>JALIZH010032927.1:812500-1047500 GCA_030522465.1 Rhipicephalus appendiculatus | reverse complement strand
GCTTCTGTAGTAGTGCCTAGTGGCAGCTTCCTACCTACGTCTATGTCCCCAATTCCTGGCCATGCAGTAACTGTGCGGCTGCCAATAAAAATTCTTCCTTTCCTTCGCAGAGTGAGAGTTAGGCTAGTTGATGTGGGTGATCCATAACCTCGTATTTGCGCCAAATCGGAGCGGACACGAATACGGAAAGGTGAAACGTGCACAAGCTCAAAACACGCGCTTGTGCACATTTCGCCTTTATGTTTCCTTGTCCGCATTGATTCGGCACAAGAACTAAGCGATGGATCGCCTTCCTTACCTAATGATCGATAGGTTTCCTGAAATAAACAACGATTTTCTACCACTACCTTTTCGTGTAGTCAGTTTACGTTAATGACAGACTACATAATCAAGAAAAATGCGCTAAGCAAGAGCAACACAGTACAAGAATAAAAGCAGGAAATAATTAGGGAGAAAAATCCAAAGTTCTTACCTAGGCTTAAGGCCGTTAATTCGCGTTTTTTTTTTTATTCCCTCGTGTGGCCGCCAACTCGGGTATATTCTAGAACCAAAGCCAACCTAGTCTCGACGGAGCACACACCTGGCTGCACGTTTCCCTCAGGTATGGTAAGGCGGGAAGCGTCGCGAAGGAGGGAGGTCGGCGACGTCGAAATACTAATTAGAAGCGCCATAGTGGTCCCCGTGCGTCGCTCATTAGGGCTCCCAAAGAGCTGCTTTGAGCACTACGGGTCTCAAAGCCAACGGACCTTAATGTTGCGGGAAAGGTAGAATGGAGAGTGCTAGCTACTGACACGCTAAAGCGCGTGAAGCCAGACAAATAACACGTAGGGAGGGAGAGGTGACGAATGAGGACAAGTGAAAGAGTTACTAGCGTACGACCGAAATAAACAAGCGAAGAACCGCAGGCAGTGATGTCTCGACTACTGATGACTAAAATGAGAAGTACACAAATTTTTTTTAAGGATGTGAGCTTTCTGATGGAAGCGTTCAGACTCTGGGGGCGCAGCACGGCGATGCCAGTCTTCAGCCCCTTTCTTTTTTTTATTTTTTATTTTTTTGTTGACTTGCAGCTTGTCATGGTAACAAACTGTATAGTCTAGTTAACTTCCCTGCCTTTCCTGCATTCCTTCTCTCTCTCTCTCTTTCTGTAGCTTGTCATCTTAACTGTTCTTCGCATTAGTTCACCGAAGCCCAAAAAGGTCAGACATCACCGCTAGCGTGGCTTTTTTTGCCAAAAGGAAAGAAGGACCGAGCAATCGGCTCGTTATGCATGAACGCGCCGAAGCGGATGATACAAGACCAGGAGCTAGAAAAAGACACGCACGATGCCACAGGCACTTCGCTAATTACGGCGGTCGTTGCGTAATCACAACTGCGCGAGGTGTCTAGAAGAAAAGTACCGTAGGAAAACAGAAAGGAGGTACGCGCTGCCCGATTTGAATTGGCGCAGGTAAACAAGTTACGTAACAACGAGGCACGGGGAGGAATGTACTCGAGAAAATCTGCGCGGCAATGTTTCTCAATGATGCAATTAGCATGCGATAGACGCTGTGTAAGAAATTACGAAATACTGCAAGCCGTTCCGCTTAGCTGAAATTAATTGCCGGTTTTGGGACAGAAATAGAGAGAGAGAGAGGGGGGGGGGGTCGAATTAGTTCCGCTGTGTCTTCTCGAAAGCGTGTAAGTTTCTAGTAAAGGAAGGAAAAATACGTAGCGAGCTCAAGTTAAAAATTCAGTGGCTTGGTGCGTCAAAACCGCCGTATTACCACGAGGCACACCGTGTTGGGGGGACTCCGAATTAGTTTTTACAGCCTACAGTGTATGCTTCTTTAATACACGACTGAATGTAAGTACATACGTGGGTGTTCCTTGCACTTGGCCCTCACAGAAATGCGACCGCCATGGCCGGGAAGCGAACCCACCTCCTGGAGCGCAATAACCCAATAGCGAAGCTACCACGGCAGGTCGAATGCACGTTTGTTTCCATTCGAAGACCTACACTATAGATTGGGCACTCAAGGTTTAAGAAGCTTGCGGACGAGCTAAAATTATTTTCCGCGTCTTGAGCTACATTGTGAAGTTACTAAGAAACTATTCCGCGTCAATCTTGTCCAAAACGCAGACACTAGAGCAACGCACACAAAGAAAGCATGCTGTTTGTCTAATAACTTTTCTGTCATTGAATGCAGGAAATTAGGAAATGACAACAGGTGTGCTACTACGTACGCGCCTGCAGTGACAGGTGTGGCGAGAAGGAAAATAAGAAGCCGAGGGAAATCACTAAGCCAACAGGCGTCTTCTGATCATTAAGTGGTAGCTGTCCTACATCCGGCTTTGCTGGGTGACCGCAGTGGAAAAATAACTTGCAGGACGCTTGAGCTTCGCCTTCAAGAGTAGAACGCAATAGCGTAATCGGGCCCCGTGCGTATCGCTTTTTCAACTGCTAGCCTAGCTTCGGTTCTCGGTGCATACCTAAACCGTACAGTAAGGGGACGAACGACTGCGCGCGTAACATTGTCCGTTTCAAACTATCATAGAATGCCTACTGCAAGTACAGTTGTTAAGTGCCCACTGCGTCATAATTCTTCCGTTTGCTAATCAGTGAAGGGTCCACTACACGTCCGTAAGGCAACCTGCGAACCTAGGCAGGTGCTCCCTCTGTTGATGCTGTTGCAGCTGATGATTAAATACGTCTCCGCGCTTTTTAATGGGTGGGTCTTTTAAGCACCCACTCGTTGCGCAGTTCGTATGTTTTGACGCCTGGCGAGATTCAACACTTCTGTCGCACTATATTACTTGCGTTAAGGAGACTCCTTCCACAACCTGACATTCATATAGTGTTTTTCCCGAAACAGTTTCTAGCAATAGTGTGGCTCTGTGGTAGAACACCTGCTTGCCATGCGGACGGCCTGTGGTCGATTATCCCTCGAACCGAAGTTTTCGATTATTTTATTTGCATCTTTCTCGATTTTTTTCGGTCACAAACAAGATTTTTTTTTCCGCTCAGAAGCAACGACACCGAGGCCGACGCCGGAACTTCTGCGAAACGAAGCCCTTTAACGCTATCGCCTTAGAAAATAACGTACTTCATTGTATCCAAGACATCTGAAATCTTGATGCACCCATAGATGTTGAAAATATAACAAATATAACTTACGTATTCGACGCTCGAAACAAATTCGCTCTATAGCGAGAAAAGTAAGGATACGAAACCCAGGGTTTCATACCTGCAAAGAGAAAAAAAAGGAAAGAAACATTTAAATAACTATAACATTTCATTCAGTTTCGTAAATCATGGCTGCTCTCAAGAATATAAGAAAGTATCCTTATCTGCTCACATGAATGTGCATAGTGTACCAAAAAAAAAATAATAATAAGGCAATGCGTGACAAAAGGAAAGAATTAACGCCAGAATACACTTCTCTCAATTACTACCCAAAGCGATATTGGCCTGTTCGCCGGTAAAAAGAACAGTGAGATACACCTACACAAAACTATAGGTGGTGGTGGTCTCTTTATTTCACCCAAAAAAGAGGGGCGCAATACGAAGACTGGTTGCGCTGACTTAGAGGAAGTCGGAGCACGCGGAAACAACACAATGCTCTACTGCAAATAGGCCAGAAATTTCAGGGAGTTTTAGAAGAAGACTGGATCTTATAGAACCGGACTGGCTGGACCTAGACAAGTCGCAGCCTGCGCGATGTATGAATATAAAGATGAGACTGCAAACTTTAGTACGCAAGGCCTTTATTTGCATAGCTCTTAAACCGCTGAATTCAAGGTCCTGCTTTACATAAAGGAATAAAAACACATTGGTACGCATCGTCCTGATTTGCATAGCACTTAATTAACCGCTGAACTCAAGGTTCTGCTTTGAATGCGCTCTCATGTGTGTCTTGGAGCTGCCCAATGTGTTTACCTCCCTCCTAGAGTTAATAAGCATAATGTAAATGGATGAGCCCATTTATTGTATAGCGAGGGTTTCGACTTATTTGTAGGTTTGGTGTGCTCAGGTAATTATACGCCACTACACCTACCTCTAAGCTTCGACTACGACGTGACTCAAGCGGTCAGGTGGATCCTGCTGCCATGGCAACGAATAGCAGTGGCTATAACCCTCCGAAAATTACATTTTGTACGCGTACAAAACGCGTGAGAATGTGCACGTGGAGGACAGCCATCATCGTAGGGGAATTAGCGGAACAGCGCACCCGTAATACGCAGTTTGAGGGCACGTCTGTCCCTAGAAGCAAGCTTTTTGTTTTGTTTTGTTTTCGTGCCCTTTCAGTTTCGTTCACTATATTGTTTCGTAACTTCAATTAAAGCGGCGATACCTCTACACCTCCCTCGGTTTCCCTACGAGTTGGCCACATATGAGCCCGGAGTTTGAAGCCTCGTCAGATTACACGTTTCATGAGCGCCAATTTAGCTTACCCTAATATTCACTTTGATGGTTTCATTACGGAAGCGTACCTCACGCCCGCAGAAACGAAAGGGATAGGTTACAAGAAATGAGCAAAGAGAAAAATACAGGCGTGGAAACGCCACTGCTCGCTTCGCTTATGCACCGCACACATTTCGCCATCGCAACAGAAAAGAAAAAAAAAGACACTATACATCGCCCAGCTACGAGGCATCGCATGGCTTCTAATGTTTTTATTATTATTTTTTTTTGCGTGCGTGTGTGCCTGCAGACACGCCTCTGCACGCGTATACTCATCACCAAGAGACGCCCCGGCACGCCGCGAGTAACGGGCTTCTAATTAATGAACGTACATGCATGCTACCGTTAGCGAGAATGCCCGCCGACACGATGCCAGAGCACCAGAAAGCACTCGGAACGCGGAAATGAAGGGGCGAATCCGCCGCTCCACGCTAACACATGTAAAGTACGGAAACGCTGAGGAGGCGGGAAAAGAGATAACAAGAGCAGAAAGACAAAGTCAACGCAAAGGCGGGCGCAGCGATTAGTACGCACCCGTAGCGATGACGGTGAACGTTGAAGCGTAAGAGGAAATAAATGCGCTGACTTTGGGAGAGCCTACGTGCAGAGGTGCAGGAAACGGCTCAAATAGTGAATTAGCGCTTGGGATTCCCACATTTGCTTTCCTGCTCACGCCTTTCTCTCTCTCTGTTTGTACAAAAAAAAAAAATCACCGTCGTCATCAACGCCATCACTACTATCATCGATATTGATTATGATGACACATGCTCGCCAAGTCGCCGCGGAGGCTCAGTGGTTACGGCGCTCAGCCGCTGAACCAGAAAGACGCGGGTTCGATCCCCTGCTGCGACGGCAGCATTTTCGATGGAGACGAAATGCTATAGGAGCCTGCATAATTCGCGATGTAAGTGCACGTTGAAAAACACAAAGTGGTGAAAGCTATCCACTAAGGCGTCTCTCATATACCGAGTCACTTTGCGACTCAAACTCCGCGAAACAATAAACCGATACACTCCCGCTCAAGAACTGTCCCAGAAATCTTCACTGTCCCCAAGAGAGAGAAATAGATGAAAAGGGAAAAGCAGGGAGGTTAACCTGGTACAGTAACCGGTTTGCTACCCTGCACAGGGGTGGGGAAATAGGGGTTGTAAAGAGGACAGAGAGAGAGAGATAAAATAAAAACGAAACACGCGCGCGCGCGCACACACACACACACACACACACACACACACACACACACACACACACACACACACACACACACACACACACACACACACACACACACACACACACACACACACACACACACACACACACACACACACACACACACACACACACACACACACACACACACACACACACACACACACACACACGACGTTCAAATCAAAGTCGTTCAGAAAGGCCACTTGAACGCAGGAAGCGCAGTAGCGCTTTCACAGCCTTCTTCTGAGACGTTGGGTCCGGTCGATGGCGCAGGATTCGTTCTGTCCCCAAAATTTTCAGTAACATAGGCACTGTAAGAGTTGAGCCGTTGCCAATAGATTATTGTAATATGATTACGTCAACTTTGTTCCTGGCCACTTTGAAACAATAGTCGATGTTGACGCAGTTAAGTTAACAATAGAGGGTCGTTGTTACTCTATTAGGCGACCACTTAACATGCTCCACGCATCACCAAAACGGGCCAGTCAAGCTCTTCCTCTCAACCTGAACTGCAATGTAACCGACATGTGTAAAATTTGAGTCCGAAGTAGTTGACGCTAGTTGTACGTCAATACGGACACATGATCATGCTCCAGTGTGTGTCCAGGGCACACACTCGAGCACGCTTATAACATTTCCATGCCACCAAAACCACAAGGTAGCTAGTTGACGCCCAATAATTACGTGCACAGAACTGAAAGTGCACAGACTAGAAACATAGGACTGACGAAAAGTAGTGCTTACCTCCAACTTACTTTGATTATAGGGATACATGGCGAAAAAAAAAAAAAAACCAATACGTGTTCACACCGCATTTGCCTGTGCGTGATCTCAGGTTTAATAGAGTCAATAGAGAGTATTAGTGCCGCGTACCCCCCAGCCTCCCGCGTACGCACGCTCTTGCGTTCCTTTGTACTCCAAGCTGCACCCACCGAGAATACAAAGGAACGCAAGAGCCTGCGTACGCGGGAGGCGGGGGGTACCCGGCACTAATACTCTCTAATTACGGAAATACGGTACGCAAATACGGTACCGCTCCCCCTTTCCCAGTCGTTGTGCTTTTGCCAGTGAAGGCACCCCAAGAACACAAAAGCTTTTTTTTCTAAAATTACTGTGGGGTTGTCGCGCCTCATTGTTGCTTGTCAACCTACGCATTGTTAACGAAGGACCAGTCGTTCGAAGGATGCACTGTCCACTGGAACTGGGAGCGGCCAAACACAACGAGCGGGAAATGAGGAGTGCTACCGTCATACCGTACCGTATTTGAGTACCGTATTTCCGTAACTCGCTAAAAGACTAACACAAGAACCAAGAAACAGCAATACACCAAGCGGGATCACGACGACGTTACACGTGAGATGAATCTAGGTAATCCATTTCTTTGTCGGTCAAATCTATAAAAGGTTCGACAATGGAGTGACCTCCTGACAGAGCTGCGGCTTCAATAATTATACGCGTGTTAACCTGTCCATGCCAGGCTAAAATTTCAGTGTTCTCGAATAATGGAACGTATACATAGTTTTCATTGACGTCACAGTGGTCGCCATCTTGGAGTACACGCTGGTTGAGATGCTGCGTGAACTCTTACTCGAACGCGTGGAGCAAATAACGGATGACATCCGGATTAGTGCCGGTGCCCCCCTCGCGTTCCTTTGTGTTCCCCCTTGGCGCTGCTGGCGAACAGAAGAAAGCGGGGAGAGCACAAAAGAACGCGGGGACCGAACGACTGTTATGTTCTCCCCTGCACTGACACTCTCTTATGTGATAAGAAGTCACGGCGGCCGCCATATTGAGGTACTTAGTGCGGAGAACCTGTCTGTGGCGTCACGTGAAAACTATGTATACGGATTGAAATCAGGTGATTGCAAGAAAGCCTTGCGATTTTTTTTTCTGTACTTTCTGGCTAGATTACTTTAATGTACGATTGCAGGAACATGGCCTGAAAATGCAGAAAGGAACGGAAGGCTTTCTTGCGATTCACTGCAATGTGTGCGGATGCGCTCAAGGCGAATGTGGTGTTACCACGTGTACGATGTCTTCTTTGCTTTCTTTCATACTGGATGGAATTGCACAGCGCGAAATACAGGACGAAACACTTGAAGAAGTACACACGGACAGCGCTGTCCGTGTGTACTTCTTCGAGTGTTTCGTCCTGTATTTCGCGCTGTGCAATTCCATCCAGTATGAATCAAGACCAACTAGCCCGACTTTCCGTTTTGTTGTTTGCTTTCTTTGTTTATCCCCGTTATAAAAGTTAGTTGGAAGTCAGCGCCAATCCTCGTCGACCCTTTGTTTCTGTGTCTTTTTCTGCGCTGTGCACCTAATTACCAAAGCTACAACAGAAGTAAAAATCCGTAAACAGGGTGTTGTGTGCTCGAGCCGACGTTTCGACAAGTGGACTTGTCTTCGTCAAGACTGGAACTGTTTGTCTTAATGCTAGTGCCCTTTCCTCCAATCCAAACAAAGGAGGAGGAGAGGGCAATTGCGGAAGTGGGGGGTGCGGGTGGGGGAAGAGGCTGCGCGGCCTCTCCAGCGAAATAAATCACGCAGGCTAAATATAATATACGCAACGCATTTACTTGTCTTTCATACAAGCTTGGGGGGCTAAACAGACGTTTGGCCTTGGCCTCCTCTTTCGAGCGCCATGGCGACTGTTCGAGGCCAGCTACAGCAGCCATGCCAACACACATCTACATATTACAGCGTGTCTCTAATCCCGGATTTAAAAGTCACAGCAACGAAAACAATAAGGCGCCGTCGTGTTTCCGTAAAGCTTAGTGCGAACTGATCTCCACAGCGCTACCCCACCAGCGAACGTCCTGAATAAGCATCGTGGAGCATTCTCCAAAGCTCTTAGCATGCGGCAGCTATAAGCTCTCTGAATCACGCGCGCCTGCGCAGTACGGCTGATACGATACGCCAGACGCAAATCATCAACACAAGGCCTCACCGCTCGTTTATCAAGCTAGCTTCAAGACGTCAAAATTGCACAAAAGATTCGCGAAACAAAAGGATAAGAGCGAGAAACAAAAATATATCGGAACTATGTTTAGCTCGTGTTTCGCCAATTTCACGCGCACGTCGCGCGGTCTGTATAAGGAAAAAACGGGGAGGGAAAAAAAAGAATTTTAATTTCCGGAGTACAGAGTAGATTATTGCACAGCCTGTTAACTCCTATATAAAGCGTGCGCCTCTTAAAAAAAATAAAATAAATGACTACTTATATTTTATCGAAAAGCCTGCGTCGTGTCTAATCTTTTATACCTTTATTTTTCTCACTATCCTGCACGGTTACAAGAAAAACAGCCGCGATAGCGGCAGCCGGATTATTGCCGTAGGAAAAACAGAAAAAAAAAAAGAGGAAAGCCTGGAAGCGAAATTACGCGGGGAAAACATATTACAAAACGCGTAAGTGAATTACACCGGCTCACATTGTAGCGGTGGCCGCCAGAAAGTTCAATCTCGATGCGCGTTTGTCTTTTCTCATAAGCCTTCCTCCTTTTCTTTGCTTCATCCTCGGGATGTTTTCAGGAACAGCGTAATGAGCACGGAAATGGCGAAATACAGCACTGCCGACGTGGCCCGCTCCCTACATTCAGCGAAATTTTACGTCTTCATTACAGCCGGCAGCCGGGCCATTGTTTTACCATCTTTTTGTTGTACACCCCCCCCCCCCCCCCCCCCTCCCCTTTTCATCCAGCCCACGTCTGTGCTCTCCTCAGAAGTATTAATTCTTCCCGGCTCATCTGAGGAACCTCGGTATTTCTTCGTTAGTCGTCCCGGCAAAGCTGGGCTCCGCGCTGAAGAAAATACAAGGCTTGACGGGAAACTGGCAAGACCTCGCCGCCTAGCGGGGGAGCCCGATGTGTCCGCCTTCGCGCTGGAAAGAAACACTATAGCAAGTTCGCTGCGACCGATGCAGCGTGCGGTGGAATATGTGGGAGTTAATGACCATTCTCGTCTAGGAAAAGACGTCGTTTAGACGTCTGAATTAAGCCGTGCACGTTAGCGATGTCTTAAACTTAAATGGCTGGCCGAGAGTGAACGAATGCTAATTATATTTGCGTTCGTACACAGCTTTAGCTGGCGAAGTTTCATCGTAAACAAGGGAAGAGCCGAATATTATATGAAAAACTAAATTTGTTGTTCAGCAGCCGCAACGAGAGGATAGATTAGGCTATTTAAAAAGGCCTCCTGTTCTAAATATGTGCCCAACACTCAATGTTCTTAAAAAAAAAATCAACAATATGGAAAAGACACAACGGGAACAAATATTTCACGTTAGGTGGCTGTTAAGAAAGCGTGTTAATTGTTGGGAAATGAGTATTACGACGCACAATAAGTAGGGAAATTATTACGTGCTGCATATCTTGCTACATTATCACGATGACGACAAAGAATTTTGCTTTGTCCGAACACTTTTTACCACTTACGTTTTTTACGGGTTAGCGAGTTTGTGGGTTGACGCGGTGGGAAACGCTGGTAGCGACACCTGATGATAAAGAACCTAAATACAGGCACACAATCCACAAATTGCAGCGACTAACGCGTTTCCTTAACTGCTGATATGAAGCATTGTCAGTTAGATAATCATTCACTCACTGCACCTTCACTATTTTGTTTTGACGAGAACACCTGACGCCGCTGAAGATTTCGGCCAAGGTACCGTAGTGGGACGAAACGCCACAACTTGTCGCTACCAGCTCTGACACTTCCGTCAACGGATCTGGTAACCCGTAAAAAGGTAAACGGTGAGAAGTGTACGCACAGACTGAAATTCTTTCGTAAACTTTCACAGCAAGGGAAGCTCTCACTTGCACAGTTTGAATCTTGGTGTAAAGACACAACAAGAGCAGCGACAGTTTGAAAGTAAGAGCTCGCACGCGAGGCCACGGCTTTGTGTGGTGGAACTTCGCTCAAAGGCACGCGCCTCGAGACTGCGAGTATTAGAAAGCACGCGCCATGTTGCTCCTTCTCTTACAACGCCTTCTTGAAGCTGAAAAAACTTTCGGAGCATTAAAGAAAAGAAAAGCGTTTAAAATTCTCGCAATAAAGCGTAGGAGCCACGCCAGTTTCCCCGCGCACGTTCGCAATACTTCCACAAGATTCTAAAGGGATCGCGGATGTGAATCTGTTCCACGCGCCCGCATGCGAGCGCTAACAGAGTATGCGTGCGAGAAACTTTTGGGGGAAAAAAAAAAAAGAAGGCAGAGAAACAATGAAGGCAACATTTCCATGACACGCGAAACATAAGCAGAGCAAGCGACTTGGGCGACTAGAACAGAGCAAAGAAAGAAAGAAAGAAAGAAAGAAAGAAAGAAAGAAAGAAAGAAAGAAAGAAAGAAAGAAAGAAAGAAAGAAAGAAAGAAAGAAAGAAAGAAAGAAAGAAAGAAAGAAAGAAAGAAAGAAAGAAAGAAAGAAAGAAAGAAAGAAAACCCGGCTCGTTCGATGCGGCTTTTCAGGCGAAAGCCCAGTATCACTGGCGGGCATAATGCCACGCGTTCTGGCGAGCGGCTGTTCGGGCGGAATTACAGGAGCGCGGTGTTCCGTAAGTAGTTTCTGGCGTGGAGGAGACGAGCCTTGCGGTGATCTCGTTGGGAGCGCGGCTTTAAAAGGGAAAAAAAAAAAGAAGACGCAAATATCGTGAAGGAGAGGCCCGACTACAGAGGAGCGCGTTTTGCGCGGGATGCGGAAAGCGCGCCCTCAATCTGCGGCTTGATTCTATCACGTTACAACGCTTAAATGAAGGCACGCGTAGATTAAAGAAACAAGAAATAATGAGAGGGGAAAAAAAAGGAACCATTTTTGAAGAACAACAAACAATGCGGGTCATGTGCAATAAGCCGGGATGTGTGGAGTAAAAAAAAAAGTATGTACTTGCGACCAAACGCGGAAACGTTTTTGCATATTTAGCTTAGGTGCGCATCAAGAGAACACCTGCACAAATAAGTCCGATGTAATCTGTGTAGCGTCGTTCCTCATAGCCAGATCCCAGCTTTCTCACGTTAAGACACAAAACTGATATTTTTAGGCTAATGTCCTATGTTCTCGGTGCTTTTCTGTGTAGGATTCTTCGTGTTAATGTTCGAATTAGGATGGCTGTCCTGTATGTGAACTACGTTTTTCGTAGCAAGGAGCCGACCAAAGAAAATAAAAAAGCTTTTCGTTTGTGAAATCTGAATAACTATAACGTTATTAGCCTACACAAAAAGGTACCATTTTTTTTTTGTTCATTTGCGTATGAGGAACGTTTTAACAAGTTCCTACTGTACCTTGCAAACTCACGGTCAAAACGTGATAGCTGCATCTGTTTACTCCCTGGAAAAGTGGCGCTACAAAAAGCTACCAACCAAACCGGAATCGTACTCGGAAACCCATCTCGAGAAATTTTGTGAAAAAGAAAATTGCAGCCGGTAGGCGACATGCGTCGTAAACAGTTCCTGTCATCCGAAATTTAAGGAAAGCTAGAAAAAGAAATTCAGCAGGCGCAAGCGGTTTGGAGCGAACACACGCGGTCAACCACTGCAACCCCGGCACGGCACTTGCCTCGCGGATCCTATTTATATGCAAAGCACAAAGCGAACGCCAGGCGGCGTGCGAGTAGAGAAAGGCCTGGTCGACTTCTGGCAATCCCAGTTGCAAGTGCTGATGGAGCATTCTAGCTACATGAACGACAATTCATTTATTTACCTATTTATTTTACCGTCATAATATATATATTTTTCTCTTTTGCAGAGAAGTGGAATAGCCCAGATGCTGTTTCCGTCCAGCATCTATCTCCCCATGAACCGATGTATGAGTACAGAACATATTTGCATTTTTAGATAGCGTCTTGGCATGCAGGGAGTCTCCCTGCATACAGTTAAGTATGTTAGGGAAATAAAGCGCGTCCAGAGTTAATTTAAATCACCGAGACACGGTTTTGTGTAACTGATAAGTAACAACTTCATAAACAATTACGGTAGAGAAGCATTGAATAGATAACAGACAAGAAATATGAAGGAAGTGAATATAGATTTTATCCTGGTTATAGGCTCTCAAGTAGAACGAAGAAAATAGAAACAAAATGAAAGGCGCGTTTCCGACAACTCCGCTCATATCCCGTAACTCTTCGGTCGGAAGGAGAGCGCTGCCACGAAGACGTCGGCAAAGTCTCAGGGAAGAAGAAATCATGAATGAAGAAGCATCGACGCCATGCTGGTATTACCGGAGTAAATGCGGTAGACGTGCCACAAGCTATATATATGTTTATTTATTTTTTTTTCAATATTACGGTTCTAGTGCATATATCGCTTAGAATACAGTTTTATGTGACACTTTGTATGTCTTACTTCACATCACTCGCACCCTCCTCTTGCCAATTTCAGCTCGAAAGCTTTGCCTTTTTGTGCTTTCTTACTAAACTGCTTCCGAGACATCATTTTACCTCCTATATAAGGCATCGCATAAAACTGAAAAGAAGGAACGCGGCAACATATACAACACCCGCTTCGGAACAGTACCAGAATACTGCGAGTAATGGCAGAAAAGAACGAGAAAAGAAAATACATGTAAGTCTAAGGAGGAGGAGAAGGATGACGAGGACCGTGCGACAGCATCTCTGAAAACGGACGGCAGCTCCCTGCGACAACAAACCCTCGCCCACTTCGTAGTCCTCCTCTCTTTTCCTTCGGACGGGACGACCACAGCAACAGGGTGAGACGGGAGCGTGGGCGGCAGCGCGAGCGCTCGGCGGCGGACACACGATCACCGTTGCCCCGGCAACCGCTTCCGCGGCCGGGACCAAAGAAGCTCTGGAGCAAATATGGCGCCGTATAGACAGAGGGAACCCCGAGAGAATAAAGGAGAGAGAGGGTGGAGAGAGAGAGAGAGGCGACGAACAAAAGAAAGCGCCTGGGTGGCCAACGCGAGAGAAGAAAGCTCGCTCGCGCTGAAAAAGCGTGATTTATTCGCCTGAAAGGAAGCGCGTGTGCTGCCGGGACTTCCTGCTTTGTGTGCGACGCGTCGGCGAGAGTTCGTGTTTACTTCGGAAGATAGGGCGAGTAAACAAAGGGAACGTGAAACATCGAGGTCTAAAGAAAAAAAAAAAGGACACTATTTTTTGTGTGCCGTCAACTGTCCGGGAGCTGATTTTGGTTTTGTGATGTATAATAGAGTTTTCGGTTAATGTGCGCAAGATTATAATGTTGTTTAACCTTTTAAATTTTTTGACCACCAGTTTTCAAGCTGTAGGGAGTTTCAATAAATCACCAGTTGTTAGTCAGCAGTGTCCTTGTGTTTATTTCGTTCACTGCGTCTAATGTTTTGTCGCAACCACTCAACGTGCAAGATCAACTAGCCCAGTTGAAAGACATTTTAATGTGCACAAGCTTGACATTAGGTGTGATAAGATATCACACGTAGAGAAGCGCTGTTTGTGAATATGTCGCTATTCACATTGTTATGGGCAGATCAGCTTTCGCTAAAGGGAAATAGAAAGGTGGTTTTAAATAAAAACATTTTTTATATCGTCCCAGCCTTATGTTAGCTTGACTTCACTCCGTTATGCGTGCCACAGGTCCTTTAGGGCTGCCTGACTAAATAGTCTCAAGTGCGCAGACTGCTCACAACGCGTCGATGGACATGGTTCAGTTTTGCGGCGTCATATGACACTACGTGGCCCTCGCTTAGTTGCTTTTCCATGAATAAAACTCTGGTTGGGCCTGCCTATAGTTGGTGCATAACTGTTAGGGTGAAAATATTCAGCGCAATTGAACTAAGACGGACCACAAAGAGGAGGCGAGATAAGCACTGGCGCCTTCGTGTCCAGTGCTGAAATGCTGCAATGCTCCAGTGCTGATTTCGGCTATATATAGTGCTTTTCTCGTCATCCGTTCAATGCTCAAGTTTTTCACTTCAGAAACACTTCTTCACGGTTGCACATCGCTAACGCGGACAGAAAGTAACTGATTTATTGATGATGGCGTTTACTGGCGCAAGGACCGTAATGATAGTACCAAGTCACTCATTTACCACAAATTATATGCTAAATACATGCAGCGTACAGAAAGACCACATTCAGTCAAGGATGGGCTTTGTTAAAAGAAAAGTTATGCAGACCAAAACGTACGTGCTGAAATCTACATTCGAGAATAAGCTTCAGTGTAAAGGTTAATAAAACGCTGTACGACAAATGCGCGCGTAAAACTGCCCCTGCTTTCGTGTGAAATCTCGTGCAACGGTTAGGTTGCTGCGGCATAGGGATCGCAACTTTATTCTCGTGCATGCTCGCTGTAGTTGCGTACAGGTGCAGGCAAATGCTTCAGTTATATAATGCGTGACATTAAACTGCACCTTGACGAAGTTATATTGGGGGCAAGAGGGAGTCAACGGAAACAACATTAACTATGAGACCTTTATAGGCGAGTCACTATACGTTCAGGAAACAACGACGGCCATCCGTGATAACATAACTGCAATCGTCCCTCACAAACTCACAAAGATGCCTTGGGGAAAGCACGACGGAACTCAACGCAACCGCGAAGAACGGTCTAATGGAGCCGCGAGCGTGCGCAGAGAGTCCGGCAATGGCGTTGCCCCCAGAACAGAGCGATACCTTCTGCCCGGAGAGTGCTGTTATGTAGCTCACACGCCCGAGGTGGGCCTGCCTCACCTCGGCCGCGCTTTATTTACGAGACGGACGCAAGGACACGCGAGATAACGCCCTTACCGACTCCTCTCCCTTTCCGAGCTCACTGATCAATATCGGCACTGCGGCACGCACGCGCCGCAGCGGTTATATACTCGTCTTCGCGCCCAGGAAGCGTTGAAACGAAAGAAGCTCCCCGACGAAAGGCCGACGGACGACGCGACTCGAACAATAGCACTATTGCCGGGGTCATCGTCGCGAAGTCGAAGTCGATGGGCCCTTGGCACGCACTGTGGGACTATAGCGACGTCCCGTGGGCGGTAATATAGTGGGAGACACGCTTTGCGGGCGAGTGCTTTTTCCGCACCCTTTGTTGCGCCTCCCCACATACCTGCAGCAGCAGCAATGCCACCGAGAAAAGAAGAAAACGTGAGCGTATGCTCGGTTTTTCCATAGGAACATAAAAGTGTTCCCGTTCATCATAAGTGGGAAGACGTATGGAGACATATTCATGACGCTCATGCGTTCCTACGGGACATACTTCATACGATATAGAAGGTAACATGCCCTTTCTCTTATATCGGACCCCATCTGTTCATAAGAAAACTTGACATGCGTTTTTTTTTTTTTCTCACGAAAAGGAGGCGCTGGAGACGTTGTACTTCTTGGGTGAAGCAAGTGATTTAATTTGATAGATTGCATTTGGAAGCATTTCCTACTGAGAAAGAAAAAAAATAGTGCTCGCAACTTAAGCTTACTGTATTTTTTAGGAACATATGAGCTTAACCGTTGCGAAGTCAGTGCAGCGATGCTTTGCAATTGTTGAGGTAGTAACGGAACACCAACTTTTCGCGCATTCTCTGTGGTTGTCAGGAGCAACGACGCCAGTGCGCTTAAACTATATAACAAATATCGATATGGATTAGAAATAGGAATTGTAGCGAAGCCTTGGAACTTAGAAATGGCCGGGTTGCACTCTCGAGCGCCTTCTAGTGGGTCATCTCCAAAAAGGACGCCGCTCGCGCTGGGAGTCCGTGCCTGGCCGTGGCTGTCGCTGTCGCATTATCGCTGTCGCATTATCGCTGACGCATTATCGCTGAGCGCCGGCAAATAAACACCTTAACAGAATAAATGTTCTATTCCGCCGTTGAAATTGAACATTTAATTTGAAATGTTTGCATTAACGCTAGTCATGGACATATGCAATCGGCATAAATTGAAACAAAACTACCCCGAAGCCCAATGTGTAGTAAAGATCTAATATGCAAAGGAAAAAAAGTATGCAATACGAAAGTCATTTCCGTGCACAACAAGTTAGCAAGAACCTTCATCTTGAATGTCTAAAATGTCGTGCTAGAGAATCGCAGTGCCATACCAAACAAAACAGTCACTATTCCTACATAACGTGTCAGAAGAAGATATATAGTACTGGAACAATGCTGGTGTTTCATTAATTTGTTTGAGGCAAGCCGCTCAGAAGGACGTCTCCTGTAATACAAAATCGCCATTTACCCTCTAAGTTTAATGTAGAGCTTCTAAATGTCAGTTTTCCTTAGCGACCACCTCAGCTCCGACCGCTTAGATGTATAAAGGTTGCGGCAAATCCAGCCATGTCCCGAAGGTTAAAAGCAATCGGGGCCCGATGAGGGCACCTCACCTTGAGAAAATAGAAAAGCAACACGAATTCACGAAACCCCATAGCCGGCTGTGACCGCGGTCGTGGTCGAAAGGGGAGGCCGTAATGGAGGCAGTCACGTGACATAAGCGGTGGCCGAGCGCCAGCCGAGGCGTCCATTTGTCAACGCCGCCGCCGCCGCTGCACAGCTCTCGCACAAGCCTGGGCTCACCGGCTGCAGCCGTATATAATAAAGCGACAGAAAGGAAGCAGAGGATATCGTCGACCACAAAAGACGCTTGCGGGGAACCGATGGGCCGAGCACAAAAGAGGACGTCTCGAACTGATCTCATGTTGCCGACATTTGCGTCAAGTAGAATTCGTCCCTCTGGCGCCTTAACTGTGGACACGAACCGATTACGGATTGGTTAATATAAAACCTCACAGATTCACTTATGCAATCGTGGAAGACGACTCGAAGGCGAAATCAATCTTTTTTCTTCTCAGTCGATGCAGTGATCGTTCAGTGAGACGATCAAATTTAATGAAAGATCCTCCAATGAAAAGCTGTTTACCTTTTTAAGGTTGAGGAACATGAATTGCAGGTTTAAATGCGGCATCTCCTCATTATTAAACCATCTCACGTGGAATAAGTTCGCGATTAGGATTAAGATTGTCATTATAAGGAAGGCGTTGCCTAGCTGAAATTACAAATCTGGTAACCTACTTATTATGAAGAACACGTCAGCAAGTTGATGACGTGAGTCGTTTAGTGGCCCCAAAGAGCCACATCTGAGAGCAATTTAAAGCAAAGATATAGGCGATGTTGTTCAGAAACGCCGTACCAACCACGTCGCCGTTATGACTAACGCCAAATGTCGCCCGCCATAATATTTCACCGGAATGGTCCACAGAGACATTTTGTTCATTCTGGCGGGCATAGTTCATACAGAGGAGGGCCAACACTGTGAGCTCACTAATTCTAGTAAAAGGGAAAAAAAACCACGCCAGTGTCGTCGATGCGGGGTCCGAGCTGCGAACATCCGAAAACGACGCCCACATGTGGCCATTCCGACTCGCTCCGCACGTCGCAAAAACGGTGCCAGACGGTGAAGCAAAAACGAGTTCGCGTCCCGTCACAACGTGGCTAATGACACGCGCGTGACGCCCAAGAACAACTTGTGTCACACAGGGAGACGAAAGAGAAATCCGTGAGAGCACGGGCGGATGGGTGCGTCCACTCTTGTTCTTGGGCCGCTTTGTTTCGCATGCACATTCGCACCGTGCGCACGTCGCCGAGTGTCAACGACCGCACGCTTAACGAATAAAGAAAGGGACAACCTCATTTCCAAAGGGCGTGTCTGGCAAACCAATACCGCGGCCCAACCTCTGCAGAAAACCCCACGGATAATATACCGCGGTTGCCGCTACTGATGTCAGGGCAGTACAAGTACGACGCACCGTTTCAACGAAAGTAGGTATCTCTCCTATAGCTTATAACATCCATGTTTCGTCCCTACAAAATAAACAAAGATCATGTACCAAAACTGGCACAAAAACACGCGTGATTGTTCATCAGGGAGCGTACTTCGTTTTCCTATGCTTAAAGTGAAACCAAACAAAATGTTGCGATTGGTGGTGAGGTGATGTGAAACAACTTATTTAGTGTGTGAAGAAGAAGACGCGTCTCCGGTCAAGCAGCATCGCCAACGCTCGGGTGCTGGGCTCGCTCGGCTCGCTCACCGCACGCTTCTGGTTGCTGCCATCTTGCTAGACGGTGCTACGGCCTGCCTCGCTGTGTTGCATTCGCAGTGTCACCACAGATACATACTGCCAATAAACCTCTTCTCAAGTCCAAAAAAACAAACGTGAAAAGGTCCCCACGCCACGTGGTTAATCCCGCGTGGGGACCGTCATCCGAGCTTGACGGCCCGCTTGCGGACATTCTGGACGGCCAGGATCTGTAGCGTGCTGCCTCGACTGGGGATGGGTTCAGTCAATTTTTTTAGGGCATATGAGGGGTCATTTGAGGTGCAGATCCATAGGAGATGCTCGAGGTCGGCAAGGGAACCGCATGCGGAGCAGTTTGGGTTAGGTTACCGTTCAGGGTATATGACATTTAGCGTGTCTGGGTTAGGGCTCAGTGCCCATGCAGCGAAGAACAATTCCTGCTGGCCTGACTAGACAAAAAAAAAAAAAAAAAAGAAAAAAAAAGAAAGTCTGCGAAAAGAGCATAAGAAAAAAGAAACATGTAACATAAGCACTAACGTAAACACAGACAGCCCAGTAGATTTCTATTGAGAAAACGGCTTACGCATTTGAGAAAAGGTAATTAGTAGAGCGCGTACTCCACAGAGCGCATTTAGCTACCTCTCACCTTTGGAGGGTACGGTAGGGTAAACGGGTCATCTTGGTTTCAGCTTTATATCTCAGGAAATTTTCCATATTTTGTTGTGAAATTTGGCCGTGATCAGTAAGACAGCTTTTGGCCTTCACTTTGCGCGACTTCGGCCCTGTAGCTTTTGGTACTATTTTGTGTTTCAGTGCCAAATTTTAATACTGGGTTGTACAATTAAATTTATCTTTTCTTAGTAACGAAAAACAGTATGATAGTGAAATCTGGCACGCTGATTCCACATGGCCGTGACATTCACCCCTGCCTCTAAAATGGATTAATATATTTATCTAAAAAAAGAGTATTGTCCTCACATATCACGTGCCGTAAGAGAGACTTTCCAATTAATATTTTTTTATGGCTCACACAGTCTTCCAATAATTCAGGTTCACACTATTTGGAAGGGATATAAGTATAATCTGAGAAAATTTTCAGGAAACTGATCGCGGAAAAAACGCGCCTTTATGTTTAAGACACGCGGAAAATGCTCACAACATAAAACAATCACGACGCAACAAAAGCATTACTGCGGGAATAACTTACGATCAAAACCTATGAAAATGGTAGGAAATGAAAAAAATTCAACCGATCTAGTCATATTTATTACCAAAAAATACATACACGCAAAAACGATGATGGATTACAACATGTAAACAAGACCTCGCATCCGTCAGGAGGCGTGGTTTTCGGCACCGTGTCTAAATTGCTTCGAGCGCTCCAACGCGCTCGCCAGTGAACGGTTTTGTTCCTCAGAGTGCGTAATATTTTTTAGTAATGAAATAAAAAAGACAGCTTTTTTGGTTTATCGACCCTAGCATACCCCCCCCCCCCCCTCCTTTAAGGACAAACATTAACAACCTGTTTTGGAGATCCGGTAGTATATCGTGACGATAGAGTGTTGCAAAGATCAAGATCACCGCAGGGAGTTATACAAACCAAAAAAAAAAATATCAGGGCGATCCGACACATTGACCATTCAAGCGACGAAGCAATTGCAAAGCGCTACGTGACTCTGTGGCTGTTAGTAAAGCTTTTACTCGAAGCTACCGCCGAATAAAGAAAATTCGAAAACCTTTTCCATATAACTAAATGGCACGCGCCTTAATTCGGCCGTAATACATGTATCAGTAACCATATAGCCGGTGAACGAACCCTGTAGGATCAGTGGAGAGAAACGCAATAAGCGCGGGCCGACTAGTGAGACGCGATCCGGCCAACGCCCGAGCTCTGCGGCGGAATGTCGTAAGCCTTCGCCCTCTCAACTTTTTTCTTTTTTCTGGTCTAGCGTCAGGCGGGCCGCGCTAATGATGCTGTCGACACGTACGAAGGATGTGCTCAGCCTGCATGGACGAGACGGCAGCGTTCGCCCGCAGAGGCATTCCAGACGCCCGTATGCGCGGTCTCGTCGCTAATGATTGCGCACTCGTGTTTCCAATCCGTATCGACTTCGGCGTAGACGTTGTGTGCCTTCGGTGTAAGGACCTCTTGCGAGTGATCACGTACGCGGCCGATATCGCTGCTTCGCGCAATGCCTTATAGTGCACAACGGCTAATCGATCGCTTTCGATGACGGTGATGTTGTGGTGTGGTGATTTGAATGAAATGAGCACGCAAGACAGTCCGTAGATTTGGAAACGTTTTATGTCTCCTAATGTCGCACTACCAGCACAAGCTTCTATCTTGTGTACAGTACATATATAATCAAGAACTGAAACGCTACATCATATTTTTCTGTAGTATAACTTAAACTGCTATAGTATAAGATCACTTTCTCGTGATAAGCGCGTGATGTCGTTGCGACTATGGCCGCTAAGGTGCTGTTGGCACTGATGTAAGAGTCCGAGTTAAAGTGACGCCGATATGACACGAACTGTAGAAGCTGGAAACGATATTGCGTGCACAACTTAACCGTAGGCTTTCGCGTTTCAATCCGTGAGTACTGCACCTTCAGAAAACGTCTTGCTGTAGCGTACGCCACTATAGAAAACAACATTACTCGGGCAGTGCGGCCCTCGCGAAACCCGTCTCATATTAATGGATTGTCCTACGGGCATCGCTGACTCGTCTTGTTTGCTAAGTGGTGCCGTACGACAAGAGAATCAAACGTTCAAGGCAACCCCGTCATGTTCCTCCGATCGAAAAGTCTTGCTTCATTATGGAAGATTCTTGTCAAAGAGAGGCTGAAATGGCCGCTGCTGCTGCTGCTACATCTGTGTCCTTAGTGTACTCTTCGCACGTTTCATACTTACTGACGAATCTACATATTACGAATTTTTCGCATATTGCTAGGACTTTATTTTCCTTTCGTTTCTTTTTCTTGCGTTCTGCTTATCTCAAGGCAAAGTGTAACATCGTCACCCATTGCAGATCAAATTTACGAAATTCAGGTAAGCAAAACCACAATGATAACGTACCAATACAAAATGTTAGATTACATTCTTTACGCGTATTCACACGTCGGGCTGCCGATAGAAGCAGGTAACAAAACAAAACGAAACAGATAAATAAAAGAATATATATTCATAAGTTATCAAAGATATACCCAGCTATTTCACATGCAGAAAAAGAAAAGGGTCTAGAACATGATCACCCCCCCCGCCCCCCCCAACACACACTTTCTTTTTCTTAAATAAACTTGTAAAAATAACCGATTCCTAATATTTTGAGCTGTCAGTGTCATTCACAGCGTTGCTTTTCCATAATAATAATAATAATAATAATAATAATAATAATAATAATAATAATAATAATAATAATAATAATAATAATAATAATAATAATAATAATCAAAAAAAAGAAACCCTTCTGCCCGATTGCGTCTGAAAAGCGGCAGCACTGACATATACAATGGCAGTCGTTTACTACATATGTCGTTTACGAGAAAAGCAAGCTTTACTTTGGTCGCATTATCAGGTGTGCATACGAGGCTGTGAACAGCACGCTGCTGAATCAAAGACAAAAGATGTTCACGAAAGCTAAAGTGAAATCGCGAAAAAAAACAAAAAACAATATCACCAGCGCCAAGCCGAAAGGGCATCACTATCACCTCTTCATCTGATCTCTCCGTCGCTCTCAAATTGCCTTCGCTTTTCTGAAATTACGGATTCGGACGCGTATCCTCCTTTTGCCCTCTTCAGATAAGCCTCTTCACAGTTTCCTATACTCCAGTCGTTTCACTGGATGTAAGATCCCACGAAAGGCTGATTGCTGCGATGTTGGTATATATATTCGGCTGCTCACAGGGTTTCGAGAAGAGTGCTTATTGCTTCGCCGCTTGGTAATGGCTTTCAGCTCCGGAGAATCGCACCATGCCGCTTAGGGCTCGGAAAGCGACGATAAGAGCGAACGATTTCATTGGAGCGAAAACGGATTGTACGTGCTCGGTGAGTGGGAGGGGGGGGGGGGGTGTTCCGCGAAAATTGCGCGTAAATGAAAGGCGCAATGTCGAGGTTAATTCGAGCGTTTGCCCTCGAAAACGGGAGATCGGTTCTATATACAGTGAACTCAATGAGTGGAGCGGATGCGTTAGCTTCGCCGGAGAGCCGCGGAACGGCGACACTTGACAGCTGCTAAACGAACTAGACGACGTTTCGCGACGAACAGAAAGAACGAGAAGAGATAACCGTAGAACCAGGAAAATGAGATAAGATTACTTCGTTACGTTTCACCCGTCTTGCCGATGAGCTAGAGGCTGATAGGTTTTACTGAGCGACGTCCGTGTAACAAACTGGTTAAGTGAACCAGGAGTCGAGTTCGCTTTCAAACAATATACTTTGTCCTACAATCATTACTATGCAAATAAGCACGGTTTTGCGTAAGTACGTGTAGCCAAGTCCAAGCTCGTACATTGCGTGAGGTGCCACAGATTTTTTTAAATGTGCCTACATGAAAAATTATACTTATTTCGGTTTGCTATGCTTTTTTATTTATACTTCTTTTTAATTTTTTGTTTCGGGTAACCACATAATTTTTTTTTCTTTTCGCTATAGAACTTGTATAAATACAATAGCCGACATGATATCAGCCTAACCAGTCCACAGCAAGTCAGTTAGAACACAGCAGAACGGAGAAAATTGTCGCACGAACTGTAAATGTAGCCTGAACACAAGGGTTACGGCCAGCTAGATAGTAGCTCTGCAAAAACATCGACACAAAGAAGTTGTAAGATGTGCATTAGGCGAAGTTTCCGAGCGCTGGCGCTCTGTAGCGTTCGCAGCGTGCACGCCACTTCGTGGGCGACGTGCGTCGAGCAAGCACCCGCGGATCCTCCAATTTGCATCTCAATAAGCCACTGCTGGAAAAAAAACGAATAAAAACAACCCAGAAGGAAGGACGTGGGAGGCGCGAACAAAGGCACTGGGAGTGCCTCTAACGAGGTACATCTGAATTGGTCGTCGCTGCAAGAAGCTCGACCTTGTAGTGCGAGTTTTCGAGGCACGCTGAGGAGAGCCAAGAGGCGAAATGTCGATATAAATTAGGAGTTGGGGGGGGGGGGGGGGAGACGACGAGTACGCGGTTGCTGTGGGCTCCTAGCGGAAATTAACTTCTGTGTAGAACGTGCGGACATCTAGGAGCAATGAGAAAGGACAAGCGGGAAGAAATGTTTCACACGAATGTCAACGAGGGTAATAAGATGGTAAAGGGGAATACGAAAGGTATGTAAAGAGTAGCCAGAGACAAATATACAAAAGAGGGACCAACGATCCCAGCCCCTTTTTCATATTCCGGAGGCAGCAAAGTTTCTTCGCGGAATCATTCGTAATAAGCCAATTTATAAGGTTCAATTACATCAGAACTACGAGAAATAAAATAGGACAAACCGTAATGTAGGATCGTGACCTGCTCAGAATGATATTTGTGTAGAGATATTACCACGAGCGAATATTTGCATATTGTAGGTAAAAATGACTCGAAGCGAATGTCGGTAGCAGAATAACGTAATGTGAACCATGAAGGAATAACAAGAAAACATTTCCGACTTTTATATATGAGAGCACTCTCTGTTGCATAAATTTAACTTGGAGGCGTTACCTTTAACCCCCCTCCCCTTACCCCCCCCCCCTCCCCCCAGACGCGAACAGAACGTCGACGAATGCCGTAAAGGCTTTTATGCAAACGAGAACAAATATTCGATCTTTCTTCTGTTACCACATACTGCCGTAAATCAGGCGTAATGATTTCTGGAAGCCTATACTCTGTCTTTTAAGTCTGTTAGCACGTTTCTCATATCCTCCTTACAAATAAGGATAGAATTTTACCATAATTTCTTGGGGTTTTACGTGCCAAAACCACGATGTAGTTATGAAGCACGCCATAGTCGAGGGCGCCCGAAATTCCTACCACCTGGGGTTCTTTAACGTACATCTGTAGCTAAGTACACGGGCCTCTATAGCACGGGGACGACGTACAGAAGAAGTGGTTTGAGCTTGGAAAATGCGCTAATTATTGCGACGCACAGTAGAACATGGCTTAACGTCGCGGTGATAGTGTGTGCGCGTGTGTCTGGGAGGCTGTACGATATTAGGCCCACCTTTTGACGTGAAAGAGGTAGCTCGAGCAAGCCGCCGAGTACCGTTCTGGAAATCTAAGCCTGGAATAAACTTACGATGACGGATACGTTCTCGTAAACAATTTAAAAATGTCTGGTCATGAAACCTTCGTAAACAGGATGTTGTCGTACCAAGAAAGCCCAACTCGGATTGAAGTATATTCATTCGCTGAGCGAATTCAGGTGCCGTTATTAGTCCACACAAAAAAGAAAAAAGAAAAGAAAGCAAGCTGCTGATGTCTTGAATAGTACGAGTACTTGCAGCGTTTGAACACAAATGGGTGAAAGACGCAGTCTAAGAACGCCGTTGACATCAATACATCGCATGAGGAGGACGAAGACAGAAGAGAAAAAAATGTGTACAAGGACATTTCTACCTTATCGCATTATAATACACTTCTACTCTGTTACAACTGGCTTGCTGTGGAGACGTTAATGCTTATATAACCTCGATTACTTAATTTCGCATGTTACCATTTCGTATTGAATATTTGGAAGCCCCCAGGTTCCGTTAGAATGGCCGTATTTGGGTCATTGAATAATAAAGTGTTTTTCTTTTTTTTGGAGGAGGAGAGTTTTCAGATATATGGTCGCGTGCGCGGTGTCTGCGTGAAAAAAAGTAACAGAATAAAAGTAAACAATTCGCTACGAAAGCCAAAGGCATATATGCACAATAAGCGCGACAACCACTTCTTCAGTCATGGGTGATGAACTAAACAAAAAGCAAGCAAATATTGGTGGCGTTTGAAGAAACGGCGAACATAATGTCACAAGGTGCGAATATGAACGTGAAAAAATGCGTCTCGAAACACTCGCACCCGTCGACGAAGCCTGAGATAAATAAAAGCCACGCGGCATACAGCACGCGTAGGCAGAAGCAAAACAACGTCGCGTACCGAAAAGACGAAAAAGCTTTCTTTTGTTGGTGCGATCGGGGGCTACTGTGGTACGCTACAACGGGGATCCCGGCGAGCTCAGCTTTTGTTTATTGAACGCGTGACGATAACGAAGTTAGGAAAGGCCCAGGAAAGAGAGGTGTAGAGAGAGAGAGAGAGAGTAGCTCGGAGTAACCCGAGATGTTTCCTTTTCGCCCACCCCAGAGAACAGGCTCTCGTTTCTCGAACGTGTGAAGAAAAAAACGAAGGAAACAGCAAATGGAATCACGCCAGTGAGTGAGTGAGCGAGCGAATAAACATTTATTGGGTCCAGCAAAACGCGATAAAACGCGCACCTGGCTAATCCCACAACGGGACCGACAGGTCTAGCCTGCCGGCCCGATCACGGGCACGCTGGACGGCCAGAATTTGGTCATACATGGGACTTCGCAGGAGTGCCTCCCATTCTTCCTTGGATAACTTCGGGCCCAACGACCCGCACTCCCAGAGCATATGAGAGAAAGTAGCAGCCTCCCCACAGGCTGCGCAAGAGCTTCGGGTAAACGTGAAATAGGAGCGTGTCATATTTCTCGATCCTTGGTTTGAATTTACCACGGTGGGATTTACACATCCTTATAGAATCTTACAGCCTAAGAATAAATTGAAGCTCCGTTCCCACCAGAAGTGGGCTGCGCCCCAGCGATTCATCTGTACAAGGAGAGTTGAGAGAGTCGTTCTGGGTCGTTTCCGCTGTAACCGTAAGCACTTCCTCGCTGCTAATGTAATTACTACGCACATTAAATAATTAAGAAGTTCGTCGTCCACACTTGAAATACTACGTTTCCTCGATAACTGATGTAAGAATCTGTGCTGAAGTTTGTCCGGAAGTTCAAGTTATATTCGACCCAAACCAGCGCCACGAACGAGTAAGCGTTCGTACGGGCAAAATCACGTGCCTAAAATGCGCGAAAACGTTCTTGATATCCCGGAAATGAGTAAATGTAATTGGACCTATACAATTTTTTTTTCGGTGGAGCATGGACGGCTGTTGGCGGAGCTTATATTTGTTCTAAGGCTGAAACCGACAATAGACAATGTCCCGGTGTTGAAGACGGGACGGTAACAAAATAAATTAATAAATAAAGCAGCGTAAGGTTGTTCATGAGTCTAATTCTACTTGAGGGGAGAGAGGGCAAGAATACCTCGATCTGGGCGAGTCAGTTTATCTTGACAGTCAGCTAGTGTTCGCAAAACACGAAAACGGCGAAGACGAGAGAAGAACGCAGTGCCAGATCTTTTGTACGTGTCCCTCGGGTGTTTGTCGTTTGTACGTTTTATGAAGACTGGCGAGAAGGCGAGCACCTTTTCGAATTTTCAGCAGAGCTGTTGGAGATTGCCTTCCATATCGGCGGACGAGCCTATAATGCCTCGACACAAGACGGCCCCGATCACGTCAGTCTGTGTACTTTCCGTTAAAGTGACGAAAACCACAGGCGTCGATAGAAAATAAAAAAAAGTACCAATGCCATCGGCACACTCTGGACGGCCAATCAGACATAAACATAGAAGAACATAACCACGCACTCAATGTTGTGACTGGCGAAAAGCGAAGCTCGTGCAACGTTTGTATACAGAACCCAAGCTTTACAGACCACGCCGCATAGAAAAAGGTGGGAACAGGCGTGGATTATGGAGGTGGAGGAGGCGTGAGACGACAAATGTTTACAAGCTCACCGAACGTCAGGCTCGACGGACCAAGTCCGAACGCTTCCCAGGCGCACGCCGCCTCCCGGGAGCATGAAGAGAAAGCTCTGGGCAGTGACAAGGCTTGCGTTGAACGTGAAGTGCCCGGCAAACACAGACCGCACACCTCTGTTTGGAGAGTGCTACGGCGACCAATGCGCGCACACGTGTATATAAAGCAGCCGCAGTCGACAAACGTATAATGGAGTTAGCGAGAGAGATAGCCTACGTTTAGAAGTTGCCGATGGTGGAGACAAAACATTGAGCTCGAGGAAAAAACGGCAACTACTTGAGAAATCTCCCAAGTTCAACAACATGTAATGCGACAGATGTTCGCGAAAACATTGGTTTAGGCAAACACAAAGAGCTTACACTGTCGATTCACGAGATGCGACCGAACTTTAAGGGGAGATGCGAGTCGAAAAAAGAAAGTTTTTTTTCAAAAATTACATATCTTCGTTTTTATTTGCTTTCACAAGTTTAGTTTCTCTACTTTCACGACAAAAAAATTGAAAATTGTAATTAAATTCGAAGTAGGTCAAAAATCGCTTTTAAAGAGCACAAGGTGGCTACTAAAAATCTAAGAAGTCCTGATTGTCTAGACATTCCCAGGATTTGGAGACATTCGTACGTGGCGCCATCTTTCGGCGGCAGCAACCGCGTCCTGCCATAACTGAATAGGAAATAGGCGAAAAAAATCATATCTTTTGAAATATGCTAGTTATCAAAAACGACTCCGGGATCTATACAGCAGATACTTACTGGAACACTGTGGCAAAATTTCAGTATCACACTACAAAACCTGTGGCTTCCCTAGACAATTGAACACCCCCATTGGAAATACATGGGACCAATTGTTAAATATTAAACACTGTGGGAAGCCACACGGTTTGTAGTGCGACACTGTAATTTTGACAGAATGTTTAATTAAGTCACTGCTTTGTAGAACCGAGAGTCGTTTTTGATAACTAGCTTTTTTCATGAGATATGATTTTTTTCGCCTACTTCCCATTCAGTTACGGCAGGCCGCCGCTGTCACCGACAAGAGAGGACGCTACGTGCAGATGTCCCCAAATCCTGGTCATGGTCCCCTGGAAATTGTCACCTGGCTGCTTGCCATTGCATTTCGCATGAGGGGGTTCACTAAAGTCATATGCTCAAAATAACCATCATTGCCAAGCTCTCATGACGGAATAAATCATCTTAAATGGCAAATATTTTCCGCATAGATGAGCTTTCACTTATACCTTTAAAATGCGTTTTTCTCAAATACAATTTTGGGCAACTTTATGAGTTTTTACATCATGTTTTTGGCACTTCTGATAGCCACATCGGGATGAAATTTTGCCCACATATTTCTTAACATGTTCAGTGTGCAAGTATCTACTTTAAAACTCGATATCACCTAATATAATTATTACGAACTTAAAATAAGCAATTGGCATGGTCTGAGCATTCTAAGGCATCTCACATTAAAATTTTTCTTGTCCACTAAAATGTCTTATACGCGCTTTCTTGATAGTTATTTGCATTCTACAGGTAGTGTGGAGCAATATGAGCCAATAATGGCTCAGAACGATAAACATTTACTGGCAAAAGAAGTCTATAAAAAGAACTATATTTTACACATTGTCGTGGCACAAAACGAAAACTGTACAACTTACTATAAAACTAATTACATATTTGAAATCAGCATAAAATCCTATATATATACCGAAAATTTCACTTCCATAGGCTACAGATTAACGTAACTTTTTTTCCGAATCGCATCTCCCCTTAAAGGGACCCTGAAACGGTTATTTGAAGCTTTGTCAGCGTTTAGACTAGAGCATCATCGAAGCATTGGCACCACAAATTTAGCGGCACGCTGTGTACCAAGGCGGCTACGGACAATTATATCATACCCTCCTTCTCACCCCTGCCTTGCCTCCTCAACTCATGAGACACGCTGGCATCGCTGGCGATCGCAGAGCTCACGTGAGCACACTCGACGATTTGAGCTTCGCCCAGTGATCACCTCCGAGATTGCACGCCGACAGGTTGCGTGCATCTCGGAGACCACAGCCCAGTGCGTCCGGCAGCACGCACGCCGTCTGGCAACAGAGACAACGCGGAGTGGTTGATATCTGCTCCGACAGGTGCCGCCACCCTGCCAGCCAATTTTTCGTGCGCGCACACCGCAGCCCCAGTGACGTCGCCAGCAGCCCCAATGACGTCGTGCCCACACTGCATGTCGTACTCGCAAGGGGCGGTTGAAAACGCGTTGGGCTGAGCCGCAGTGATCTGCAGCGATTCGCAGCTTTATAGCGTTGTAATAAATTACACAGTGTAAGCAGAGAGCTCAAATTAGTCTGTAAATGAGCCTTAGGACTTGGTCTACTGGCCCAATGTGTTTGTACAAAATCGTCAAAACCGTTTCAGGGTCCCTTTAAGCAGGCCAAGAAAAAATACAGCACGGCAATACGAAGTACTGACAGAGTCTAAGATGTCATCGCAAATGTTCACCAGACACAAACGCTGACACGAGATGCACAAGATAGACACAAAAGACTGAAAATAGAGACGCTGAAAAAGACAAAATAGGGAGGAGTAGCTTACATGACATCGGGTACAAAAGGAGGCGAGGGCTGGGATCAATTACACAAATAGTATACCCAAGCCGCGACTTCATATATCGGATTACTGTATACAGACCACGGAAACCAGGTTACGTTTCGCTCGGTGAATGACCTGAGAAATCGTCAACAACACGGCCTCAACTATCGCGTTCGAAACATCTCTGTTGAGCTAGATATTTTTGCATTAAGACACGCCATATCGATCCCATGCACGCCAACTTTGACCAATATTTCATTGTTTAAAGCTTATGCTACCGCACAACATACGGCCAGCTATCCTTGCAGAACCTTCGCGTATTTGTTTTTTGTCAACGGTAGACTGAGAGAAACAAATAAGAATGATTGAACGATAACAAACATCAAGGGTCGGGAAAGCGAAACTCGCCTATGTCCTCGCGGGAATATTCGTTTGTTAGGTTTGTTGATGCTTTTTTGCACAAACAAGCACGATTCAGTCTCTGGCGTAGTGATTTCGACAGCGATCTCAGTTTACTTAGCGGTGCGCATCAACATTCGAGCCCTTCCGAAGAAGCGCTCTATCAGTCAGTGACCTCTGAGAGAAAAAAAAATCAATTTTTCTCGTTGCTAGGGATGTCTGCGCACGCGTTATAAAACCCACGACGGGACCGAGAGGTTGCGCACATTGTGCTTGGCGTGTTCCAGTTTCACCATCCACCAAGATGATTTTCTTTTTTTTCTTCGCATTTAACTTTCTCATTGCATGCAACGGCAGGCTGGCACGCAATAACTGAAAGAGAATGAAAAATACCCGACAATATCGAAATCACGTATGTGTTACATGCGCAGTCGCATATGCTACAAAGCATTACTATGGCGTCGTGCCATGAACAATTTAACGTTAGGGAAGTTTTGCGAGATCACACGTGCTCCTCAATCGCGGATCTTAACAATAACATCTGGGGTTTTACGAGCCAACACCACGATATGATTATGAGAGACACCGTAGTGAAGGGCTCCGGAAATTTCGACCATTTGATCTTCTTTAACGTGCACTGACATCGCACAGTACACGGGCCTTTAGCGTTTCGCCTCCATAGAAACGCGACCGCCGCGGCCGGGATCGAACGTGCGACCTTCGGGTCAGCAGCCGAGCACCGTAAACGTTACACCACCGCGGCGGACTCAATCGCGGATCTTTCATAACTGCAATGACTTTCTCCCACTTCATCATCGTCGTCGCTGTTGGACGAGCGAGCGACGCCAAGCAAAAAACGCGGCAAAAGTGAAAGTTTGCGTAGAAATGCGGCACAATTGACACTTCAGAAGAGTAGATACAGACGCCTGTACGCAGAGGAGCGCCAAGGAAACCGTACATAGCAGCTGACTGTATAGAACAGCTGAACAGAAAGATCACACGCTACCCTAATGGAACGGGCGAATACGACTTGAAGGCCAGAGCCTTCTTTTTCTTATCAGCCATGTATTGCCTCCAGGATCGGAGGCAGTGCAAACCTTCTGCACCTCCCCCCGGTTTTGCACTGCCTCAGTGATCGGACCACCTTTGGTCGAGCGACGATGCCATGTGATGACGTCAACATGTTACGTCGTCAACCGATTATTTTTTTGCATCACTCGTGTTGAAGCCGCCGACGGTCAGTTTTCGCGTTCCACGAGGCATCCAAGGCTTTCGCCTCAATCGTACAAAAGCATGTAGTAGACAGGCCGAAGCCGCAGATACAGGAAGCGGCCACGCAGATGCCTCTCGGAAGACATCAGCGCGCGCAACCGCCAGCGAAGGGGAAGCTCTCGTAGCGAACACATTTCGGCGGCGGGTGGAAATGAATGGAGCACACATCTGCGGGAGCTGCTTCATTTCCAATGCAAAGCAGCGAGAGGCACCCCGTCCCTTCCGCTCTCGCCCCGGCTCTCATCTGGAAAGCGTGACAGCGACGCCTTTGCCGAACGAAGCAGCGGAAGGTGGCCGCGCAGTGACTCTTATACGTGAACGACAGGGGCGGACAGTGGAGACGTTCAATTGGACAGCAAGCGCGCTTGTAAAGCGTAAAGGATCCTGCGGTTGGCATGCGAGATGGATGGCTCCAAGAAGGCTCGATACTCTGCGGATGCGAGACAGGAAACGAGAAGGTTCAGTGCGCGAGGGATTCTGCAACCATTGGAGGTGGCGTAACGATCCGTCATGAAGACTGGGTTGCCTCCGCGTTAACGATATTGCGCTTTGAACTGCGCTTCAAAGGCGATTTGTCAAAAAACGCGAGCAGTGGCAAGCGATTTTCAGTGTACACGCGCACAAAACACGCGCATATCTAGCCAAAGTGATCGCAATGTAGAACCACGGCAAGACTGAAGGAGAAGCACGGGGAAACGCCCACGCGCCTCTCCAGTCCCGGCCGTAGTAGAACAAAGCCACCCTCTGTGCTAATCGGGTCTGAATGCATCCCTCCATTTAACCTGAAAGAACGATATATATATATATATATATATATATATATATATATATATATATATATATATATATATATATACCAACGTACACACACTGCATGTCCATATTCCTTTGCACATAGTGCCTGCGCCGTCACCAACTGTTACAAACGTTCACAAACTTGACAGTGAAGGCATTGGTATGAAATAGGTATTCACTTTTCTGCTTTTCAAAATTATTTTTTGCATCACACGTTGCTCAACGGTACGAACGGCAAAGCGATAGGTAACTATTAACACACACACTCAGAGAGAGAGAGAGTAATGTCAATAAGGAAAAGCATCAAAGAGAGAAATCGACACTTCCTTCAATGATATCCTGGAGATGGAATGGATGACACACACACCCATGCAACTCCTGCGGCACCTGAAAGAGCTGCTAAACACGTCCTGTCTACTCGTTCTCGAAATGGCATATCCATTACCGCTGTTTTCTGACACCCTTAAAAACGGTTGGGCTGAAGAAAATTTTGAGAAGCCAAAACCAGGGTTGCCGTTGGGTGGAAATGAAAAGGCGCCAGAACTCACGCCAAAAGTAGCCAAAGTAGCCATGTCATTTGATATATCGCCAAATTTCTAGCCAAACAGAACAGAAGCGGTATTATCAACAGAGTCTTTACTATTGATGAATAAATAAAACCATTTTGAATAAGTAAAACCGCAAGTTTAAAAAAGAGCCATGGCGCCAACTGGAAATTTTCGTCGCCAACGGGGTCCAAAAGTAGCCAATTTGGCGCAAAATAGCCACCAACGGCAGCCCTGGCCAAAACGCCTAAACCGTGGCAATGGGGATGTATGGTGCAGAAAGCCAGCGAAGGCGTCGCGAACAGTGTACGGATCTCTGATACCCTTCTGTACACACGTTAAAGAGCGCTCGTGACTAGTGCTGTCTCTACCTCCTTCTTATATCACTCACTCATCCCTTTCTAAGAGTAACTGTAGGGTGCGAACCGGGACGTGCACCTTGTTAATCTGCCTGCTTTTCCTGGTTCCTCGTTCTTTCACTTTTCCGCATACCCTTCAGGTCTAGCCAGAGCCGTATATCCCCTGTGGGATATACGGCTCTGGGTCTAGCAGGCTCTTCCAATAGGGTGAACGCTGAAGTCCTTTAGGTCCTGTGGGTGTTTGCATACATCTACCTACGTGCGACGCCTACTTCTCCATAGCACAGCAGCGTTTGCTTAAGTTAGAGAGCCGCCGACTTCAAAGGTTGCCACGTGGGCGATTCGCTATTTCGCTCCTAACAAAGCCGCATTCAGAACACGTAGCCGCCCGCAGCCTGACGGACGAACCGAAAACAAACACCCACGGACCATGTACACCGCACCTTCTTAAACGCGTTACAAAGACGTTTCTGAAGTACGCCCACACATTATTCGCCCGTCAAGCACACCAACAGCCAAGTAGAAAGAGGAAATTTCCGTTTACACCCGCGTTAAGATTTCCGTGTGAAGAGTTCCATGTTTTCAGCTATTTACGAAGCACGGTCCAGTGGGGCACACTGATCAGCGATATCTCCAAGTAATCACAGGCAGAAGTAATTGGCGGTTCTATTTAGAGAAGGGAGATATTGTAACGAAAGGTTAGCCACGCGAACACAAGTTTCTCATTTCGCTCTCCCACGCAAGAGCTGACAGTTCCCGCCAGTAAACCCAATGACTCCGCAGAGACAAAATGGGGGCCGGCAGAGCCACGGAGAGTATCAATTAGGACGACGTGCAGGGAAGCGAGGCAGGAGGGTGAGCCAACAATGGTTCACTTAGCACGCAGTCGGACTCGCCGGCGATACGTCGCCTTCGGGCCGGGGACCCACAAAGCCGGGATTCCACGATGACACAGAGCAGGAAGGGATGTAGAAGCCATACTGCACAGTCGACAGCTCGCGAGGAGAGTCAGCGGGCCAGAGTTGATTAGTATAACGGCGTCGATGAGAGGGGTGAACGATAGGATTCGGAAGGACTTCCCGCGTGAGCTCGCTGAAAGCAGAACGTGACTCAACGCGGGCGTTTCACTAACACGTGGCAACACTTTCCCTTTAAGGGTCACATTTAAGCGGTACGTTTAAGCGGGGATATCTATGCTGAACAGGAAATTGGAGGTTCGCGCAGAATGATCCCAAATACAACTGCGAGTGTATGTTTACAACAAGACGCGCTGCAAAGTTATGCGTCACCTTGTAGGTTGCGGGGCACCAACCCACCGATTAGTTGGCTTTGAACACTTCGTCGCAATAGAGAGATACATAATACGCAGATTCAAATCCAGGTTTGAAGATCGTAATCGGTAAGATTACCGAATTTGCCACCCAGTCAGTTGTGGTTGGCTTGTACGTTTGCTTCTGTACAGCTTGCGATTGGCTTAAAAAATCAAAATAACGGAGAACCTTTACACAGTGCAGAACATCACGAGCATTCGGTTCCTTACAACCTGTCACGCTGCTGCGAGTGCAATGGTTCTGTCTATCGAACAATTTTTCGCGACCAGCTCCAAACACGGTGCAAAGAGGCTGCTCTCATCGGACAATCAAATGCATTTACACGTTTACACTATCATGTGTAGGGCGCACTCATGTACAGCTTTCTTATAACCTGCTTAACACGTACAGGTGACTTTGTTGGGTGGCCACGATATCTGATCGCGGCGCACATCACAATAAACAACGTATTTTGTATATTCTGATGTTTCTGTGTCGTCCTTGCTTTTCAGGCAGTCTACCATCAGCTGACTCTTAAGGTTACAACGCATGATCTTTCCGTAAACGCTCGCTCCCCCATCTGAGCGTACGCTGCCTATTTGCACCATAGGCAACCTCAGGCAAAGTGAAACCCCTCAGAGTGAAACCCCTCCAGTCATAAAATACTGTAGCCGCACCCTTGACTTGCCCCAAAGAGAGTGCCTTGCCGAAGTCGCGGCAGTCTCGAGCAGCGACGGTTGTAAGTAAATTAGCCAAAGGGGTACCAAAAGGCGGACGAAATTCATTCTTTTTCCTAAGTACGAGTAAATAATACAGCGAGGACTACAGTGAGGCAGCATGAGGAGACGGCACACGAAAGACGTGTCCCAGGAGGGAGCAGTTTCTTTGAAAGAAAAGCAAAAGGCGGTGGCCCGGGGTTTTGTTCGAGCTTCTCGCAGAGCGGCCGTGGCTGTATCGTTTTGGGAGCTGAATAAATTATACGTCGTACGGTGAAAAGTCGAAGAAAGAGGAACAAGAGGAAGTATGGACTCGGTGATTAAACTTCGTTCCCGACGAAGCTCTTCAGTTTTAACGCTCCGCTTGGCGCGCAGTTCGACTCTTCCGTCTTCGATGCGGGCGACGAAGGGTCTTCCTTTCCCGGAGGACGGTGCCATGTGGCGTCGACGTGGAAGCGGCGAATGCCTTCCTCCTAGTAGAGAGGCAGAGTTGAACTAGAAACAAAGGCTTTTACAAAATAATAATAATAATAATAAATAAATAAAGAATGAAAGGCAAGAAAAGTGTACACCGAAAAGAAGAACATTCAACGTAACAAGAGGTTTTTGAGAGAGGCCTGAGAGAACAAGGAGGGCGTGTAGTTCGTACGAAGGCTCGGTAGGCTTCGAATGTACGACAGTGAAGTAGAAGCATAGGCAGCAACGGTAGGAACAGTTCGCATTTTCGAGTGTGCATATATATATATATATATATATATATATATATATATATATATATATATATATATATATATATATATATATATATATATATATATGTGTGTGTGTGTGTGTGTATATATATATATATATATAAAGTGCAGTGTTGGCAGCCGCCCATCCACCAGTATCCAGCGATGTGTGCACGTCTATGTCTCTGTAGGGGGGAAGAAAGGGGGGGAGATGCACGCCTGCTGTCATTTAGCTGTTCGCTTTCGAGTGTTCGATAACTGTGCTGGGCATTAATACTACTAACACTGCGGTTCGGATCCGTCCGCGAGCACCGGCATTCAACGAAGTGACGAAAGAGCGTGTTGGGAATATGCCAGCAAGGCAAAAATAACAAAATAATAATAAAAATAATAATAATAAAAAAAAAACGCTTGCTAGAGCAAAAACAGCGGCCGTGGCAACAAAATGGAGATCACTGAATTTAGTAAAAAGCAACTTAATTTTGTTTGCTTGGAAGCTCAACTAAATGAAAAGGTTTTTTAAAAAGCCTTCTATAGGCGTCGAGAACGCAGCAGAGGGGCTTTCATGAAAATTCTGAACTTCTGCGCTAATGGTTTTCAAACGTTGTAATTTCTAAATAAGTAAGGGGGGGAAATACGAACTGTTTGCAATAAACATCAAAACAAAAAAAAAGTATTGGACTAGTAACCATGATGATGATGATGTTGATGATGATAATGATGACGAATTGTGATGTCTTGTAAAACGAGGTTAAGGCCTGGCCGGAGAACGCCATAAAATTGGGGAATTCGTAAGGAATAACAGGGGCCAGAAACAACGAGGGTGTGGCGACGTTGCCTGTATAGGGGGCCTAAATATTAATCGCCCGCAAATGCATCAAATATGGAATTATTAAAATCCTAACAACGGCTAGTTAAATGTACCAATGAACGTGAAATGAATGGCATTATTTGGTTCGGCTGTTACCGCGAATAACCGTCAATTTAGGCGTGAAAAAAGCTCGTAGATGTTTTAGTAGCGGTAGACAAGAAAGCGTGCTTCGAACGAAGGTTGTCGACGAAAGTGGAATTCGGATCTAAAGCAGTACAATAAAATTGTTTGCACCCTTTCAGTGAAGGTTGTTTTTCGTCGGCAAATATGTCTTTAAGGTTACAACTAAAAGGTTTATTGTATAGGACCGGAACATCAAACTAGTACATGTGTCATGAGAGAAGCGATTGAACGATCCGAGAGTATGACAGCGACAGTTTAGTAATGTTTACTTTATACTGTGCTTGTGTCCCCTAGCAGCATCGATGTGCATCATCACTTTGCCACAAATGTTGCCAAAAAAATTTAAATCCGTATGTTAGCCCTCGAGGGTGAGGGCTGCTAGTTATGGAACGAACCTAACACCCTTGACACCGATAAGGGTGTTCCAAGTTTTTAGCATGCATGGAGCTATTCGAAGAAGCATCGCCTCACGTTCTTCGTAATGGGCGTCGGGCGGAAGTAAAAAAATAAAAAAGGAAACGTAGCTGCTCACCTCCACTTTTAGCAACTACTCAGCAAGGCCATGTCGAAAAGGAAAACAGAAAAGAAAGCGTTCACGTTAGCTGGAGACCGCACAGTGATGCCTACAGATTCAAGCCTCCGCACGAAGCAACGCAGCAACTCCAAAAGAAAGCCCAGCCAGTGACGGCAAACCAGAATGAGGAAGATGTACAGACACGGATGACATCCTCCTCATTTGCATTTTGCTTTCCGGCGGCAGCAGCATCGCGCGCAGCCCCCTCCGGGCGGCATTACGACCACTCGTAGCTCGGGGGGGTGCGTGTATAGTGTTTCCCGGAAGGGAAACGGCGGCTCCAGTAACGGCGATAGCGGTACGGCACAGACACAGGGGTAGAGATGCGTGAGGAGGGGGGGGGGAGGGGGAAAACCAGGCACATCTGTTCCCCGCCACGCCGCTGCAGAATAAACAGAAGCAGAGGCGGCGGCAGGAACGCCGTGATAGATGCACGCGTTTATTAGCGTCCCTGTCCCCTCCGTGTCAGACACGCGCACGTCAGGAGGACCGGGCGTGAAGTATGCTGCTGAGGAAACCGGATACGAGGTTGGGAAAGACCGGAGGCTGCTCGTGGTGCTAAGTGGTTCGCACACTTGGCTTTGGTTTCTTCTGCTTCTTGTTTTTTTGACGCGTTATAGTCCGACCGATCGATGGAAACGAAGCAGCTGGTCGCATCGGTTGCATTGATGGCTAAAGTATTACAATGTCTCGTTTATCCAGTGTAGCTAAAGTTAAGGCAAGTAGCGCTTTTGCTGAATTTTGCGAGCATTTTCGTAAAGTATGAATGTCAGCTCTGAATAAAAAAGGAACGAGACCGAAAAGAAAATGTTTTTAGAACAATGAAGCAGTGCGTCGAAAAAGAAAAAAAAATGATGTACAAGACGTAACAAGGCTCCGAAAAATTGAAGGACACTTTGTACATTCCAAAGTGTGTTCGGCGAAAGCGTGTGGCCATTCCACTGATTACGCCCTGTCTTTTTTCTTTTACACTCTCAGTGGGATAAGACACAAACCGAATAAGGGTGCGTGTTTTCTTCTTTAATTTTTTACCGCGAATCGCAGCGAGACGCGAGACTCATCTTCCTCCGGCCGCATGCGTTAGTATATTCTCGCGCTTTGCGCATCGTGCAAACGCCATCCGCGTTCCAGCTCTTAAATTGACGGACCCTTTGTAAATTCGAAAGTGTATCCCGTGAACGCCTGGGTCCGAGACGGCGTCCGTCAGAATGATTGCAAACTCTGGGCACAGCGACGCTACGCAAGCAAAGCGCGAGCGCTATAGAGTCCGACGCGACCGGCGTCCGTCTGCGCATCCCGGCGGCCACCTGGCTCCGTGCCAGAGCTCGGATGGACGGATGGACGGACGGACGGAAGAAAGGACATGAACGGATGGACGGACGGACGGACGGACGGATGGATGCGGATGGACGGATGGACGGACGGACGGACAGGACGGACGGACGCCGGACGGACGTGAGCATGAGACATTAAAGGTGTTCGCCTTAAAGATTACAACATCTCCCGCTAAAGGGAACCATGTGTAGATGCGAAGCAGTGGCGTAGCCAAGGGGGGGTTGGGGGGTTCAAACCCCCAAAATGTTTCAGTTTTGCTTGCGTATATATGCACACACACATACAAACGCACGCACGAGCATACATAAAGTATGGTTGAACCCCCCCCCCCCCCCCCCCCGAAAAAAATTTCTGGCTACGCTACTGATGCGAAGCAGCGGGCGCTAACGCTTACACTGGCGACGGCGTTGACGCTGGCGCTCATCGCAGCGTTGCACAGGAGAGAAACCTGGGGGGCGCAAAGCACGCAGTGATGGACCGGTGTTTCCTACTGGAACATCCCAATCGCTGCTAATGGGCAGTGAGAGACAGAAGACTCGGACTGGACACAGAGACCCGCAGTCCGCTTTTAGTTAACGCGCACGCTGCGAATTTTTTATCGTTCCACAACGCACAGGAGAAATCTCCCACCGGCACCATCTTGCAGGTCAAGATCCATTGCCATATATACGGGGTGGCCAGTGAACGGTTGTGCAGCGCGAGCAGTCGGTTTTTTTCAACCAAGAAACTCGCTAGCAGACGCTGCCTGCGTCGGCGTCGCGAGGAGAGAGACGGGGGGAGCGTAGGAGGGGATGACGCGCATGTGCGCAGTGAGGGTGTGGCCTCCGCGGGGAGAAATGCCTAGAGGGAGGAGAGAGAAGTGGAGAGGAGGTTTTTTTATTTTTATTTTTTTTTAATGGGTTGGCGCATGCTCAGTGGGGGTGTGGACGGACGGACACCGGACGGAGGACGTGAGCATGAGACATTGAACCACTTTCGCCTTAAAAGTACAAACACGTCGACTATATAAATATGACTATTAAGCGAACTGTATATTCAACTTCTGACCGCACTATATGGTTGAGGGAGAGGGACAGATTGGGGAAAAAAGATTCTGGTCGTTACGCATTTATTTAGAAAAATAATAAAACTTTCCAGTGACAGGGATTATGGCGCCGCATTGCCAAACAGTACGACGTTTTTTTTTTTTTTTTTTTGACCTTACCCCATGCCCAATTAGGACTAGACAACCAGATTGTTAACATGGTTAATCTCTCTGCCTTTCTGTTCTGGTTTTCTTTGTTCCTTCTGTCTTGCTCTCAGACACACGCACTCACAAAAGTTATACGCGCCGCTTTTAATTGGGCATTACAGCGTAACAACCTAGTTACCAGCGCAGACCACTCCAATCAATGCTCGGAAAGAGAGCAGTTCATGCAAGTCACGCATACTCTGTGTTCCGGTAAGTGCGAAGAGGCCTCATTAATGAGAGGAAGGAGAGGTCAGAGCAGCCACGTTTCCTTCTGTGCATCGAAATGTAACACGCGCAAGCACATTTAATTTCGTATACACTTCAGCCGAAAATTACAAGTAGTGGCATCTTTCGTTTCGTTCGGGCTAGGCCGTGCGCTCGCTTTGGCTGACAAGTACAAATCAGACTGCTAACAATCGAAGGGCCACAGCGTAAATCTAGGGTCGACCGGATGTCGGAATTCCGCTACAGTTAGTCTCAATTGGCACAGCGATTCAGGGAAGAGCTCGCACGTCGAGTCATTTTTTTCACACAGATTAGTGCTCTCCCTGCGTCACTAATTTGCCAATAGTGGAAGATAACGCACTATATATTAAAGGGGTCCTGCAACACTTTTTCAGCATAGCCAGAAAACGCTGTCGATTTGTTGTCTGAGCCAAACATTACAGCGCATCCCACCTGGGCAAAACATTACAGCGCAGCCCGCAGCTTGGAATTAACTATTAATTCTCAAAGTCAGCTCGAAATCACTCGCACTTCTCTAGACAAATCATGACATAAACCCAAATGGCGACGCCATAAACCCAGAGTCTACGACCATTGGCTGAATTGAGCATCATGAGCTGCATCGTTACCGCGGACGCCGCGATGTGCCCGCGCTCGCGCTCGCGAACACACTGATAGTAAGCCGCGTGTTCGAAGAAAAAAAAGAAGTCCTCAAGGAGGTGACGCACGCTGACGAACCTGACGTAACTTCTTGTCAACCCCCCGCGAATTTTCATGACAAAATCTCGTCTTTATTTTCTCCCCCTGCCAGGCCCGTAGCCAGGGGAGGGCCCTAGCCCCCCCCCCCCTTCGAAATTCGGATTGAGGGGGTGTTTTACCGAGAAAAAATGATGAAAATAGAGGGTTTTCAAGGTTTTCAACCACACCAGTGCTCGACGCAACGCCTCGCCTCCGCATGCATCGCCACAGAACGCTGCTGTGAGTTGTGAAAGCCACGCGTCCTTGGCTATGGGTTGTGCCGCCGTGAGTACCGGAGCCACCGCATGCTCCGCAGATACCGGCTGCCCTGGTTTCGCGACTCCGAGCGAAAGAGAAAGCGCGCCAAGAGCGAGCCCCTTTTCTTATTATAACAGCGCCATCTATCATCTTTAATCATCAACGTATACGAAAAACCACTAACGCCATCTAGTGATATTATTTCCAAGGACATAAACACACAACGCCATCTATTGAGCAATTCATAAACTAGAGGTGGCTACATACTATGTACGGAGGAGAGAACGACCCACACCCTGAGGAGCTTCGCCCCTAAAAAATTTCTGGCTACGGGCCTGCCCCCTGCTCTTTAATTTCAAATTTGAATAACATTTCTCTGGCCATCATGACGGAACAGGTGCCGGCTGCCATTCGCTGCAGGTGCTCGAATCACCTGAGCACTGTAATACACGCATCACCGGTGATTTGCCACTGCAAAAATGCATCAACGAGGCAAAGTATTGATCGCAATTAATTATATATTATCCGTCCAAACTTCTTCCTTCCTAAATACAAGTAGAACGGTATTTGAAATCTAGCGGAAACGAAACAACGCTAGTGGAACGAGCCTTACTACGCTGCTTTTTAATATAAGCAAGAACGAAAGCCCGAAAGAGAGAGAGAGAAAAAAAAAACGACAACACATGGAGGTGTCGGGAAGGAGATTCAGAGAGCGCGTCGGTCGTTCAGATCAAATAGGCAATAAATAATTCATCCGAACCGATATTAAATGTCACGCGGGAAAACGGAACGCGGCGAGTGTGTTTGACAGCGAAGCCGGAACTGTGCTTCTGAACGGGCGTAGTAAGTTTTCATGTCAGCCCCCGAGGCGTACTGGCTGGCGGGAGAGTCCTCAAGACGTCGCGAAAGTTCTCCCGCAGGTGGCGCGCCTTCTCACATCCTGCCAGGTTCCAAAAGGAATAACGTAAGCGCATAGTGCGCATGTCTGGAGAGTGCGACAACGTAGAGGACATGTTGGGAGTGACAGCCAATAAGCAAATGCCAGCAGTGACCTGCCAAAAGCAGCTGCGACGCACCCATGGCAAGAAAAAAAAAGGTATAGAGCCGCTAGAGAAAACTGTACGAAGTGTCACAGCAATCACAGAGGTCTATGTTCGAGCGCTTTCTTTGCAATGACTTTTCAATACATGTGTGCTGTCGATATTCGTAGTTTTGCCGCATACGATCTCGATTATTATTTTTTTTTTTGTCCTGCTGCTACGCTTTAAGATGAGATACGTTTATTTTTCAGTACAAGCAGTTAAATTACATTTGAAAGCAGCGTCTTGAGCGTTCTTTCACGAAGAGCTATAGAAAATGTTAGTGTAATGTACAAAATAACGGGAGTCTGCAATACGGAAACGTTGCATGCATATAAGGGCTCGTGACCAGACCTATTTGAAAAGGTTCGCACATTTAGCCGACAAAGCACGACGGTTCTGCTTAAACTCGCAGACACGCGTTGTCTACCAGCACGTCCGTTAGATAACACGCTTTATTAAAACTGCGCGCGATTTAGACAGCTTATGCTACAAGCTGGGCCCAGACGGTACGCGCGAAGGATACCATATTAAAAATGTCGGGATCGAAAAAGCAGTTTTATGCGTTGCTGCTATTTAAGCGGCGCAGCACAAAAAAGTACACAAACTGCCAAAGAAACATCTTCTAGGGCATACACTGGAGAGGGACCCTGGGACTCTGACAGTCTCCTTGGTTCCCACTTCTCAGACATGCCAGCCTCGGGGCACATACCCTATTCGCGAGACGTTCTCTACCCGACTCGCGCATACCCTTTACTTCTTCCGAGCGAAGTTTAAGCAGTCGCCCATTAGGTTGGGACAGTTCTGTTCGTCTCACAGAATTACCAGGAGAGGGTTATACGGAGCAGGTCTTGAAGAAGAATTATTGGCTGGCCGATTCAGAGCGTCACCTCCAACGTGAACCGTATAACCGCAAAGCCATTATTACTGGGAGGCTTGACGTTGGGATATGGAGGGGCGAAGTGAGCTGACGGCGACAGAAGGTTCCTGAGCAAATGGGGGCTCTCCATTTCCAAGTAGCGTCGTTCATTCATCCATCTGTCCAAGGATGCCCTTAAGGCCTTGCACAGAGCCATGGCCGAAACGAAGAACACGACCGAATGGAGATTAACGATTTCCTTGCGCAGCGAGAAGCGCACGCCATATCTCTGACGTCGCGCAGCAGCACGGCCACATGGAGAAAGGGATTGGCGGTAACAGCAGGGGGGGGGGGGGGGGGGACGCGCGTCACGACACTACACAGCCTAAAAGAAGAGCCAATAATTTTTGTTCCACAACAATAATCGACAGTAATTAACGTAGCGCACACGACACTTCCAGGTCACGAACGGCATGCGCGTTAGCAGCGTGACATAGTATTCCTAACAGGAAAGTGGAGAGCGCCGAGCTTTTAGGAAAGGAAACGCAAGCCAGACCAGATGATTATCCTTGTGGGGCACAAAAGACACTCTTTTCATTAGGCTAGATCTTTTCTGCAACTACTGTAATTACTGGCGTACTACACTCACTGGCTGGAGTGAGCTAACTGTCGGATGCTGTTGGCTGTTCGACCGCTAATGTTGGGCACTGTTCGCTAATGCTGGCTATCTGCTTTTACAAAAATGTCGTCCTCCTCAACGAGGTAATTCAGTTGCATACCAACCTTTCATTTGGCCACACTTCAATGGACTAACATGGTAAAGGTAAGCAAACAAAACTGAACTACCGTAAGCTACACACCAATTCCTTCATCGCGCTTTCATTGCATGCCCGTGCAAGGCGACGTAGGTTGCTAGTGGAGCACCACAAAAACATTGACGAAGGTTGCCGCGGAGCTGGATTCCCGATGAGATGCATGAGGCTATCGAGCGCCTTGTGCAACAACAGCGTTTGTCTCTAAAAACGCGGGATGTTCTTCGCCCAGTGCTAAAGCTATCGATGTATGTAAACACAAGGCGTTCGCGACACTCCTCACTGTCACTGCTGAGAAACTTTTCCATATTGCCCTGCCGCTACAGCTTGCATGCATAACAAAGTTTGTATGCGTCGCGCGCTTTTTCAAGGAAGCTCAGGAAATCGCCATCCGATTTCATATTCTCAGCTTTTTGTTATACTTGAGAAGAGCTAGCAACATCACAGAATCACGTAGGTGCGACAGAATGTGCTGAAAAGGTTTTGACGACAGTTTGATATAGATTGAGTAGACTTGCTTGCGTATTTTTCAAAAGCTGCTCACTTTGTTTGCTGTAAAAGATTAAGCAGGTATGCATAGTATTTGTTCATAAAAGCAGCGCCAGCCGGAGAGTAACGCATGTGAGCTCTGAAAAAAAAAAAAAGAAAAAAAAGAAAACCAGATAACTAGTAACTTTAGGCTACTTCAGCGCAAATCGCGCACAGGGAACAACAAAAAAAAATTGAAGCGAGAGAAAGTTAACGGGTGAACATGCTGTGTTCCATTACAGTTTTTTTTTTTTCATGCATAAAAAGTGGTGAATATTTGAATAACAAGGAACGGATAGAGTTGGCTGAAATGTGCTTATATGCAACTGCATACAAGTTCTACGCGCGCGTCGTGACAAAAGTACAGGCAACGCAAACCTTTTTAATTATATTTTCGAAGCGACGGCATCGTCAATAAATAAATAAATAAATAAATAAATAAATAAATAAATAAATAAATAAATAAATAAATAAATAAATAAACTGATCAGCCATACGATTGATGGTCAACGGGTCTAAAGGCAGCTACGTCAGCTTGACTGGGCAAGACTGTCAAGCTGTGATGAGAACGGCCAGAATTTACAGCGATCCTTATCGTATTACCAAACCCAATGTCGTCGCTACGCTACAAGGTGTAAAAAATCATCCAAAATTTGCGTTTCAACCTGTTGTCCTTGCAGTACCGTCGGTACAATGGATGTACAGATGAGTGTTAGTGCTCGACAATCTTCAACAAACTGCCTGACCCGAGCTATACTATGAATAATTAACTAAATAACGCAAGTTTTCAACTGTTAATTAAATACAAAACAATAAGCTCTGGAAAGGAGTACTAGTCTACGTATACGAAACTCTGAAAGTGTACCAATAACACGAACAGTAGTCCTAGAAACAAGACAACGAAAACTAACCCCCAGAACATTCTTTGCGTGGGCTCAGTAAAGAACATTCCTGAACGCGCGTTCAGGCCACTCGCTCCAAGGAGGCAAAAATTTAAGAGCAGTTGTGTACGCGCAGATGATAGTGAAAGCCACGCCGCCATTGCGTGTGAAAGACGAACGAGCATTCCAACGACGCTGTGTCGTGGTCACACAAAATTGGAAAACGTGGAACGTAAAAGAAAGCTTCGAGTATAGCGAGACATTGTGCAAACTTCCTTTTTTAAAGAAGTTCGTAGCTGTACAGTTTTCTTTAGAAGAAGTCGCTGCGGTGCTGTGCCACGAAATGGCATTCCAATTACTTTAATTTTTCTATGTACTTTCACTGCCTTGTTTTCTACTGGCCAACGTTCATAAAATGCGTCGGTCAGCGTGTGATAGAATGTTTCAAACGGTAAAACTGACAGAAAATGACACGATAAAGCAAGCCATTTATGCTTCAGTTTTGTACCGAAGCAGCCGTGAATTATATGATATTCGTGTGTACAAGATGGCTGAGTAGTGCTCGGTGAAATTGCTATTAAAAGCGCATTGGCAAATCGAAATGATCTACGTCTTTTCTGCCATTCATGGCAGATGGCTAGGAGGCGTAATGAAAAATAAAAATAGAGGTTTTACATTGAAAGACCACATTATAACAAGGACGCTGCAGTGGAGGACTGCATTAATTTTCACTCTCTAGGGTTTATTAAAGCGCGCCTATTTGGTACAAGGGTGTTTTTGCATCTGCCCTCATGGAAATGGGGCCGCTGTAGCTGGGAATCGAACCCGCGTCCTCGAGCGCGACACCTTAGCGACCAAGCTATATACCACGGCACGGTCGCGGGTCCGATCACGTCCGCAGCGGTTGCAATTCGATAGAGGCGAAATGCTATAAACCCGTGCACTGCGCGATGTCAGTACATGTTGAACACCAGATGGTCGAAATTCCCGGAGCCCTCCCCTACGGGCGTGAGATTCGGAGGCCCGTGAACGTAGACGCTTGACCAGTGGATTTGCGGGAAGCCCGGCAGAGTGTGTGGTTTAGTACTGGGCTTCCCTAGCTCCGCTGGTCATTGGTGTTTGCGATAGTAGAGCCACGCATAATATTTTTATCATTTTTTTTTGTATGCGTGTGCGTGCGTATGCGAGTTCAAATTGTTTTAGTCGAGAATCTGCTCTCCACGCGCCAACTTTGTTATTTCACCACCATTTTATGTCATTCGCTTCATTGTCAGCAATTTTTATTCACAGAAATAAGAGTGCGCAGCAAGATTACTTCAGCTTAACGCGTAGGCGAAAATGTACTTGCGAAACGATGAAAAAAGAATATACACATTATGTTTGCACAGGATATGGCGAAATGAAGAATCTAAATGCAAAATAAATTAACAAAACTCCTTCATGGCTTGGTACTGAAGAGCTTATTCTGATATGGAGTACGTATTTCGCGCATATACGAACATTGCGGCACTTCACGTCTTGCCACTGCTACACGACGATACGGAATACGGCGATCAAGCAGAAGGCAACCGCCTCACATTTGTTTGCTGATGTTTGCGGCTCACTCGAATCTCTCACCCTCACTTCCAGTACTGCACGAACGTCACGTCGAAACAGAAAGTAGCAACAAAACTCCTCGTATAGTGTTTCGCACCGACAAAAAATTAGCACCACAAAATTTATTTCGGAGGACGAAAGCAACTCCCTAGTCGTGACGAACAAAGGCGCCTCAAGCTTGTTTTAGATGGCTTGCACTGACTTCACTGAAACCGCCATGTTGGAGAACGGCATGGTGCGACGCAAAGTTTGTGACGTCACGTTAATGTTGTAAGTACATCAAATGCAGCTTCTTTCGTTAATTGACGCACGGGGGTCCATAACGTTCCGGCCGCGTCTTTATCATATTGAAGCAGGTTAACCACCACAACGTGATTCACGATGCCTTTACGTCATCAAATTCGCCGTGTTAGAGTACCAGTACGTTATGAAGCTGCGTCCACGACTTCGCGTGTCAGATATCTATACGCAATGAATGCCTGAAAATGACATCAAGCAAAGAAATTGGGTAACTCGCCGCACTCAAGTGAAGGGTGACAAAGAAAACGCCAGAGGCGACGGGCGCTTCGCATCAGTTACCTGACGGTGACGTGTGAGAAGCTAGCGCCCTCTAGCGGCTAAGTGGGTAAGAGAAGTCGCGCACGTCCTGTCTGCACGCCTCTGAAAGACGACAAGGCTGTTGACAAACGAGAGGGTCGATGATGTCTATGCCTTCTCAGCGAGAGCTGGCAGGTGCCGCATGGGGCGTGCCATGTCTAGGCGGTGACAGGTATTGCGCGGCGTGACTGGCGAGAGGGAGAGAGAGAGAGACGGGTCACGCAAACAGTTCAACTGCTTCCTTCTATCCTGCAGCATCTTGCCGCAGTCGCTCAATATCTCACCGCTCCCGGCGTCCCCAACGCTGATCACGTTTGTCACCAGGGTGCAATGCCCCGGCAGCAGCTATAGCGAAGACTCACCTGCAAAGTTCAAAGAAGAGAGAGAAAGAGCGGTTAATGTAAGTCGACATAGGGAAGCCTGTTTGCACTCGCAAAGTACACACACAAAAAAAAAAGAAAAAAAGAGGGAAAACAACATCAAAGACGAGATAAACAAACAGCAGACAAAGTATGACCAACACAGCAATACACAACGCGAGAAGCACCACGTTGCATCGAAGTGATATGCAGCCAGTCAGTTTTATATAGCATGCGAAACTGAAGGGCGAATGGGAGTTGGTTGCGCGTGAGATTAGAAACACGACCCGTACTGTGAGGATATCTTCTGTTCCTCCTGCTAAGGTACGCATCTGTGGCATAGCAGTTTGGGCATCGGTTTCTGTGTTGGGGGTGCCGAGTTTAAATCCAGCGGTTGGACCTGTATGTTTATATTACCTTGCATATATACGGAAAACGACACGGAAACAGCTACAACGAAACTGCAAATCAGGTGTCCATATAATTCTCATCTGAATAAAGATAAAGGGCGAGGTAGATACTCCTATCTCACTCTATAGCTTTGAATGGATGAGTTATAACATTGGCTCAGACCACTCAGCTTCTCTATTCTGCTGAAGGGAACCAAAATATGAGGATGAAGGGAGGCGCTCATGTTTTGCACCAATACACATAAACGAAGAAGTTTACGTTTGCCGCGGGAGCACCGGTTAGTGGTAACTAGTGCAACCACGCCTAAACCGGACGTGTTGCAGTTTTTGCGTAAACACCGAGACGCCGAGTCAAAAGTTTCCTAAAACTAATATCCATGCACAAGGTATCTGGAATGTCAGGCGGCCGGAAGGAATGAAGCCTCAAATTCCTTTCGCGGCGAAAAGTTTTCAGCGTTCCGTGTAAAGAACGCGTTGCTCCAGGCCTTGAAGCCAGGCACGCGCATGAGAACAGGAGCGTGCATCCGCAAAAGTTTTAAACAAACCCATAAATGTTAGCATACACTGTACCGAAACGAAATAAAAGACAAGATCTTCAGACTCGCACTTTTTCGAAAAACTACTTACAGTGTGAAACTATAACGTGTTTATGCGCGGAATTTCCGGGCCTCTATTTCTACAACTGCTTCACCTTTTATTTTTCTACTTTTATAAGTGACGTTACCAATACCATGCCTGAATGTTACGACGAACCACAACCCGGATAAATAATCTTTTTGTTTCGAAAAGGTGCATTTCTTCTCGCAAGTCAGCAGCATACTTTTACTGTATCCCTCTATCTCAACAGCTCTGTGAAATGCAGAAGAAGGCACATGTCAACCAACCAGAGGAAAGAGCCACAAGTGCGCCTCTAGTTTGCGTCTCTTTGCGCAACTCCTAAACGGAAGCTTCACGAAAGGATCAGTCGCTTACATTATGCGAGCCGTCCTAGGTTTCTTCTGCTGAACTTAGAGCCTTTACAACAGTGCAAGAAGTTAGTGAGACGGAATATGCAGGTATGACAACGTTGACCGAAACCGGCACACAGAGAAGGCCTATCGGGCACAGAACTACCCCCCCCCCCTCCTCCCGCGCGCGCCCACACACACGCTCGCACGCAAGCACACACGCACACACATTCCCTCCGGAAAGGTATGACTGCGGATAGTAATAAAATTCAAAGCAATAAAACTGCTGGAAGTGATTTATGGTGATGATGTAATACGATACGACCTTCGTGAGATGTTGGCTGAAAGCAAAGAGATCCTGTTCTAATTCAGGCAGGAGAAATTTATCAGTCTGGTGTACAACGCCATACGTAGGCGAGAGGTGGTAACTCTTTGTCGAGTGAAATGTTGTGGCAGTCAGCGGCAATAGTGGCCTACGATTGCGTGCCTGTGCTCCCTGTTTATTTCACTCCCTCTTCACTATTCATTCAACCTCTCCCAGAACCCAGTGTAGGGTAGTATACCGGATTTTCCTTTCTGGTTTAAGGGGCCATGACATAATCCCGCAACAATTAGCTGTTTTCAGCTTAAAATAGAAGTAGAGGGTCGGTTCAGCCTATACATCATTACAAATGGACTATAAAAGAATATTTCAGTCTAAAATAAGGCCTATAAATTGCCAGCTGTAAACCCCGTCCACCGCCGGCGACCGCCATTTTGCCTGGGCGGGTGTGACGTCATGTGCTGCATGGAGCGGAGCCGTCGTGTGCAACCAAATCAGCCAGGTTACCTACACGCTGTCAGTGTGTTGCTGCCGCTGACAATCGTTTAATTCCAATGTTGAGCTGAAATGCCTCGATTGCACGCGCAGCTGACGACGGAACCCTCTTTCGCCGCAATGCGGACGCTCGCAGAGCGAGCAGTTTGTAACGTCAGGGCTCACCAGCGCGCCAGTGTTCATAAATATATCAATTATAAATTAAATGCACGATGAAATGCGCTAAAATTTCGCCACTTTGCTTGTGAATGCACAAGTATTAAAACACACAGCACAAAATTGTGATCGCAAATGGGGTGTTGTGGCCCCGTTCACCTTGCTGCATTGCTCACTTCCTCTGTTTCTCCCTCTCTTTGCAAGCAAATATATGCAACGCCGTGCAGAACCCTTAATTCCAGGAACACAGATACCCGTGTAATGCATCGCATAACATTGAGTAGTTCCACGGTGCCTGGAATCAAAAACTTTGTTCTGGTTATCACGGAGAAGATCGGCATAATAACCCCTTCCTGGCACCGGGACTAACCCTACTTAAATTTGCAGCAAATCCTGGACCACTGAAGGTATAAGTTAACTCCGCTGTACCAGAACCAAGCGACTAAGACGCCCCACTAAAGCCTTTTCTTCCTGTCCGCGTTCCCGAATGTAGTCTTTGCCTCCGAATGCTACACTTTAGCGAATGCGACACGCGCGCAGTGCAAGAATTTGTTTTTGCTGCCGCAGTACGCCTTTCCCGGGGCGCACATTAAATGAATAAAATACTTAGCTGCGTTAGAAACAGGTCACGCGGCACCAGACGGGTCTCGCAGGAAACGCAGTTAAAGTTCACGACCTCGGGGACAGGCCTCCGCGTCGCACGAGCACGACGCTTGCATGCCTGAGGCAGAGCGCAGAGAACACGGCGTGCGCTGAATTAAGGATGACCGCCACCGAGGAGCACGCGTACCGGCCACCGGCGTTTAAAGAATGCACGCGAGTAGCGGAGTGTAAGACCAGACAAAATACGGAACGGGTGGAATGCGACCGCACGGCGAACGTCTGTTTCTTCCTTCGCAGACTGCGACGAAAACAGTTTGCACCACAAGGTAAATTTTTCCACGGTTCGCAAGAAACGGATTTAGCCGAAATATTCAACCGTCGCTATAGTAACATACCGCTATGTATGTTTTGAACTACGTAGAAGGGCGTTGATATAGCTAGGTTGTCGTTAACTACGCTGTAGTGGTGTGCTGATGGACTTCGAGCATGTTAAGAGCTCCATTAGAGAACGGTTCGGACTAACCTTACGCTGATTATACCGAGTTAGAAGTTATTGTGTTTCCTCGAAAGACGCGGCATACAAATGTTACAAACCACTGACACTAACGAATGCACACACACACACACACACCAGTATCACACAGTAACGCAACATATCCCGCACCATTACGTTCACTACACGACCCAAGGAACGCATGCAACAGATCGACCACTTTTTTTGCGCCGAATCGATATTGGAGACATATGGAATACATGCTTTTTATTGCGGCAAAACATTTCAGCGATAAGGGGTTACATAGCAAACCAGGTTTTGAACTCTTAACTACACTGCACTGCCGCAATATATAATTATTGCGATGGCAGTGTTTCGTCGTTACGAACGACACGCTGCCTGTATAAGTAACCTCCACTGACTATCGAGTTACCAGTTACTTTCATCAGGCCAGACAGGCTGCGTTGAAGTATTAGCAGGGTCCTTCAATACCAAAGGTATTGAAGGGCCCTGTTATCGATAAACGTTTATTCGCGACTGACTTTCTTATCTAGAACCTAACACGGCGCTGGACCGTAAGTACGGGCGCGACATGGAAGGCTTCGCGAAACATACAGAAGCCAGCACAAGTGGTTACACGGCTTTACAGAGTCTGTAGCTTACAGGAAAATGCTTCGTAACAATACGGCATGGGTAAAAGCAATGCTGCTATATTATTTACTGAGAACATCACAGATGACTCGAACATCACGACGGGGAAGCTATGTACTAAGGCCGGTACACCATATCCTTCTTGTTTGGTCAGAGCGGCAAACCAAACATCCATTACGTGCGCCAATATTTGCTTTCTTTCACGGACAGGGCTATGCTCTATACCGGCCTTAGCTCGAATTCCCTTCGCTCCCACGTGACTGTACCTATACCGCACAAAACGCGCGAGAATTTATCGCATTCGGGCACTGCAATCTGTTTGGCTGATAAACCGATTCGTGGTGATAAAGCAAAATAAAGCAAGTCGCCAAAAAGGCGAAGATGGATAACAGGAAATCAAGAAGAATGAGTCCGACGGGCGACACAGGATTTCCGATTTATTTCCCACCCACTGTTTTTTTTTCCCAGAGGGAGCAAGGCATTGAATCCTCAACTTTTGTACCAAGGCTGAGGAAGAAGCAGATTAAAAGCACAACTAATATGTTTGTAAGAAAGTGTGAGCCATTGGAACCTGTGAAGGTGGATCTCTTACGCTTCACGACTTTTTTGCCCCTGCATAGTTTACCACGCAAGACGACGTCACAGTGAAATTACATATAAGCATGCGAACCCCATTACATACAAGTAGTGCAAAAAATTTATTATGCAAGAACGCTCAGAGCTAAAAAAAGACGAGGATCAAGAAGAACACGACACAGGTCCTCGTCTTTCTTGGTTCTTGGTCCTCGTGTTTTTTAGCTGTTGTTCTTCCATAATAACTTCTCCCCAACTATCCCAAGTATCTTTTACGGTACAAGGAATTCTAACGTTGTCGCTCGCTCGCTCGCTCGCTCACTCCCACCCACCCACCCACCCACCCACCCACCCACCCACTCACTCACTCACTCACTCACTCACTCACTCACTCACTCACTCACCTCACTCACTCACTCACTCACTCACTCACTCACTCACTCACTCACTCACTCACTCACTCACTCACTCACTCACTCACTCACTCACTCACTCACTCACTCACTCACTCACTCACTCACTCACTCACTCACTCACTCACCACCACCACTCACTCACTCACTCACTCACTCACTCACTCACTCACTCACTCACTCACTCACTCACTCACTCACTCACTCACTCACTCACTCACTCACTCACTCAAATAATCTCGCCAAATACAGTACACAAACAGCATATAAAGACATTATTTTCTTCTTGCACATCCAACTTATTAAAGCGTTACATTTTAAGCCCAGGCACAGCGACAAAAACGCAGAGACATTCCCTGCTTTAACGCCATAGCAAGGACAATGACTTCTTGCCCGAACGTGGAAAAAAAAAACAAAACAAAACAACAAAGGCACCGTAACGGCGGCGACGGCTCGCTGTCGGCGGTTGCATGAAGCCTCTCACGAGCCGTCGCGAAGCATGCGACCTCCCGTTTCCCTCGGGTGAATCAATTTCCGACACGCTCGAAGCCCCTCTTGCCTCAGCACACACACGGTAGCCACTCCAAGCACCCTCCCCGAGTGCTGACGCCTCCGTGGTGCAGCCACAGGAGCGCTTTCTGCCACCACGAAGAAAAGACCCGGCGCGCGCGCGGAAATCCGGAATCGAGACAAAGAGAGCAGCCACGTGCCGGCACTCAGAAAAGTAAACGAGCCAATGACCTCGGGGGACCGCATTGTGCAACCGTCGCTACCGATCACATCAGATCGTCTTTGTGCGCTCATTGGCAGGGGAGCAGACCTGGTAGTGGTGAAATTACAGTAATTATATTTAATTTTTGCTGTATCGAATAATATAATGAATCATTTTTGTGGGCTGGCAGTTCAGTAACGTATTCAATTAGCCTACATCGAGCGATTCAATAAAATAAAATTACTCATTCACGTTGGAAATGATTTTTGACTAAAATATAGGACGTCCGTTTTCCTTACGGCATAACGCAGTAAAGCGAAAAAGAAAATATATATAGAACAATGAAAATTTAATCTGCATACCGTACTTCTAGTGTGTGAACTTGAAGAAAGATCTCTCAAGAAGAACAAACTATTTTAGGGAAGGAGGTAAAGGATAATTCAAGAGCTACATGAATGGTACCTGCAGGTCCAGGGCGCCACTAGTAAGATATTATGATATTTCAATGCATATGTACTGTAAATAAAGTGTACATGAGTTGTGTCCGAATGATCGAACTTTTGTTAAAGCAATTTTATTACTATTCTAAAGCAAGAGCTATGAAATGTCATTACTTTTCACCAACTGTAATTTGTATTGTAATTTCGTTACTTTTGGGAGTAATTTTGTCAATTTTGTTATCTCTGGAAGTGAGTGATCAGGAGTCGGCAAGTTCACTCGCGCGTCGTCTCACACGAACCAACATGTCAGCAAGCAGAGGCACGGTGAATCTGAGCGTAAGACCAGCTGAGTAGAGTGCGATAGATAGAGAAGGAGTGAGTAAAACATTATTGAGAATAATGCAAAAAATAAAACGATGGTAAAGCCCCTAGTACCGGACCCCATGCACTAGCTTGAGCGGCTCGCTGGGCTTTGTCCGGGAACCAAGGTTGCACGGCGGGCTTGTTGGTTATCCATAGCATCCGATATATAGCGCATCCAGGACGGGACAGAGCAAGAGACACGTAACACACACTCAGCGCTGTCTATGTGTGTTATATGTGTTATGTGTCTCGTGCTCTGTCCCGTCCTGGATGCGCTATACATCGGATGCTTTGTCCGGGAGTATCAGCTCGCTGTTCTCTTTCTCGCCTGCAAGCCATGACCCTCGCAAGCCTTAGAAAGCCTGGTTTCGCAAATTTTTGTTCGATTGTGGTGGTCTTCTGGCACACGTGCGCGCGATGTGTGACAACGTAGGCCTTTTGCCTCGCCATGTACAGTCGGCCACAAAATGACATGGGCCAGGTGAGCGCGTTTCGAAATTGCAGTCTGCTCCGCGTACAGTGGCGAGCTTCCTGATGTCGAGAACATATTGCTATGGACATATGCGCGGCCAGAGATATGCCCTCGACAACAGGCGGCTCATCACTCCACGGAGAAGGCAATTTCGGAAGGCGCTCCAGTGGTCCGGATTATATTGTGGCCAACTGAACCTCTCGAGGGTACATACAGAGAGACAGAGACAGAAGGCAAGCTGAATTCTGGGGAGTGAGATATATGTATTCTATTGAACGAGGGTATGTGCCATTGAATATGCGCTGTCTCTGCGCATACTTAGTTTCTTGCTTTAGAAAAGATTGCCCCGTGGCATGAAACGACTTCACGATGTACATGCATATCAATGCTCAAATAATTATAGCGCGGGCGCAGAGATCAATAGTGCGAACCAGAGACGCACAAATGGTAGTCAGGCAGGTGGATTGAATGGTTTTTTTTTTTTTCTCCGGTAGCGCTGTATATCTTGGTGGGCGCATCACCGGGCCAAATCCAGAAAGTTTACAAATCCACAAGAAGCACCGCAGATATGCGAATCCAGATGGACGAAAGAAAACAAAAATCGAAAATAACTAGGGACGCGATCGCGCACCAGAGCCACCGCGCAAACTTCAGTCACGTGCGGGGTGGATGAACGGTTCGCGAGAGAGAGTGAGAAATCGCGAAAGCCTCACAAACTAGAGGGAAAAACGAAGCCGTTCGAAATTGCGTCGTGAAGTGGTCTGTCCCTCCAGGAGGAGCGTCGCGTTCATTAGTCCAGGAAGGCAAAAACAAGCGCAGAAATAACGGCCGAAGTACACGGGGGAAAAAAGTATCTATTTCAGCAACGTACACTCGTGCGGGTCGCTGGCATTAAATCAGATACAAGGCACCATACAAGGCAAGCACGAAGTAAAGAGAGGGGACGCGCCAAAGCTGGCACGTAATCGTGCAAACCCCTCAGTCCTAATGCCGGGCTCGGATTTCGCGGATTTACTTTGAGCGCGCCGGCGTTACCCTGCGGGCTGCAGGGTGTGCTCTCGCTAACGAGCGTTGTTTGTGTCCGCTGACGCACCAGGCGAGACGATTCCGCCCCCATGGGCTTTTTTTCTCTTCGCCTTATAAAGCATCGCGCTGCCGTGGCAAACGGGGTGGAAAGAAATCGTGCGAGCGCGTATTTAGGATTATGCGGCTAACGTGCCCGCATCCCCAGTTCGACGAGAGCAACGGATTTTCAATCAAAATATCTGGGAAATAAACAAGGGCAATAGAAGGAGGCAGCTGCTAAATGTAACGGGTAAAGCGAAATCCGTTATGTTATTTCCTTTCACAGAAGAGCTGTTCTGCTCGAGGTTGGCCGTGTGTCGTAGATAGAAAATTGTCGTCATTATGAAAAAGACATAAAATGAAAGAGCAAGAGAAAAATAGAGAGAAAGAAAGGGAAGAAAGAGAGAAAAAGATAGTAAGCCAAAGAAATAAGCAGAGAAGGCAAGAGATAGAAAGACAAAAAAAGATAGAAAAAAAAAGAGAGATCAAGCATAGCGATGTGTAGTATAGAATAGTACAGCAAGGGGTATGAACACAGAGGTGGGCGGGGAGGGGGGGGGGGGTAAAAGCCAAGACAAGCTAGGACCAGGTAGGTGCCCGCCACCTCTGTTATGACCCAGCCTTGTCGACTTAGTGCAAGCTGCAATAATTTTATACGTTAGTAATAAGTTCCTTTCAGTTTTAACGCGACAGCGTTAAAGAGCTCGTTTCGCAGAAATTCCGGCGTCGGCGTCGGTGTCGGCGTCGTTGGTTGTGAGCGAAAAAATCATCATCTTGTCCGTGACCGAAAAATCATCATCTTGTCCGTGACCGAAAAATCGAGAAAGATGCAAATAAAATAAATAATAAAAATTTTCGGGTCCGAGTGAGGATCGAACCCGGGTTGTCCGCATGGCAAGCAGGTGTTCTACCACACAGCCATACCTCTGCTTGGAAATACTGTGAAAATAACTCCCATGCTTCGCAAACGCAAGCGTCCTTTCCATAGGCGTCGCAATATAACATGTAATATCCCATGAATATTGCGTGGTACAAGCGTACATTGCCATCGGGCGTCAGAATATGTGACTATCATAACGATTCCATAGTTTAAAGCCAGCCACCCATTACAAACGGCACACACCTTACTGCGCGTATTCCCTTAACACCACGTAGTGGGTGCATAGCAAGTTCGAAACAATTTCCCACATTTGCCGCGCATAATTTCTCCTGGTTTAAAGCATACTACCCATTACATAGTATGCCCTAAGTGATTGAAGTACGCACTAGGGACGGGATATCGCTATCGCGTTCAACTCTTAAAGGCGAAGCTTAAGGGTCCCCCAATTTTTCTTTTCTTTCTTTCTTTGCTCGAGTTTAAGTTTATTGTTAGCGAAGTATAGAGTCATACTCAATATGTAAGGAATCATTTTACGGAATGTAGGGTCCTGTAGTCCGTATACTGTATAGGAAACCACGATGAAAAATTGATGGATTAAAAAATGCATGGTCAAATGGCAAGGACAAGTAACGTCTGTGGAACAGTGGTAAACCGCAGAAGCAGCTATAAAAACACGAATAGAACAAAAATAAAGACAATAACTAACACAAATTAATAAGAACAAGACCGCCATAATAGGGTGATTTACGCTTATAGCAGGAAGAATTTCCAATGGTTTTCTGAAAGTACGCAAGTTAGATGATGAATTTAGATTGGGTAGCAAAGATTTCCTTATTGAGATGTCTATGAGTGACAAGGATTTCAAGGCGTAATTAGTGCGAACTCGTAGTAATAATAAACTTCCGTCTGACGCAAAGCATACGCGTTTAGTGTTTTCTTTTTTAATAAGTTCAATTATTCGTCCCCATTCGATTCGTTATTTCGTGCCCATACTTTCGAACGACCAACGAGAAATCTGTTACACATGCCCTAGCCTCTATTTACCCACTAAAGCCTCTGAAGAGATTGACAATATTCTTAAATAAAATAAATACGCTTGCTTACGCACGGTTTCGAAGCTCTGCCGAAAACGTTAACAGGGGTGTAAAATATCAGCGCAAAGACGACAGAGTTGAAGGTAATTAACAGCTCGATTAGGTAGCACGATGCCGCGAGAATAATATATAGGGCATGCCCTCTTCTGTCAATTCGTATTTCTAATCGCTCGGTCGGTCGGTCGGTAGGTCGGTCGGTCGGTTGGTTGGCTGGCTGGCTGGCTGGCTGGCTGGCTGGCTGGCTGGCTCGGTTGGTTGGTTTGTTTGTTTGTTTGTTTGTTTGTTTGATGGGTTCAACGTCACAAGGCGACACAGCTGCTACGAGAGACGCCGTATGGGGAGGGGGGGAAGGGGGCTACGGGGATAATTTCGGCCACCTAGGGTTCTTTAACGCATGCGCTGAAATCGCCCAGTGCACAGGCCTCTAGCATGTCGCCTCCATCGAAATACTACCGCCGCAACAGGGATCGAACTCGCGTCCGTCGGGTCAGCAACCGAGCACCGTAACCACTAGACCACCGTGGCGGCGTACTTGGCCACGAGCTTTCACGTCAAAGAATAGTCATTCAGCCGTATTTTGTAGAGATAGCTCTAAATCGAAATAAACAATGAATCAAGGCCTAGCACGCCCAAATACGCGGTAGTTCAGAACACAGGCATAATATAAGCAGATATATTGAAGAGAAAGACAGTCAACTGCCGAGATAGTTTTCCAGTGATAGTTGGATGCCAGATAAAGGAAGTGGATGTATAAGAGCATGTGTGAATTATAATTCCTATATAAATTTCCGCGCATTTTTATTCCTTCCTACAAAGGTAATGTAATAACTTATGACTGTCAGGAAGACCTTTTGCGTGGGTCACTGCAACTGTCGACAGCGATACGGCGAGAGAGCAGATAAATAATTAAGGCAGTTTGCACGGTAAAGTCTTATGACAGTGCTGCAGAAAGAAATTCAAATACAAACACTGCGCCTGAGTCAAACGAGAGAGAAAAAGCGAACGAAAGGCTTAACGAACTTCAGAAAACAGGTGCATGCAGCAGATTGATTAATTAGTCCCTACTTGGAAGCATAGGGCCGGTCTTCCTAAGAATAACCATAGAAGGACATAACGAAGCCAGGGGATGAACAAAACGTTCGCTGCATGGGATCACAAGATTAATTAGACCGGTCTCAGTAAAACAGAGCTAGCACCACAAATTAATAATGCAAGTTAAAGCTGCCTGTTACTCGGTATGGGTTGCGTGAACGAACCGCCATGAACTACAAATAGCGCGAAAAAGGAATCTATATCGAGTGGGAACGCGATGAGGCCCTGTTGTTAACTGATCCAGAGTGTATATGCTTTGTTTCAGACAACATCTCTTTTCTGTCATCTTTTATTCCCCTTACCCCCCTTCCCCAGCACAGGGTAGCCAGCCAGTCTGAGAACTGGCTAACCTCCCTGTCCTTCCTTTTCTCCTCTTCCTCCTCCGCCTTCAGACAACATGAAAGCTTTATCCAAGTAACAGCGATAGCGGCATGAGCTTTCAAAGGTAATGAATCAGAAGGACTGGAATACGAATCTGAATTGGAAGTATTGGCTTTTACTGTGCTGCGTTAACGTCAAGGGCCAAGGCTTGCTGCGCCGGTCGTCTGAATACGCAGGTTTGAGAACGGAAGTAGTAAGCGGTTATTAGGGAAAATGTATACACGAGAGGAGTGAAGGAAAATGAAAAAAAAAATTTCCTGGCGACCACTCTAAATATATCTCAGTCGTTTTAAATTGTAAGTGAATGGAAACTATCTTTACAGATTCTCCACGGGGATCTGCGTGACTACCTGGTAGGTATTGGACTCTGCCCTTAAAGGTATTATTTAAACGCCAGAGATCGTGCATGTATATAGCTAGCGCTTCTGATGATTTTTTTTTTCTATTTCGAAATATACTACATGTAGAGACAACGAGGTAATAGCCATACGAAACACTGTAAACTGTCTATACCGTTGATAAGAAAGAACTAAAAAAAATTAAAATACAGTTATCAACGTGCGCTGTAGCTCATTGCCAAATTTTCTAAAAATGTCATCGTTGAAGACAGCCTTCCGAGAATCGCTGAGGGAACCTCGTCCCATGTTTCTCGAATAGCCTTGTGGCTGAAGAGTGACTCTCGAAGTTAATGAGCGCCTGTCCAAACGTACGAGTACCTTTTGCTCCAATTAGAGGAGCCACAGGTACGGAACGGTGCACACTGCAGACGCAACGAGAACACGCAAGGAAAAAAAAATAAGAAAAAGACTATAAACCCACGGTCACGCATCGCCGCCAGAATCTCTCCACTCGCGAGGCATCAATCAGTGAGGGCCGAGCTGTTGTCGAGTCGTATATTATACGTCACAAGCAAGCAACGCGGGCCAAGTGAAAGTAAATTAAAAGGTTTGTTTCTCGAGGACGACGGAAAATGAAGGGTGAATCAAAGACCGATTAATTAGCCGCCATCCCTCGTGCCAACAACACCTGGTTTTGTTTTTTGTCTTTAAGATCTTAAAAAAAGGAAGACGAACCCAGCGAGAGCCACTGTAACAAAGGGAGAAGAGGAGATGGAGCGCATCCGCTCGTCACGCACGTCGCAGCGAACTGGAACCGGGCTGGTGTATTGTTTAGAAACGGGTGATGAATTGTCAACGCTGCATCACACTCGATCGTCACCCAGCCGCGACAGCGACAATGAAGTGCATACGAGGAGGAAGCTGAATGAAAGACAGTTATATGCTTTGTTTTTTTGTTCTTATTATTATTCCCAATAGTGCATTATAGTTCAAAGATGTTGATTTCTCTGCTTTGGCTCGGCCACTGAAAAGGGCCCTTTTCTGAGACGAGCCTTTTAAATGCGAAGCACTTCAGGGGGCCGGACTGTCGTGTGCTGTAGTATGCTGTCGTCGTCGCTTGGCGTAACACTCCATGTGTAGCATATTGAGCGCGCGGAGAAGTCTTCTTCCTCTTGTGCTTCGAGCGCCTTGATGATGGTCACTTATCATCATCAGCAGAAAAAAATCATTTAGTGAGCTTGGCGTAACGCAGGCAAAACCACGTATAAAAATCGAAAAAAAAAGAAGCAAGCGTTAAATAGAAAGAGAGAAAGGGAAAAAAATAGGAAGACTAATAGAAAAATAGAAAGAGCAAGAAAGAGAAAAATTGATAGAGAGAGAGGAGGAAATAAATAGAAGTAGAGAAAAAGAAAGACAGAAAAAAAAAGAAAAAGCAGAAAAAGAAGGAGAGGAGGAAAAAAAAGAAAATCGAAGAGAAGCAAAGAAGGCTGCCCAGCTCCGCACTTCATTCGGGATTGGTACCCCTAGTGCGAAGCTACCTTAATTTTTTTGTATTCATTAAGCATGTGCTAACTAGCAGCATCGCGACGGTATACGTTATAACAGAAAAAAAAATACAGCAGAAGATTACAGCGAGGGTCTCGGCATGTGGTGGTCTGTTCACTACCTGCGGTGAAAGAAACGCAAGAAAGAAAGAAAGAAAGCAGGCAATGGATTGACAGAAGCGGAGCAGTTACAGGCGTAGGTGATAGCACATTATCGTGATAAAAAGCTTGTTTGACGGGATGAAAAAGAAGGAACAGATAGATATATGGATAGCCGGATGCTATACCGCAATAGATGAAATGACACTTGATGGGCTAGGCTAGGTGAATACTTGTCACCAGCTCGCTTTAAATGAGGTGGCAATAATAATAATAATAATAATAATAATAATAATAATAATAATAATAATAATAATAATAATAATAATAATAATAATAATAATGTAAAGAGAGCAGGAGAAAGAGAGCTCATCAGAAGAGGATGCCGAGAAAAAAACTATGAAAAGAGTAAAGCCTAAAAGAGAGAGTGAAGCACATTTTCAGGAACAAGAACAATAAAACAAAACAAAACAAACGCCAAAGGAACGCTGCCTCTCTTTTTTTATATTTTATTATTTTTTATGCTTTGAGCTGCCGCAGCCGGACGCCCTCGAAGCGGCCGGAAGAGCCTATCTGGAAGCGCAAACAGCGCCCGGTTTCTGCAGAGACGGACGGGGTATGAGCCGGAGTGCCCGAGAGGCGATTCGGACAGACCACAATCTCGGCATCGATAAGAGTAGGAAGGAAGTAAAAACCCCTGGGCGTCGGCTAAAGGAGGAATGCCCCGTCCAGTGGCTGCACCAGCAATCACCGACGGAGCGCCACGCCCGGCCACAGTGGGGCTCATCGCGCCACGCTCGCGGGAACGGAGAAGGAGAGACGCGCCCAACGGCAAACAAGCGCGCCCTTCAAAAACGTCTGTGGTCGCACCGTCGCTGAAGACGAAGTGGCTACGGGATCTTCGCTGTGCAGACGCGCCACCACCCCGAGTGTAAACGAAAGCGAACCTCTCACGCCTGTTTCCCGCAGCCGCAACGTTTGTCCAGACGCCGAAGGTCTGGCTTCATTTCATGACGACTGCCTCGGGGCGATGCCAATGTGATAAGTTGTATCGTCTCAAGCCGAGAACGGAATGGTGATTCAGGCTACGCGCTGCCTCCTTATGGCGCCATCGCTTGTCTTTGGTGCAATTAAAGTTTTGCGTACGAATACTATACACGCATTCTCTCTCCCACTGCAAAAGCATGGAACTGATTTGTGAGCTTGGGGAATTGTTAAAGCGAAGCTTCATTTTGCAAGCCGCGCATGAATTTTCCCGATTGTAGCTGCTAAGCACTACTGCATCGTTCAACAAACCACACGCAGGACAGTATTTATGTGGCGGATTGGCTCATATATAGCCACATCTGAACGTCGTCAACATCTGACGCCCGCCCATGAGCTGGTTGCCGACTGGTCTCTACGGCGTTACGCAGACAAGCAACAAGTGGCAGATGAATACCCTCAGTTCAACGCTTTACAGAATACGCACCTTAAAACTCGTAATAGCTTTGTAAAAAGCGTCGATTTCTATTCATTTTTTTCCCCGAGTTACGGCGAACACTATGGCGCCATCATCATCCCTACGAGTTATGATGCGAGCCTCTCATGAAAAGGTATTGGTTCAGTCAGTTAGCTTTGAGAGTGAGGTAGGTATTGGTACAAGAAATTGTACACTGTTACACTACATGTTGGGCCGGCCTACTTTACCGGGGTGACAGGTTCAAATGGGATGAGGACGAGACAAGAGCAGCGATCACGCTTGAGCACCGTTTCCAGAACGTCCAAACCATCTCAAAATGCACGCAAGTCTTTAAAACATCTTTTACCAAACTGCTGTCATCAACAAAAACCACATAAAGAAGCAAACTGGACATAAAATGGTCATGGCCCAAATTGCCGTCTATATTTCACGACGCTTAGGGTACCTGAGTTGCGCTGTCTATTGCGAAGGTAGCAATAAAATTCAATTCGACTTACCTCACATCTCTCTCATGAAGCGGAATGCAAAGGAGCTACACAAACATCACGGGAATAGTGGCGCAAAGTAGCAGAAACTAAGACACGATGGCGTGAGTGCATGAGTCTGCAGACGACTTGCAAGCATATGCTAACATTACGGCGAACTTCCCATCGTGTGTGCGAGACATTAGCCGCACAAGCCGCGCTCTGGACAACGCTTGCCGAAAGTGGCCAACGTTACCGAACACAACGCTAATAGTAGGCAGCAGTAACCAACGTTATACATTCGGCAACCACTAGTCAGTGTCAGTAATATACGTCCAGGGATCCCTCACTCCTCACTTGATCTGTAACGGCTTCGTGGCGGAGTATCCTTCAATATTGATTAATCGTCTAAGTTGATAGTTCCCCATTATTACAGCGATAACCTTTATGTAATTTCTTAGGTTTATCGATGAAAACGGTGTTCTTTTTTTTAGGTGAATCCCAAGAATAGCTTCCGAAACCTTGGTTTGTTTCTCGTACAGAATGCTGCGTATTAAAACACCTTAGAAAACGACACGTTCCCGATTAAGTCATTCCTGTAGAAATGGCTCGAGCGATGCCCACGGATCGTGGCGCCATCGAAAGGTCCAAACCAGACAGCACTATAGGGCGCCAAGATATACAATGGCTCAGACTTGGACGACTAGCATAGCCGACAGAAAGTACGACTCATGAATCACCCGCTTTTCTCTGCTGAGGCTCTCCCCGTAAGCGAGAAGCTTTCACGCCGCTGTTGTGGACGTGCCCAGACAAGGGCAAAGTCAGGAATGGCGTGGATACAAATGGCAGTCGTTTTGTATGCCAGCCTCCAGCATCTGCGCATGCATTATAAATGTCGGCCATCATCGCGGCGCCCTCCTGTGTAGCTACGACACGCAGTATGAATATGTGGACGAAAAAAGGAATGCGGCGAGTTCTTGACGTGCGTGAGAATTCCGTTGGCTAGACTTATCTTAGTGACGCCAAGATGCGATTGCGAGAGTCCACACGATGCTGCTACATGCACACTTTGCGCAGGGAAATGTGAGAAAATGGGAAGAAAACGGGAAAGACACCTAGCGAGCCTGCGTAAATGACCGGCAGGCTGTCTAGTGCTGCGGGAACGATGAACTCTGCAAATGCGGAGAGATGAAGCCAGGGAAAAACAGAATAATAATAATAATAATAATAATAATAATAATAATAATAATAATTAGCGCAGCTTGCAGTATGTGGTCACAGTAGAGCTGGTGGGCACCTTTCAAGCTTCTCTTGTTAACAGTCTGTAAATAATGCGAGTTTGGTGACTGAGCGCTAGCAGGTTCATGGTGATTATAGTTTCCTATCTGCGAAACCACGGCAAACCTCGACCATAACAACGCTGCTGTAAAAGAAAACCATGCAGCCATCAATTTTTTCGTCGCAATATGATGCAGTGTACTTCATGCCACTGAGTATGTACAAAATTTCGGGTCTGATAAAATGGCCAAACAGCTTGTAACGCAGCAGATACCACTACAACACATAACGAAGAGGCCTGAATCGGTCAACTGGCTAATATATACAAGCCTATAGGACGGGAAAAAAAATGCAAATCGGGACACAACGAAGCTGAAAGAAAAGCTAGGTGTCATGCAACGAGTGACGGAGCCTGAAATGTAGTTATAACATTACTTGAAAAGAGATGTCATTATTTGCACAGCAAACAAACGGGGGTGCTATTCAGTGGAGAAATGAACATATGCTGGAGTTATATTGTTACGGGGAGGTGTAACATACAGATGACAATTTGATCTGTAGAGTGTTCACCAGTGGATATTTGAGTAACGGTGATAAATAACGAGTATGGACCCAGACAGGTAACTTTGTCGAATTATCATAATTCGAAAATAGCAGGCGACGTTAGAAATAAGGGTAATCGGAAATAGCTGTAAGATTGTTATCTACCGTGCCCTGAGCATAACATAGGTTGACGACGGCGGCTGCGACAGCCAGGCTTTAAAAAAAATTAACAAACACCGTTCCTTTCTAGATAGTACAGGAATTACTAAGGACACTAATCCGTCATTCCCTGCGAATGCCACGGCACACGACGTGGTCATACAGTCACCGATATGAATGTTTTGATCAAATTAAGAATTCTATAGACAAAAGCCGCGAAGCGCACAACCTTGGAAGATCTCAGCGATTGCGGTATGAAAATAGACACGACACGTGTACGCACTTTCACTTCAAAGGCTCCTGTAGAGTGTTCCTGCTATATACACGCACACAGTGTACACGTGTCGATCGAGGAGCCGCACTTAGGAAACACGCGCCTCTACACATAAATGCATTGGCTGCAATCCAGAGTCCATTTGCCACGCGAAGGAGGGCGCGCAGTTACTTTATATACATTAAGATGTCTCCTTTGTGTTTTTGTTTTGTTTTGTTTTCTGCGTGTCTGCTGTCACTGTATGTTGCTATGGAATCTAGAACGCTTGTTTCTAAGATTTATGACCAGATTGCGAAGGATCGAACAGCGACCCGCATGACGTACGAGAAGCAATGTTGACTCCTTCGGATCGTGGCCCGGAGATACACGCTTACGAGGCGTGCTCTGAGCCATTGACGACACGAAGCTGCTACAAAGTTTTGATTTTATGCGGATTCGTCTCCTTAGACTATAATGGTCATCTTTCGCAAGTGAATCCTCCTTAACTCTCTGCGTTCGACACTTTTTCTCTGGAAAAAATGCTGTGACGCAGATAGGTGCATGACCTCGTCAACTGAAAATGCCGAGAGCGCACGCAACTATGAAATAAGACACGGAGCATCGATGGATAATATTGTAAGAGAGTAAGAACCCTAACAGGGGGGCGAGATCGTTTAAGGTGAGCGATTAAAGTTATCAAGCGCGAATTGAAGGCGCAAATTGGCCCAGCTTTGCTTTCTGATTGGCAGTTATACAACACATGGTCTCGAGGAGGAACGATGCAACAAGATTGAATTCAATTAACGTCAGTTCTTTTAGGATCTAGAGTCATCGTCTCAGCTCGGGAAAAATAGCGTAGGATATCGCGAGCTTATCGATTGTCAATACAGAGCGAAAGGTACACGGTATAGTTGTTTCGAAAACCCTTCAGATAATGCCGCCTAGGCTGTGATGGCGAATATGGCAGGCGTCTTATCGGGAGACTCTCCCACTAATTATGCGCGTTGCCGCTCGTCACGTGCGTGGTTGACCTTATCGCGTCACGAACGCTTAGAGATTAAAACAGAACTATTTGGAAATTGTACTTCTTTACTGCAAACAGCTCCGCCGGCGCACAGAGCCGTATAGACAAACACAACGGCGGCAAGTTGAAAGTGGGAAGGTCGCGCTAGAGGTCGCTGTGGGGGGTCACGTGGAGGTCACAGTGGGAAGGACAGGCAGGACTGGGTTGACAAATACAAAAACGCGCTCACTGATAAGCCAGTTAAGGAACTACTTAGAATAATAGTTAAGGTCAGAGCACCCACACTAATCCTCGAAGACCATTTAGGGTATCATTTTGTTTCTTTCGCAGACCCTTTACCAAGACGGAAGTTGACAGACCTGATATCTCGCTAGGAGGTGCCATACCTAGTGAGGCATTGGAACGCAAAACACCTCACTTGTGCCTACTTTTCCAAAAGCAGAGTTGTTGATCACAGCATCGTAATCTCAGGCCGACCTCCCTACATTTTTCCCTCGTTAAACATTTCTCTCTTGCTAAAACAACACAAACACCAGATTGTATGAACAAAATAAAATTTTGGTAAAACAGCCGCTACAAAAAATTTTTTTGCTTCCATTTTACTTTCTTTCCCCTCCTGCTAATCCCCTAATAAAAAAAAAAAGAAAAAGAAAACACACTCTCAAAGAGAGACAGCCAGTGAGGCGACGCAACAGTGCAGCGCCCACTGGTTGCGCTAACGAGATCCGATTAGGTTGTAGTGAGCCGGAACTTGGGAAAGATGGGTCGCTCGCTGTAATCCTGCTTTCTGGGGAGCCTCACTTCCTGTATCACTGCCACGATGCGCTTGTATATAGTTCTCGGTTAAGCGGATTCTCTTCTTCCGGCTGTGTAAGGGCTACGTACGCGCTTCGATCACACGGTTAATCACCAACCGAACAAGGTGCAAGTGAGACGAAGAGCTTTCGCATCGCGCGCGGTTGCAAATTGGAACGGTCGCGTCTAGTGAAATGCTTATTTAGCTCGAACCTTGACGCCACTTCTATCTAGAAATGAATAGAGTAGTTTCTTCAGTGCAGAATGGAGATTCGCGGATAGGGGAGGAGGAGAGGAACGATGAAAATTGCCTGGAAAAATCCTCATTACCGTTTGCGGCTCTCAACAAATTATACAACTGCGAGTAGGATACGCGGCCGCACTGGATATTGGACAAAAAATTTAAGGACACTTTGTACATTCTAAAGTGTGTTCGGCGAAAGCGTGTGGCCGTTCCACCTGACTATGCCATGTTTTTTTTTTTTCTTTTACACTCTCAGTGGGATAACACACAAAGCGAATGTGGTCGTGTTTTCTTTTTTAATTTTTTACCGCGAGTCGCAGCGAGACGCGAGACTAATCTTCCTCCGTTCGCATGCGCTAGTATTTTCTCGCGCTTTGTGCATTGTGCAAACGCCATAGCGTTCCAGCGCTTAAATTGACGGGCCCTTTGTAAATTCGAAGGTGTATTCCGTGAACGCCTGTGTCCATTGAGACGGCGTCGGTCAGAATGATTGCAAACGCTGGGCACAGCGAAGCTACGCAAACAAAGAGCGAGCGCTGTAGAGTCCGACGCGACCGGCTTCCGTTTGCGCATCCCGGCGGCCACCTGGCTCCGTGCCAGAGCTCGGATGGACGGGACGGACGGACGGACGGACGGACGGACGGACGGACAGACAGACAGACAGACAGACAGACAGACAGACAGACAGACAGACAGACAGACAGACAGACAGACAGACGGACAGACAGACGGACAGACACAGACGGACAGACAGACAGACAGACGGACGGACAGACAGACGGACGGACGGACGGACGGACACCGGACGGATGGACGGACACCGGACGGATGGACGGACACCGGACGGATGGACGGACACCGGACGGACGGACGGACACCGGACGGACGGACGGACACCGGACGGACGGACGGACAGACAGACGGACACCGGACGGACGTGAGCATGAGACATTAAAGGCTTTCGCCTTAAAATTGTACAGGTGCCATACCTATCTACCACATTTCCAGCTGAGTGTAGATAGCTCGACTCCTGCGTCTCCTGGTGTTATTATATATATATATATATATATATATATATATATATATATATATATATATAGAGAGAGAGAGAGAGAGAGAGAGAGAGAGAGAGATAAGGACACCACGCAGTGATTTGTGTTGTCCTAATGTGCCTTCTCGAGTACGTGTGCCGTTTCGTACTACATCAAAATTGCTCAGATGATTCACTAACAAGCCAACACTGCAATCCTTATCGTTTAAAATAACGTCAGAAATGAACTTGCTAAGATGGAAAGGAAAAGGGTATTTACCTCAATACGACTTTCACCATCACTGAATACTGAATTCCGCGTAGGTAATTTTCACAAAAAACGGAGAACAGATTCCTGCCGCTACATTTAGCTTTCCAGGAAACACTGCCTGCACATAATCTGGTATGCGCGCATGCCCTCACCCTCGCTCTTGTAAAGAGGGCGTTTAAAGCAGAAGCCCCACACACACGCGAAGTGCATTGCGTGATCCGTAGGCTGGGCACGTACTCTTCCGAACGTTTCAAAAGAAAGAATACCAAGACAAAGAGGGCAGAGAGCAGAGGCTAAAAAAAGTACGCAACGGCGATACGAGGCAAGACAAGTGAACGGAAAAGAGGACCATGAGAACGTGCGCTTGAACAAGGGCTCGCCAATCGAGAAAGTGAACGAGGAAACGGCGGTAAATAAACGGAACCGGAAAAGGCAATGGACAACTAGGAAGCGCTTCCGTCCAAGTGCCAGCGAATGACGTTTCCATGCAAGGAAGCAGTAAACACGATGGAAACTGCCGGCGGAAGAGGAGAGGCAGAGACACGTACGACTAATTGCGACCGGCGTTTAATTACGGGGCCAGCGACTTCTCGCGCGGCGGGTGGATGGAGTGAGCGCGTGTTTTTATTTGTGTGGACGTGTGAGCAAACGCAGTCGGAACGGTTGGTTGCCGGCGGACAACGGACGGATAGTCGTAAACAGGCGCAGTGCGGAGCGCAGTGAACTTTGTCAGAACCAAAGGTAGACTGAAGCACAGAATGCACGAATGGCTTCAGTGAACAACCTCTTTTGTTCAGTGCAAAAGATCGATTATTAAGCAAGCCGTTCTGATACTTATACACAAACTAGACTACCTACTAAATCCTCTTTGCGAAGAATGAGCAAGCTTGAAAAGCTTCTAAGCCGCCACACATGGCGTAGCGAGGGAGGGCGTGAGGGACAGAATTCACCCCCTTCCCCTCCCCTTCGAAATTAGTTTTTGCGTGTGTGTATATACACGCACACAACATATACTAAACGCACAACGAAGACACGAACGTACAGAAAAGACAATTACCCCCCCCCCCCCCCCCTGCCCAAAAAAAGAAAAAAAAAAAGAAAAAGACTTCCTGGCTATGACCAGAGCATTGAAGGACTCTGCTATGACCCTGCCATGGCATATTCACGGGAAATGGTTAACACAGTAACATCGGTAAACTGTGATCGGTGTGTGGAAAAGAACACAACAGCGCGTACACAAAGACAATTAATGGCAGTGCTCAGATATATCCTGGCATTTGAGATTCATAACGTGACCCGCCACGGCGGTCTTGTAGTTATGGTGCTCGATTGCTGACCCGAAGGTCATGCGATCGAATCCCAGCCGCGGCGGCCGCATTTTCGATGGAGGCAAAATGCTTGAGGGCCGTGTGTTTAGTTTATGACTCACGATAAAGAACACCCGGTGGTCGAAATTTCCGGAGCCCTTCACTACGGCGTCCCTCATAATCACATCGTAGTTTTGGAACGTTAAACCCTAACAATTGTATTATTACATTCATAACGTACGTATTTGTTTTTAAGCATATGCTACTGATATGTTGTGAAAGGCGTGCAAATATTATATATATATACATATCGCACTCCAGTTTCCTCGCTAACTCAAATGGTACTGGCTTGTAATAACAGGTTGTAAAAAACCCATTTCGTTTGCCAGAGTTTTTCCGGGTCAGATATGTCCAGGTGGAGAAAGTGGCGAAATCTGATTTAATCATGCTGTGTCGAGTCCCCGGAGAAAATGCAAATCATTCAGCGCAGAAAGAAAATGCAAATCATTCAGCGCAAACACATGCCATTATTTTAATATGAGAATACGGCAGTCAGTGAACGGTTCCCTGGGCATTACTGGGCAATCAAGGCGTGACATTAATGAATTGGTGCACTTATTTCCTGTCCTCTCGTTCAGATTCGAAATGTCTGGAACCGTTTCCATTAGCTAGCATGGCGCACAATGAACGTCCTTTACAATAAACAAAATAAAGACCAGGAAGCACGAAGTAAACAAGCATGCCAGCCGAGGTGCGACGAATGGCCCCTAATTACAGTGCAGATCGCACGCGAGCGCGCACACACTCCGCATCAGTGCTTGCTGTTATCGACCAATGACAGTTATCCACTCGGTTCCTGAACATGCGCACTTAGAGTTGTGTGTGTACTGAAGGCGCGGTTTGTTTGGATGTAGAAGGATCTAAAAGTGGAACGACGAGCGCAACGTAGGGCTCTCTTCCGTGATAACATACGGCGCAAGTTGTATACGACTTTGCTATCCCGCAATTCAAGTTGTATCGAATTACGGTATAGCAAGACGATCACAAGACAATAAACATGGTTTAGGAGAGTAGAAGCATATACACTGACATCATATCGTGCTAGAAAAGATTGCCCCCAACAATGTCTCTCTTGCAGACAACCGGGGAACCTTCTTTCTACAGTGTTGCGCGGGAATAGAAACTCCACCTGCTCATGCAGGTATATTTTTTTGGAAGGCCCACCTTTACTCAGAATGGTCAAGATGTCAATACTTCACGCTCGGTGAGGTCTCGATGGACGGGTCTATGCGCGCACTGACACGCACTCACATGAGATAAGATGTACGATGATGGGGTGTGACATACTGACATCGCTAATTAGTTAGCCCGTATTACTCTGTATAAGGTCTCCAGGTAAGGATATGATGTCTTCGCTCTATTTAAACATCTTCCTGTAAATGGTGCATTTCTTTATACGTTCACTGTAAGATGAGATAAAGATTCCTTCTAGCAAATCAGCTAGTGCACTTCCTAGAGTTATAACTATATAATAGTATCAAGAGAGAGAGAGAGACAGACAGAAAGCTGGTTTAGAAAACACACACGAGTTCTGACACTTCCAGTAGTGAGCTCCGGATTTACTTGGGAAACCCGCCTGAAGTCTCCACGCTGGTAACTGAATCTAATCAAACACACTAGCGCGTGCTCGCATCCAGGTATTTCGATTGGAATGCTTCCACTACGATTATGATTATTGTGATATCTATTAGCATCCCCTTCTACACGAGCATGCAAAAAATAGTTGCTTGGCCTGCTTGATCTAACTAAACAAAATATATATCACCACCAGCTGATGGCGCCGAGGGCACAGGAAGCAACTGGTGGACCGGTTTTAAACTGTTCCCTCTCATGCGCTAACAGTGAGCGGCAAGTCAAAGGCTGGGAAGGGAGGTGAAAAATAATGTCCCTATCGCAGTACTTTCGTTCAATGAACGGCTGCTTTCAGTCTAAGCATCTACGTCAGTCATAAGGCATCTCTTAGAGCGAAGGGTAACCGACATCGCAAATATAAAGATGCGAATCGAAGCTACTGGGCAAACGAAGTAAGCTTCAAGCTCTCCTCCATGGGCTGCTCTATACCAACAGCCAAAAAGCAAGTTCAGCCATGGTCGCAGAACGAAAACCAAGCTTTCTGAATACGCCATTAATGATAACAAAAAAAAAACGTCATAGCGACCAGATAAAAAAAGGTAGCACTGTCCTTTCAGGCCTGCACCACCGGCGACTGCTTCCCGAGTGAACGAACGCAATAAACTGAAGTAAATACGAAAGATAGCGCAGGTCCACTGAGCCGCGGGGACGACGGGAAGGTCACCTGGGAGTCAATTAGCGAACCCTTCGCCCAACATGCGTGAAGGCATGGGCGAGCAGATAAGACTTAGCAGCATACAGCTGGCTTCGCTGCACAGAGCACAGATTACGTAACAGCGAGCCTTCAGCGATTACATCGGAAAGATTTGTTTTCTTTCTTTTTTTTATTAAGATGCAGCCACCAGCCATCACCTTGTCATTAGACGCCAACACGGTATACGTGGACGGTATGGCGTCCCCCATATCGACTAGCCAGGAGTCCCGAACACGTCGCTTCGCCATGACGTTCTCCCAGAGCCACGAAGAAAATGGCCTGACGCCGAACAGAAATAAATACAGGACCCCTCGCTTTATCGGGCAAGCGAAGCTTTGCTCCCGCGTGCCTTACGTACTACTTCTCTCCCTCTTTCTTTCTTTCTTTCTTTCATTCGCTTTGCGCAATCCTCTCATCTGACTGTTTCCTTTTTACATGTCTTCCTTCCTCCGGGATTCGGTCCGTCATCCACGTGTGAGGAGCGCAGCAGCTCAGTTCCTACCGGCCATCCGGTGTTGTTCAACGTGCACCGACACCGCACAGTACACGGGCCTCCACCGAAATGCGACCGCCGCAGCCGGGATCGAATCCGCGACCTTCGGGTCAGCAGCCGAGCACCGTAATGGCTATACCACCGCGGCGGATCGAACGTCACCTTTTCGTAAACGATAAAGCGCGCCAGCACTTCTGTTCTACGGAATGTCAGAGCTCACCAGGATCCTGGGGCACAAATCGCAAAGCCTCTTTGTTCATAAGTGCTCATTACCATGGGACAGCGGGCTTCGCTAATGATTTGTCGAGAAAAGCGATTGGATGAAAATTATGCAGTTTGCTTAATTTAATGTAAAATTTGAGCAGCGTGGTTCACAGCAGCGAGAGCTGTACAGAGCGTCACAGACTTACGTTGGTAACGGAAACGCGGCGTTCAAGAGTCCAGCGTGTGAGGCTTACCTGCAAAACAAAGAAAAACAAGAGGAACACGAGTGAGAAAAGGAAGCGTAATATAAGGAACGATAATCACCTGTTTAATCCCACATTATGTTGGAATTCCATTAGCTCGCTCATAAAGACGCATAATGCGTTGTTCTTGGGCACTAAAGCACGGTAACCCCAGTGTCTACGGCCCTGTGCACCGGGTGTCTGGTATCGATCTCCACCGCGTCGGTCGTGTTTCATTAGGGGCGAGATGAATACACACACGCGCGATATTGTGTATTTTGGGTTTGGTGGACGCTAAAATGCTTTGAATTAATCCGGAATCCCCACTGCTATGCTTCGATTAGATCGTGATTTTGCACGTAGGACCCTAAAATGAATTCTTTTTTAATATTTCGACAACCTAATTGAATATATAGACTGTCGTGGTGCTGACTGTGAGCCCGTATCAACAGACCATCTCTTGATGTACATCGCGGAACTGATTAGATACGCGACGAAAAATACCATGCACCATGTGCTTAAAATTACATTAGCACTCCTGTGCGTGATAAAATACATGCGCACAGCGCCCAAATATGAAGCAAGTTTTTTTTTTCTTTTTCAGTATTTGTAACAGAAGCATGAAAAATGCACAAACAATAAGATGAAGGAGGAGGAGGCATACGTGAAACAATTTCAAAGTGAAACAATTTCATCTAAAAAAAAGTCTGACAACAACGCGCTATCCAATTGCGCGATATATTGTATGGTGTAGGGCCAATACCTGTCCCATACGCGTTCAGCCGCGAGCATCTTGCCTATCCTACAGATGTAGATTAAATACTATATCCGTCCCGGAGCTTCCACTGAAACAAATTGAAGCGACTCCACATCATGAGTACTCAGTATACCCGTCCAGTCATGGCTTTAAGGATAGCCCTGCGTCGACTTGTAATCCAGATAGATTAGCTCGCCCGGTAATCTCCAAGTAAGGGACCGTATCGAGTGATTTGAACGAACACACACACACACACACACACACACACACACACACACACACACACACACACACACACACACACACACACACACACACACACACACACACACACACACACACACACACACACACACACACACACACACACACACACACACACACACACACACACACACACACACACACACACACACACACACACACACACACACACACACACACACACACACACACACACACACACACACACACACACACACACACACACACACACACACACACACACACACACACACACACACACACACACACACACACACACACACTCTCTCTCTCTCTCTCTCTCTCTACCATGTACGCCTACATTATCACCGCCCTCCAGTGCTTTCTTACTTTCAGTTAGTGCCCCTATAATTCACGCGCGCGCCATCATCTTATCCGGTCTGGTAGGCGTGCGTGTATTTCGCGCCGCTACAGGAACACATCTATCTCGATGCTCTCGTTCGCAGAATAATGAAGACGAATATCACACGGCTCTCGACACAGGCGAAAGCAAGGGCGAAAGTACGTCGAGAGGAACTGTAATTAATGACTTTTTCTCGAGGGGGCTCAGACATTACGGGGAATCTAATGCACGCGCGAAACTAGGACGACAAAAAATAAAATCGTACAGGCAGGAAATGTGTCGCACCATAAGCCGGTGTCTCCTGGTTAGGTTATGGATAGTATTGAAAGAAGAGTTCCGCCTCACGACTATTACTTCTTTGCGCAAATGTTAGATAATTACATTTCAAGTTCGCGAAGGAACCGTATACGACAATTGTGTTACCTTCAGATGTGGGAGCCAAGGCTATTGCAGCGGCGCGCTGATGAAATGAAACGTAAGCAACGTAAGCGGACTGAGCAAGCAAGAAGAAAAAAAGTGTGGGTAATGGTGTACGTCCCAATTCGATTTGCATAATTTAGTATTATGAATGTCTATGTAGCACAGGCAGTAACTTCGTCAACGGGCCTATGCAGAAGTGCATGATATTAAAGAAGTCCCAAAGGCACGTCTGTTGAAGGGTCTGCAAGCGTTCAAATTCAGTTTTTTTAATCAGGTACCTCCTTCAGAACTTCCGAAGAAACCGCTAATGGATCTATCGTCTCGCGCGATAAAAGAGAGAATTAGACAAAATTGAAGTAAAATTTTAACAATGGGAAAGCAAAAGCTTTCCAAATATGTGAAAAGCGTAATGGTGGCTAGGGTCTGCCGTCCCATTATTTCGACTTCAAATGGGATCTTGCTCATGGTGCAGTTTGTTCAGCGTGGCGTAGGGCGACCTGTGTGCGCTATGACGAGGACACCTACACAAAAGACTTGTGCAATCATGCAATTACACCGAGGAATGCCACATTGTGTCGCCAGCCATTCGAATGTCGAAGGAGCGTGATGCATACGTAAAAGTCATAGGTGACAGTAAAGAGTGACACACGATAGTCAAGTCGCGCGATGATCGAGCTAGATAAAATACCCGACTACGTACGGACTACGTAGCGGCGACTCTGTACGTAATAAGGCGTTAACGTCTTCCCCTCACCATGCGCACAAGCTGCTATACCTCACCACAGAGTTTCATAATGACACACTATAGAGAGAAATCTGGCAATAGTGTCTTTCGGAACTGGACCGCATGGCGCAGCCAGCATGGGAATGATGGGTACTACATGGGTTTGCCTATGCTTCGTTCTTTAGCCTTCGTGTGGCTCCGTGTAGCCTGCAGCTGTTTTGTCGCACGACGAAGTTCAGCAAAATTTCAGCAGTCCCACTTAAGCACCTCGACCCTTTTTAGGCTCACCAATTCAAATCAGCTCACGAGGTTGACAACAAGCCATCCTTTCATCCGAAACAAAAAAAACCAAAACAACAAGCAAAAGCCCCAAGTGCGTTCGAAGTCGCAAGCACGAAGTCTAGGCAAATCCATGATCATCCCCGTGGTGGCTAAACGATCGCAGCGCCACAATTTCCCCTAGCAAATGTTAAAGGAAACTATGTGCTTCACCATTGAAAGGGGGGGGGGGGTTGTATCTAGGACGCGTCACGCGATGCTTCTGGCGTGCGCCGGCAACGCAGACAGGAAGCCGAAAACAGGTTGGCCGCTACCAAACGCGGGGGGTCGTAATTCAGCGGCCGCCGGCAGCCTGGGCACGTCTACTGGCTCCGCCCAGAAATTCCTCGTAAAAGCTCGAGCATCGTCGAGGTTTCGGCGATCGAACGCAGGCGGCGATTACGCGCGCCGCCGCCACCGCGCGCGCTTTTTTTATGGCTTCGACGCCGCGCGGTTTCCGGCGTTCAACACGCCGATGAGATTTTTTCCCCCTGCAGCACCTCTTTGGCGGCGTGGGCCATTTCCGGTGGAGAAGGCGATGAGGGTCCGCAATGAAAGTAAATTACGGGTGCTTCGGTGTTCTATGAAGGTCCTTTATGTGCCGGCTTGTTCGTAAGGGGTGTCGTTATATAGACAGCAGCCGGGCACGTTTTCTTTTCTTCTTAACCCTTATCGCTCCGAAACTGACGTTGTTAGAGGCTAATACTGATGAATTCGGTTGCAGGAAGTGCGTCGACCTATAGATGCGACCCGTCGTGTTCGCTGTGGAGTGCGAAAACACAGAACTGCAGCACGATTTCAAGAATGTCTATACACAGGAATGGGCGGAGGCAGCGGAAAAGACCAAACGCGCACTGCTGTCTTGTGGTGATATTGTACTGAATTTCGTGATTTCATGGTGTTGCGTTCATCTTTAGCCATTGTGGCTCTAGGTGGTTGCTAAGTCTGGGGGGCATTTGACGTTACCGTTTCTCTCTTATGATTACCCTGTGATGGCAAATGATTCAGACCTGCTTCTGTGCTTGAGACCTCGGGCGGCACACTGACATGGGAGACACAAGTTAAACCAGCGGTAAGTTATGGGCCACTGAACCGGGTTACGCGTGCGCAGTCAGAATTGCTTTCCATTTTCTGGCACCTATTAGACGTTGGAAATCCCGCAAAAGGAGCCGACAAGACTAGTGATAATGAAATATATTTTTCACTATATATAGCTGTCTCCCGGGCCGTTTATGCGACAAGAGAGAATGATGAAGTGCAATGCGAGTGACAGTGCTGAGCATTGTACATTGCAAAGAGTAATAATTGCTGACGGCGCCAGGTAGCGATTGAGACCGGACTGCGTTCCGTACCGATCATCGCACACGTACCGCATCATTCGGCTCGGTATTGAAGGCATCCGGAAAAGAGAGTAACCCCAACCGCCAGTGAATAGTAAACCATGGTGCGAATACCAACCACTGACAAAACATAACTGCCGGACTAACTATGTGCAAGCGCGGGTTCAGACTTTTGTTACATGGCGTGGGTCAGTAATTAAGATGGCGTTTGATGATGATGATTACGAATAATAATCGTAGTAATAAATTCATTCACATCCCCAGTGGACCGTTCTAAGCGCACAGTGGGAGCTGCAGGAAAGCTTCGATTTGCCACATGAATTCGGTGGCGCTGCGCGCACACGAACTTAAAGGGAGGGGTCTGGACATTTGGTTATCCCATGGGATTCGGGCCCGACTATACGGCCGCTGTGATGTAGGCTGTGGTAAGCACAAATGACCATAACTGCGCACGTCAATATCGTTGATTGTCTTCGAAGAAGTGTCTTCTTCCTGTGGACATGGAACGGTGGTGCAGAACCATCGGACAGCGATGCCGTCGCCCATCTCTTCAGGCATTACACTTTTCTCCTAAGTTTAACGTTCTCATTGAGGATTCCTTTTTACTCCTTTGTTCTTCCGCTTAAAGCCATGTGGATGCCGCGAGATGATATTGCCACGCGTGTTTATTGCTTTATTTTGATGTGTTCGGGTATCACGCGCAAACACTGTTAGCAACGTTCGGCGCAGACCACGCCACAATGTTTTAGAAGCTTCGCCATTGTTTGAGATCATTATGTTAAAATTACGCGCAGGACGCGAACAGTCAAGTTTATTCGAGAGCTTACGCGATCAGCGACAAGGCTCGAATGTTCCATGCCGAATGTATAAATGCCGACACAGCTCACTGCACACCAGATTACTCGACGGCCGACGACTCTTCTCGCCGCCATGAGTGCAGAGCATGTATCGCTTGCATTCTGATTTTTCATTTCCGGGGAACATGTTCACCCAAATTAAGAGTTGCGTATTTCCCAGTCTTAATGCATCCTTCTTCACCGGCGCAACCACGTGCCGATATGCTCATTCACGGCCGCGCTTGAATGCTATACGGCAGGGGTCTCAAACAGCAACGGCCCATTCCACCATGCCCAATCGACCAAAACGCGTCACATGACGTGCGTGACGCCTTATACTAATACTGCTGCTACCACATCTACTACTACTACTACTACTGCTGCTACCACCACATCTACTACTACAACGCGGGTTCCATCCCGGTCGCGGTGGTCGCATTGCAAAATGGCGCTAGCATTATTTTCTTGCCTACAGACATCAGAGGGACAGTTATGGGCAGTCCAGCGGGCCCACGAAGCGGCTGAAAGGCTAGGTCTTTCGGTCCCAACGTGGGAGCGGCCCGCTTCGGGCTAGGACACTAGCGCGACCTTTTGGACCCTAATAAAGTTCTTTCATCCATCTATCGTGAATAATAACACTTTCTGCGGGTTATCTACACAGACGCGACTGGTCTTAAGCATTTGCTTCATGAGGTACCCATGCGGTAACCTTGTGTTGAACCATAGCCGCGGAACAAAAACTTTATACTTCAGGATGGGTGTCCAGATTTTAGTGATCGTGTAGATCGGCATCGATGTGAATATCATAATGACATTGTTATAATAATAATAATAATAATAATAATAATAATAATAATAATAATAATAATAATAATAATAATAATAATAATAATAATAATATCTGGGGTTTAACGTCCCAAAACCACGATATATAACGACATTGTGGTTCAAGTAAAGCCGTGTACCCATTACAAAAGGCACACACGTTACGCGTATTCCCTTAAGACCACGCAGTGGGTGCATAGCAACTTCGAAAACATTTCCCGAATTTACTGCGCATAATTGCTCGTGGTTGAAAGCATGCTACGCATTACATAGTGTGCACTAATGGATTGAAGTACGGACTAGGGACAGGATATCGCTATCGCGTTCAACTCTTAACGGGCGAAGCTTAAGGGTCCCCCCAATTTTTACTACTCCTTACTACTTCTGCTACTAATACTAATACTACTAAAACTACCACATCTACTACTATTACTACATCCACTACTGCCACTACTACGTCGACGACGAAAGCAAAGGGTGGACTAAGACAGCTTGGCTGAAAAAACGTCGACGGCGAGAGCATCGTTCAAAAATCACGGACAGATAAGGCGGACAACGAAGCGCCAAGACAAGCATGCATTATTCATGACGACAAATCAGGGCTCATTGATTTCGTTCCATCGGACGGACTTGGCACACGACAAGCGGGCACGCCACAGTGGCAACCTATTTTCTTTTAGGCCTCTCTCGACTCCCCACGATGGACGAACACAGCGAGCGGTAGGCGGGACGCGCAAGGAAGCCGCGAATGAAGAGCTGCGCGCAGGCCTCCTTCTCAGCGGCGATGCTTTCATCGATCGTTGTGTGAAAAGACACGTGCCTCGAGGCTGTACGAGGGTCCCCCCTCCCCGCAAGCGTCTGCTCTAATGTCGTTGACAAATGGAACGCCAATTCAAATAGCACGACATTCGCAAGATCGCTGGAGCTTGAATCGAAAATATAACACAGCAGTTTGTTTCAACTTGGTCGAGCACTGTGCGGCAGCAACTAGCATCGTTATGGATGAGCGAAATTCTTTCCTTCGGTGCGACACTTCCAATAAACCTCCTGAATAATTTATTCAGGGTCTTTACCTTCAATAATATAAAGGCGCCCTCTAAAAGTGGATTTTTTTTGTAAGAATTCTCATTCAACCGGTTAGTAGGTGCGCTCCTTAAAAGATTCGTTATAAAAATAAAACGATAGAAATAAAGTTTCAGCCTGTGCTAGTTCTTGCGACCTACCTTAGCTGCAATTAACCTGCGTAGGGTAGTCAGCCGTACGGATGCTGGACTTCCTACCTTTCCTTTATTTCGTCTCTCTGTCTCAATTTAAACATATGCACAGTTACTCGTTAAGTTACAAGGGCCACACTTTAACATGTCATAAATTAACATTTGCCGTGGAGTTCATGTTCTGAGAACTTTTGTGCGAAAGAGTACATTGGCAGGGCAGTGCATATTTCTATAGTTGGCGAGCCACTATGGTCAGTATAAGGCGCTAGCGTTGGATGTGGACGAATAGAGAACACTACTATACAAGCACGACGTTAGATAATATAATTTTCGGGGGTTTAACGTCACAAAACCACGCTATGATTATGAGAGACGTCACAGTGGAGTGCTCCAGAAATTTCGACACTCTGGGGCTCTTCCATTAACGTGTACCTAAACCTAAGCACACCGGCCTCCATCGAAATGCCTCCATTTTGCACATTTCGCCTCCATCGAAATGCGGCCACCGGCGGTCAGGGATTCGATCCCGCGACCTTCGGATCAGCAGACCAAGCACTGTAACTACAAAAACCACCGTTGGCGGAACAAGCAGCAGAAAATTAGGTGGGCAGATGAGATTAAGTTTGCAGGTATAAAGTGGCAGCAGAAAGCACAGGACCGGGTTGATTGGCGGAAAATGGGAGAGGCCTTTGCCCTGCAGTGGGCCATAGTCAGGCTGATGATGATGATGATACGTATTAAAGCCCATCTAGCAAATGTCTCAAGTGTATTACTTCAAATACAGAGATCAGCCATTCAATAGAAGTGGGAGACCAGTCTGCAAGTAATATCCCGGAGAATCTCGCGTTAGTATAGCGACGTGAGAACGTTAAACGGATATATTCGCCTAACTTGAAAGGTAGCGATGGGCGTTATCTCCATACACGGATGCGGGGGCATCTACGCGTGAGCTCGGGCGGAAGGCGGTCCACACCCTTCGTTGGTCGACGGGCGCTGTCGTCCATTGTTCTTAAGATGAGACGTCCGGAACGACCACAATGACGGGGCGGTTCCTTCGTGATCGGTCACGCATTCTGACTATGGTGCTTAAACCGGAACTTTCCAAGGGCACAGCCAGTCCGCTTAGCCGCTCTAAAACTGGCAAGCATTAAAGGGGTACTGACACGAAAATTTTCAATTGTGGTTTTACTGTGTCAAATGAAAGGCCAAGCCCTCAAGAGCTTAGTTTCCGCGGCCACTCCGCACCGTGGCTTCGTTTGTGACGCACAAGCGGCAATTAATGTTTTGGTGACGCACAAGCGGCCATTTTGGAAGTTTTGGTGCCCGACGTCATCAATACTAGCCAGACTGCTGCGTGAAATCACCAAAATTAGTACTGTAGCCTGACGTCAAGCTAGTGTCGATGTCGGTAGGGGCGCCACAGGAAAATTGACTTTAATATCAAAATAAAATATCATACCAACATTTGCTGAGCCTCACACTTGCTCAGAGCCTACATGACATTTGTATGGCAGTGTAACACACCTCCGAAAAAATGGCGTCAGTACCCCTTTAAAGGGTTCACGTACTGCTTGTTTCGCGTTTGATGCAGTGCGTTTGACGTAGTTGAAAAAGGAAAAAAAAAAAAGAGAAAGAAACAGGAATTGAAAGGCGCACACGGATTGGATATTGTTAGGTTGATGAAACTTGAATGCATAAGTAGACGATAATACGAGAAGGAACACATGCGGCAAATGGATGACACTAAAAACAACTTTATCAGAAATAAAACTCGATATTTATTTATTCAACAGTATGATGTACACGTGAACCAACTTGTGATCTATATAATGGAGATGTGCAGCTTTCTTAGCAATGAGACTATCGCATCGCTAACGTATATATCGGCTCTTTCATGCTCCATAGTGGCCACAGGACATGGCAGCTTGTGGAGAATGCACACAAAAATGAAAAAAAATTAAAACAATAATATTATGAATAAATGCACATGCGCGAATGCCTAGATAAGCGGAGGCCAGGATGGTGTCCTCGGTGGCGTCAATAAGAGCATCGCACCTGCAGTCGAGTTTTTTTTTTTTTTTTTTTTTTTTTTTTTTTTTTTTTTTTTTTTTTTTCACAGCGGTGCTTTAGAAAAGGTTTTTCCCTTTGTTAGGGAGCAAAAACGTATGTACCACAGAAATTGCGCAAACCCGACTACTCATCACTGGACCCACTAAAAATGAAGGGAACACATGGGCGACAAACACCGATTAAGATCACGTCCGATGCGACACGCGAATGCGGCAAGCCAGACAGGACAGCGCATAGCCCGACACCGGAGAATGCGGCAAAATGAAGCACGCTGTTCTAATAGAAAACTTTAGAGTAGCATGCGCTAAATTCAAAATGAGACTTTCCTGGACAGACATTTTTGGTTTCATTTCAGAGTGTTTGATCGGCCGCGGTTCGAAATTCTGTATCACCACTGGGCAGTGTGCTAAACGGCATCGCTGGTCACCAACCTTCGCAGAGTGGAATGACTCCTCGATTTTTATTTGACCATTCTCATTTCCATTTTGCTCGTTATACTTGCATTGCAGTTAAATATACGTCTTAGCCACCCTCGGCGTCATTGCCAAATGGATTCATGCAGACACTGCAGTTATACATTGCTTCGCAACAAAACAAAAGGAACTTTTTGAGAAAGAAGAATAACGAACCATCGGAGTTAGTACAAGCTAACATGTAACATACAATACAGAAGCGCTTCAGGATCCTACGTCGCTAATGTCGGCACTGCGGCATTGTAAATTGAATTATTCGGGTGCTCAGTGTGGAGCCAGACAATGATGAAAGAAAGGCCCTACTAATGGCTGGAGCGTCGCTCCGAATACGGACAGTTCGCGGGTAGCCCGTATTTGCGAACAGGGTTTTCTTTCTAGATTATTTTTTCCTTTTCGAAGACCGTCTAATTCAATTGGAACAGCGGAATGGAAACCGAGTTATCCGTAGAGAGCGAAAAAGACAAAAAAAGGGAGGGAGGACTTCATATTGATTCTGTTATGCCTGGCGTTTTCTGTCTCGCCATTAAGACTACGCATGAGAAGTGTAGTTTTTTTTTTTCCCTACGCGAATTCGCTGAGCCTCCTTCTTGTGTAAGTGCAAATAGTACGTAGACGATAGATAGGTCGGAAGTCAAAACTTCCTCCAAAGAAGCACCGTCCATTTGTTTCACAGATCCGATAATTAAGTTATTGGGGCTTATTTTAAACAGCAACGAAATTGTAGCGACGCTGCGCATTCAAGATCATTTCGGTCAAGTCACTTTGCCCCCCCCCCCCCCCCCTACTTAACTCGAGCAAATTTCGAACTGCGCGCTGACGTATTCAACCAAGATTAAATTAGAATATATCACTTATCGAGAAAGCTCATCTGTATTCCCGAAAGTAAGTACCGTATTGTTCAACAAATGTATTGCCTAGTAGTAGAATGCAGTACCGAGCAGCCCACATTGCTCTTTAATCAGAATCGTCAATAAAGTGCTTAACACTGAAATTCCGACAAGCAGGTTTGTCCAAGAAAAGACGGGAGACAGAGTCTTACTTCCTCTGTGGCTCACGCGATCACACCATCGGTGGCAGTGATACATACCGTAGCTTCACGCGTCTGCGCTCGGAATTCAAGTGCGTCAGACGCCCCGAAAGGTCATCCATCAATGCCAGCGCAGCCTACGGTAACTCCCGCGCCGCTAATCTGCAGCCGCCCCTAAACTCTGCTGTACATGCTTAGCGCTCATTCTAGCAACGCGTTCGCACAGCCGCACGTTCTTCGCCAGAACTGAATGCCGCCAGCGGAACCACCGAGCGTGAGCCGCTCGCTTCAGAGCAGCCGAATTCGACGCCCCCCTTTTGTGAGCGCAGTTCGCGGTACTTCGCTCGCCAGCCTTCTCTAATATTTATTATTACTTTTTTTTTTTGAAACATCAACGGTGCCAGAAATGTTCGCTTCCTCGATTTTTCCCCTCTTCTTCTCGGACTCAATTCGCTCCGCACGGCCGTCTTTCCCCTGACGTTCAAAAATTAATCCCCCGGCTTTATCGGAAAAGAGCTCCTCGCCGCTCTAAGAGAAAACTCGGGCGCGAAGCAGACTGCCGTTATGGACTGATATGATGAAACTGGTCGACGTTTTTTGCCCAGCAAAAGGTAATGGCGGCTACTCTGCAAAACGCTCTTCGTTTCTTCTTAGTCATCATCATACAACAAAGACAACGCATAAGCGAGTGATCGCGCAAGACTTTAAAAGGGACCGACAATAGGCCAGAACGTGTTATCAGATCCTGGTGTAAATGAAAAGACCTAATTATAGCGTCAGATTCAAGCATCCTTTTCGCGATGAGAGCAGGACTTATATTTCGAAATAGCGTTTAAAAATCACAAGAAACGGGTATGTCGCGCAGCCTAGCGGGAAAGACCTTCGTGCTGGATTAAAGAGTCGCTCACTCTGCTGTGCATTGTCTGTTGCTTTCATGCAGCACCACACTGAAAACCCAAAATTATAGATAGTGTATTATTATCTATATTATATGTAGATAATAATTGTGTATTATTATCTCTATATTATATTAATATTTTTCTCTCGATTCTTTCCTCTGGCAAGAGCAGAGGCCATGGCCAACCTTCCTCAGGTTCCCTTAATGGGCTAACTGTTCCTTTTGTCTTGGTAAAAAATGGCCTCTTAAAAAGGCGCTAAATAGAAGAATTTTTTTTTTTCATATTACTAAACTACTCTTTCAACTGCAAAACCACCCCGTTTGCCGCGACAATAGGTTTGGTAAGCGAGAAAACGCACAAACAGAAAATGCGGGTGGCGACATCACCTTGAAATTCCCGCACCAAATGCCGTGACGTCACAGATTTACGGCGTCTACGAGGTCGTACCTAGTTCCTAACGAGTAAAAACGCAGTACATTGTCCTCTGAGTGGGACACCTAACGAGTAAAAACGCAGTACATTGTCCTCTGAGTGGGACATAGACATAAAAATAAAATTTGAAATCCATGACGTCACGTGCGGAAATTTCGGGGCGAAATTTAGAAACTGAAAAATTTGACCATGTAATAATATCTGGGGTTTAACGTCCCAAAACCACCACCATATGATTATGAGAGACGCCGTAGTGGAGGGCTCCGGAAATTTCGACCATCTGGGGTCCTCCAACGCGCACGTAAATCTAAGTACACGGGCCTGAAGCGTTTTCGCCCCCCAACGGAAATGCAGCCGCCGCGTGCGGGGATGCGATCCCGCGACCTGCGGGTCAACAGTCGAGCACCATAACCACTATATAGACCACCGTGGCGGGTGAAACTCTGACCTTGACTTTCTCCCCTATTAATAATAAAGCTATGGTGAAATTAACCACGTTAAAGTTATCTGAGCAGAAATTATCAGTATTAAGCGGACTCATTGTTTCACTTTAGCGTCCCATTTAATATAACCGGCCCTAAAGCGACTTGCACGCTTCGTGCGAGCTTTTACTCAAAATATTTCTTGTACAGCGAACACCTTTTTTTTTTCGATTTTTCATGACGAAAAGACAGGCACACCGGCGCTTCTCTAGGTTGCGCAAACAGCGCGCGAGGCGCGAGTCTCTGTTGCCCACGTTTCTTAAAACTGTCCACCCAGCCGATCAATGTCGCGGCTGCGCGGTAGCGATCAATTCTCGCGGACGGCTTGATCAGCGCAAAGACCTCTCCGCAAATTACGCCACCCATGTCGGCTCTTGTGAGTGGAGCGTGTGGTAGTGGCGAGAGAACACGGTCGCCTTTAAGACGTCATAAAGGCGATTTTCGGCCATGCTTTCGCCCCACAGCATCACTGTTGTGACTATTGTAATGTCTCCTTTGGTGTCAAAATAAATTGAAATTGAATTGAAATTCTATGCTCGTGAAGGCAAGGGCAAAGGGCGAGACGGCGCGCTTTTTAAGCGACGCTCAAGTGATCCGTTCACGAGCCTGGCACTTCCACGAGTAGCACGAGGCTCATATTATTCGCGCAGCAGGTCTTCGAGAGGAACACTTTGTACAGAAAACAAGTATTGGTGGAAAAAAGTTCGTTGGAAGCGATTAAGAAAGGTACCAGACATCATGAAAAATATCCCCGTCATATTGCCCAAATTGAGATATCTCTTCCAGAAGAATTAAAAGGAAGATTTGCGGTATACTTTAACAAAGATTAACCTACCTCATGCATAATAGTTTGTTGAAACGTGTCAGATTGCCAAAAGACGAGATCTTGTTGAATTATATGGCCCAAGCAGGGAATACCGCACCAACCGCCAGTGCCCGACCGAAAAGGAAAAGAAAGGGTGGGGGGGGGGGGTGGGGGGGGGGGGAGGAGGGGGCAGAGGCAAATCGTGGCCTTCACCATTGTTAGTTTATTAAGAAATATCGCTGTCTGAAAGTTCTTGACCTGTTTAAGGTAATCAAGCGTAAGTTTCAAACGTTTCCCTCGAACAGGATGGACAGGTGTAGCCTATACGCGGCGGATACAAACACACACAAATGTTTAACGACGGTCATGTTGCTGGCAGGCAATTGAGAAGTTCGCCAGTTCGAACAGAGTCGTCAAGAAAAATATCAGCAGTAGTTACCATCAACGTCCGCACCCATTTGTCTATACCATAGGGACCACCAATAAGGCTTAAACATGAAGGCTCCTGGTGCACTAGAGGAAAACTTAGGCAGCCAGGTCATTGTACTCAAAGGCATGCCCTCTACACAGCATGTACTCTCTCATCAACTGCTCCACTTTATACAGGACTGGAGCACGCAAATGCGCTTCCACACAAAGACGTGCGTGTTGCAACTTTGAGACCATGGTCCATGTCCATTTGACCCTGATGGCGCACACTGATCATCGTGGTATAATGTATGAACGTCCAGTGAGGAAAAAAAAAAGAGCTCAGATGGCGCCATTATAAAGAAAACAACCAGTATTTCTCAACGTTACGAGATTACCCACAAACACAGAGGCTGTGTATACACAACGCTGTCTTAGCGATCAAGCATCCTGCAAAGGGCGGGCACCACATTTCACGCACAGGCCAGAGTTAATAGATGAGTAACACACCATGTCCAGAGGCACGATATGCTGCGACACGTTCTTCTAGTTGTATTTAGTCTCTATATAGTACTGAACAAGAAACGATGACTGCTGAAAGCGTATATGCACGTTGCCCAGGGTCATTCAGCTGATGTATGCGGCTCTCGCAAAACTTGGGAGGCAACTGTTCTTGGATTCGGAACATTATCGATACGTGCGCATATGATTGCAGTCCGATACACATCTGCATGCAGCCCCAAACACGGAGGGACATCTGACCAAGCGCCTATCGCTTCTTGGTGCCAGCCTCAACTGCCATCAGCCGGTGATTTCGTCAAGCAGCGAATTTCCATGATTACGTGCACGCGTCCGCCGACCCTGTCGCCCCCCTGCCGATCGCGAGTTCCTCCTCCTTACGCATCATTCCAGCTGCCTCGCGCCCAGCAAAGTGCACTCCTATGTAGTCTGACCCGCGCCCACCACTGCAGCGTGCAATGACCTCTTCCTAATGAGTCGTACAAAAGGCTAGCGCGCGTGCGCGCACAAGCACGGTCCATTAGAGCAAACTGCCAGCACATTCGGAAACGAAGTTACCGCCATCAACGGCCCGCCCGCCCCTCCTCTGTAGACAAGGCGATGTCGCAATTTTTCCGTGCTATTACCAATGCTTGCGCATGGGAGGTGCCGTAGACACAGTGAGCGTAAGGAGATATTAGTCACCTTTTGAACTTGGCATGCACGGCATTCAACTCTGCTATTCGAAGTCACGCAAATGGAAACCCCCTAGAAGTGGCAGCGCCCTTGTTCTGTGGGTATGTGGTATGTGGGAATGCGCTTGCCCTCACCCTTTTTGGAACTTAATTCAGTCATACGGCGAAGATACACGGAAAAGATTGCCGCTGGTGCACGACGATAGTTAAAGATTTGGGCGACTGTATGCCTATGATGAGAACCGTTGCACATAGAGTCAGATGAACAAAGGAAAAAAAGATGAGGGTGGAAATACCACTCTTGCTGTCCGCATCGTTTTTTTCCTGCGTTCTTCGGACTGCATTGGCAAACATTTCCACCATAGAACGCCCACGAGGAAGCGAGGATGCACTGAAATCCGTGTCGTCGCACGGTCATCCTGGCGGCGCGAAATTTTCCTGAAAAACAAAGGTTTATCCTTCGCTTTCTTCGGCACAAGCCAGCATAATTCCCATCAAACAAATAAAAACGCAGCTTCGTCCTGCATTACCAGTCCGAACCGATTTAACACTGTTCTTGAGAGAGTCCCTTTGCAATGTAACACATGAAGAACTGAAAGGAAGACTTCTCCAGAAGTAGATCGCTTTATAAGCCCTCATGTAACCAACGCCTTCTGACTGTCAAGGGCGAGTTAAGACCGTAAGGCGGGGCCTGCAGAGCCGGCAAGGCCGCACGAAGCAAGAATTAAAGTACAGAGAGAGCAGGAGGAGAACGTCGTCGCCTAATGAGTCGGCGCACGCACGCACCTGCCCCTTCGCTCCGGGTCAGCGCACTCATTACTACGATTCTTAATTTGTTTGGTTTCCTTCGCCTTGGGCGACTCACCGAAGAAACCAAGGTGATACTACTACTGATACTTTGCTTTCGGTGCGGGCGACGTCTGAGCCGGTCCCCAAAGCAGTCGAGCGAGTTTCCTGAGGAACACACGGGCGACGCATTCGTTAGTAGTGAATGTATCCTTTTGTTTTTGCGCCTACACAAGCGGGCACGCATAACGCGTGCTCGAGCGTGAGAATATAACAGGATGGCGAGTGATAATGAAGCACGCGGAGCTATGAATCATTGATCACGCGCAGCATGACTACGTGAGACTGGCGGCAACACGACGGATGCAACCGGGAAAAATATATATATAACTGCGCTTGAATTTAAGTATCCAGGTAAGGCGACGCGATGCAATGCTAGTGTATACATTGATCACTGCCATACGTTTCTATACCGGTGATAAAAGAGGAGGAGCAGGAGGAAAAGAGATGGAAGGCATGGAGGTCAATCAGACGCGCGTCTCGTTTTCTACCCCACATTGGAATGAAGGAATGGAATGAATGAAGGGATTACACTGGAAGGACTGAAGGGATTAAAAGAAAGAAAGAAGAGGGAAGAAGGTACTGTCAGGATACACGTGCGCCTGTCCACTGTACGCCTACGAGCGATAGCCTAACCCGGTTGGTTTTGAGAACAGCATCAAAGCCTGCACCGCTCTGCGGTCCTGCGAGGCGTAGGGCCACGGTCGAAGGACCTTCTCTTCCGAAAACGGTCTAATGCAGTCTAGTTTCTTCAGGGCAGAGCGAAGAAGAACGTTGCATTCGCTCACAAAGCGATCACAGAAAACGCGGTAGATGTTCTATCGTCTCGTCACTGTTGCATGAGTCACATATGAAGGTGTCTGCCATTCCTACACATGTGAAAGGAGTATTCTTTCGTGAGATGCAGGGAAAGCAGTGGAAGATGGCTGTAGAAATGATATTCCTGGTATTGACCTACTGTGATAGGCCACTGAAGAGTATTATCGGTTAGCTCTATCGGTTAACGTCAAGAGACGTGCACATTATATAAATTTATACGCCTCCACCGGAAACAGCCCGCGCCTTACTAACTCATAAGCACAGCGAGGTCATAAACAGTGTGCTTGTTATCGATTTCCGTAAAAAAAAAGTCATCACTCTAATTTGATTACACAATCTACGGCTCGGCTCCGTTAGCTCAGAGAGACAGTCGTCCACGCGAACTCTGAGCGAAGAGGTGAAAAAACTTAGCTGTAGTACTCCAATAACGTCGATATTGCCACTAATGACAGCACTAGCTGCCAATTACATCGAACAGACTGACAATATAATTCAGTATACGTGATCTAATTAACATCGGTATTCACTATGACTACCACAACGTCACTTACGGCAGTTCAGCGTCATCTACGGTAAGATGAACGTTTAACGTTCATCTTATCAACAGCGCCTGCTTGCAGGGCTAGTAATGCAGGACTATACCTTAATAAGTTGCTATACCCCTGTGCGTAACTTATTTCGACGTACAGATGCGATTGGTCAGCACATTAGCAGAGTATAACAACACAGCCTCGAGACTTTGAAGGCAATGAAGAGAAACCAAGCGTAATTTCTCGTTTACTTGCCACGATAAGCGCGCTCACAATGCTTGAAGGTGCGAACAACGCGAAGAGTAAGGCAACTTCGCCATCTTTGAAATTCCTTAAAATGCATATAAAGAACTAAGAAGCGTCTAACGAGAAAAAGAAAAAAGAAAACGCCGTTATGACAAAGTGAAATACTACAAGTAGTGCACAAAAGAAGCCTTTACTAAAGTTATGAAGGACCCGCAAAACCTTGGTGCGCGCTCTCCTTTCGACGCCTCAGCTGAGAAGAGCGAATCGGTGACGAAAGCTGGCAGAAATGCGATAGCAACTAGAAGTGAGAAACGCCGACTCTCGCTTAGCTAGAAAGAGAACATCGATGATCCTGCGCAGGCGTATATAGACAGCGCTATACGAAAGCGAGTTGCGTAAGGCCGCCCTGATCGCAACGGAGACGAACAGAAAAAAACAGAAAGGAAAAAAAAAAGATGTCTGGAGAAGCATACGCCCAGCACTAGGATTTGTGTAAAAACAATCGGCTGAATGTGGCTGAGAGCGCGCACGGCGCCGTGAGAGCCGAAGTGGCGACGACCACTAGAACACGCGCGTGCTTTAAACTTCATTCCGTTACCCCGTTCTTTCCAATAACCCCGAGAAAATTAAATGGTCGTGGCGGTGTCTTCGATTTCACAAACGAAAAGGTGGTGCGCTTCCGGACTGCGAGCACTATCCACACGAACTATAACGCAACATTAATTTGAACTTTACTTCGTTTTCGTGATTCATTCCGTCAATCCGCCGCCTGTATTTTACTGGTTTACGCTACAGCCACGTGTTCGCTTCAAGTGCACTTCAAGTACATCTTCAAGGACGACCACAGAGAGGCCCGTATTTTGATCAAACGCTGCTAGAGATTTGTATGAGCAGTAAGCCGGCACTGCATATTCCTCGACACTAAGAGAACGCGAGTAATGGTTTCCGGTGATTATCTTTAAGCTGGAATGCAATGCACGGGGCGAAACGTGCTCACAGGTGTACGCATTTATCACTTTTGGATGCTGCCCACATGCTAGATGATGATAATTGCTAACACAAGGACCAGTTCCTTGCGCTAGAGGCACGCAAGCACCCTCGGTGCATCGCCCAGGGATTGTCGATCGGCTGGGAGAGAAACAAGAGAGCGGACACGATTACAGTATACACTCGCTGTAAGACTGAGAACGTGAAAAGCAAATTAGTATAAACACTCAGCAGTCGTATCCAGCCCCCTCCCAGTGATTGTTATCGCCGAGGTAAAGACAACGACAAATAAAGAATGTAACCCAGCCCAACCTCGCTGGCGCAGCCAGCTCACATTTCTAAGCCCAACTACGCCACAGTGTTCGCAGATTGCGCCTGTATCACGCATCCAAGGCAACACGGGTCTACCCGAGGAGACGGCGTTCAGACAGACACCTCCAACGAGACTCAAGAGAGCTCCGCGCATTAGTGTAACCATCGCCCTCTCTTTGCCTGCGTGCGCAATCGCAACATTAAGAGAAAGTGCCTCGGGAGGAAAGAAAGACGCGTTCATAAGAGGCAGGCAGGAGGATGACGGCAGAAAAGTGGATCCGCAATTAGGGCCTGCTCGGCACCGCCGCCGCAATGCTAAGCATTCGGAATAATTTGCGGAGTCAAGGCCAACCGAAACAGGCTCGAATATAAACACAGCGGCGCGCCCCACTTTGCCAAGCACATTCCCTTTCGCTATCTTCTGCGTCCTCTGAAAAGGCTGATAGGAATTCGGCGGATCGAGCCATCGAGCACCCAGGGCAAAATAGCCGAGGAGGCAAGGAGAGTGCCGGGGCTTGGGGACACTGCTTAAAAAAGCAATTATCTAGAGCGCAGCGTGCGCCTGCTATATTGATCACACTTTGAGGGATGTACTGGCCGGCCGAACACCTTTCATTTCAGAAATGGAAGTTTTACTTTTCAGCCGGCTTGGCGAGCACGGGGCGTTAGTTATAGTGAAATGAGAGGCGTGGAATATTGAGGAGGATAGCTACTTACACGTTAACCCAAGTAAATATTAGGAAGCGCGATGGCTTACGATAAAAGACGGTAGACGTGCAAAATACAGACCTAAGAGAGAAGTCCGGACAACACAAACACTCCATCGGCGTTCTGCTGACTTCTCTCTTGTCTGTGTTTGCATGCCTACCGTCTTATCACTAATCCCCAACAACTAGCTCAGCTTGTCCTCCTACACGAGATGGCGCGATAAAAGATCGAAATGGACATACTGCTGTTTCGTTATTGAGTATTGCCACGATTAATTAAATAAGATTGCCAAATGTGCTTAGTCGACACGTTCTTACAACTATACTAAACTGTGTCGCTATGAGACGATTCAATATGAAAGACAAGCCACGCTTATTGTTGTGCTAACAATGGCACACCCAGGACGAGTTCAGGCTGCCAGCATTGACGCCACCATAAGTGGATAAGAGGCGAGTCAATCTGGCGCCCATGAGAGTTCGAACTGACAAGCATCTATAGTATCACCATTCATATATAGTATGTTGTTTTGTACCTTATTGTTTTTTTCTATTTTACACCGTTTTAGAGAGTTATTCTAAGCTTATAGTGTAGATTTTAAGTTTTCTCTTCGCTCTCTTCGCTTAGTATTTTGTTTGTAAGTTTTGATGCACTATACTACTTGCATTACTTTTCTCTTCCCTCTTCCCCCTCCTCTTACAATAATGCCTATTTGGGCGCTGCCGGTATTTGAATAAACCAAGAAAGTAGCAGTATGCGGCGAATTTCTCCCACTCAAAGAACTGTGGCTACGAAATTGTACACGCGGTAAGTACCAAGGCCGCCATAACCTTGCCCACATAACAAAGACAAAAAGACCTAGACGCGAGAACAGCCGAGATGCTAGAGCTAAATATTCGTCGCTATTGCAGATAAGTGCTATCTTTCGAAGCGACGCTGTCGGCTCATAGCGGAACTTCCCCTTATGAGAGGCAGAGAGAAAAAGAAGGACCCGTAACGGAGAGATTCACTGCTGACTCGAACACGACTTCGCACTCTATTTTATTCGTACACTGTTCATAAAGAAATGGGGTTGGCAATACGGCGTGCTTTTATAGGTCAACGGCCTTAAGTGCACACACGGTAGACGAGCGATGCCACCGTTACGCTTATACAGTTAAGCGCAAATTTCCGGTCCCATGCAGAGTTCGCTACAATGGCGACGCCTAAACGGCAAGTTCCGTGCAGACGCCTTTCACTGATCAAATTATACATAAGCGGTTTCCGCACAAACTCACAGCAGCACCATGAGAATGTGCAGCGACGAAGTGAAACAGCAGGCGCTCGGAAGCGCATATACAGCCTAAAGCGACAACATTCGTTGCGCACGCGTTGCACACGAGAATAACGATAGCCAGGGGATGGTCTCGGCAAACTAAACTAAACGCACTCCGACGTTCCCAACATTCGCTACGTGTTTCCCTTTCAAGGTGCCGGTGGGACAGGCAAAAAGAAAAAAAATTGGGAGCTTTAGAAATGATGCATCCAAAGGTATTTGATAGGCTAAATAAAATAATTCAAGCAGGGTTTGACAATAGTACCTGGGACCTTTACGTCCCAAAACCACGGTATAATTATGAAGGACGCCACAGTGAAGGTTTCGGAAATTTTGACCATCTGGTGTTCTTTAACGTGCAGCGACGTCGCACAGTACACGAGCCTCTAGCATTTCGTCTCCATCGAAATGCGACCGCTGCGGCCGTGATCGAACCCGCGACCTTCGGGTCAGCAGCCAAGCACCGTAGTGTGGTGGTAAACATTTTTATTTGAGAAAAGGAACCAAAGAGTTGCTGCATATTGCATGCTTGAGTGGCTAGACCCAATTCCGGGACGCCAATGGAGCAGGCCGCTGCCCGAGCGCGCCTCACCAAGGAGCGTTGAGCATCCAAGGTAGAGCAGCCGAGCAGGTAACCGCTACACCACCGCGGCGAACAAGCAGGGTCTGACAAAAGCCCAACAACCTGTATATGTTTTGTATGTCCAGTTACGTTATTACGTACGTCTAGCGGTTCGCGCCCTAAACCTGGTGTAGTTCTACGCTTCTGCCACGTGATGTTACGTATGTTAATGTCGACCGACATGACACTTGTATAGGGGTCATTTTCCGAAACTTCAAGCGATGGCGTGGCTGAGTGGCAGAATGCTCGGCTGCCACGCAAAGCGCCTGAGTTCGATTCCGACTAGAACGATTTATATTTCTCAATGTGCGCGAGTCCTTCGTGAGTTTTTGTACTGCACGCTCATTTCTTGAGGCCAGCGTCTCATGAAGCACTTCAGGCTGTCGCCTTTAAAGCGCCCATGTGGATAGCAAGCCTGGAATAGTGTTCCAAATTTGCATTACGCCACGACATGTCGTTTCGAAAAGCATATTCCAATGTCAAGAAAGTGCTTTCAGACAGAGTAGTGGCGAACATTCTGAGACGACAAACATATCGTGCAATATAACGGTCAAACCATGTAGCGATTTCGCAAGTGCGAACGCTGCAGTGGACAGTCAGCGAACAAATTTTGATACTCGCTCTTTATCGTAAGCATGAAGTCTTGTATCAAACATAAGTTACAAACTTGTATGTAGAAGGGTTCGCATAAATCGGCTGAGCCAACGATAACGTCCATGAGAAGTGAGGCAAGTGGCGGCTGTTTCACAACCACGTTTCTGCATTACGAAAGCGGGGGGTGTAGAGAGGCTTAGGCTCTTAGTTCGTGTAAACAGAAAGCGGTCATCGAACTAGCTGTCGAAATCCTGCGCATGCCCAAATTTAGTGTAAAATGACGTGGTAGCAAGCGCTGGACAATGTCCTAGTTCCGTTGCGAAGGCTTTCTTAGAGGGGAAGCACACGTGCTCAAAAGGTTCCGCTGAAGTGAACTTTACGCATGTATAGAAGCACGTGTCAAATCACGGCCCACGGTTTCAAGCATACTGACTTATTGGAAACATTTCGGCGCGGCCAGCTCTCCATACTTTTACATACTGACTTATGTAAGCAGCATGGGCATCAGAATGAGTGAAATATCAGCATGGACTTTGTGAGAGCCGGTGGAGTCGCGACTATGACTGGCCAAGACCGACAGGACCTCGCTTGAATTCATTTCATCAAGCAGGTTAGATAACTCCTCCGACCCTTCGCGGTTATTTTGAATTAACTCTAATCGAAGCTTCCTCGGGCAGAATAACACGCGTTTTCAAAAAGTCAAGACCGGGACAGTAGCCCTGCAGATAGAATATGCCTCTGACTATCACAGGTTGCATAAGAATGGAAGCTTGAGCGAGTTGTTATGCGTTCATCTTGGCTGAAACAGCGCACACGAGACAACGACGAAGAATGAAAAACAAGGGAAATGCGCTGACTCGCAACTGAATTTTATAGGCACATACGCTTGTTTTTTTCCCCAATAAAATTTAGTTGCGAATCAGCGCCTGTCCTGTGTTTCTTATTCTTCGTCGTCATCTCGTGTGCGCTGTTTCCAACCAAGATATCACAGGTTCTTTGAATAAACGATGCCGGACCACCACCAGGCGAAATAATAGACAAAAGAAACAGAAGGGACAATAGAATACGCCCCCTTCCTGTTTCTTCTGTCTTATTTCTCCTGGTGGCGGTTCGCAATTTAGTTTATTCAAAGCAATGTACCAACAGGTCCAGCAACTTCTCCCACCTCAGGTTCATCTACAATTACGAAACAGGAAATACAAAAGTGTTATCTCTTAGAGTTTGAGCTGCCGTATACGCCTCCGTTACATAGTGGCCACCTATATACATCCATTGAAAGCCAGTAGGAAACAGAGGTCAACGCCGTATTGTTAGATACCTCACCGACGTAGCAGTATCAGCACGTAAAGGCCCCTCTCTTTTTCGGCTATCCTCTCCTCCCTTTCTGTCATCTCTCTCTCTAATAGAGCCAAGCCTAAAAACAAAGTAAACGTTAACCAGGCAGAAGAGCAGGACGACAGAAATGAGCACACTTAGATTAGAGACGTGGCTGCTCCGTCGACACGAAGACTCCATCGCGATAATTCTCCCGCTGCCGACCACGCCCTTTATCGCATGACAAGGATGTTTGTGGCAGTTGCCTGCGACGCGCATGCAAATTTATGAAAGGAAATTATGTATAGGAGACACGCGCGGGAAACGCCAGGTTACTGAAGAGCAGCAAAAAATAAACGAAACGTGCAGGTCGGCAACACTGCGGTGACAAGGTGCGTGTTGTTGCCTGAACGGCTTGAATAATGGAACGTACTCGTTCGCATCTCGCGTGCCGCATTTCACGAGCACGGCGGGCCGCTCGTGTAGGACGAACGAGGGAGAACACCGTTAAATCATCAGCTGTCAAGCTTTAATATGTCGCATTTCCTTTACACGACAATTTCCGAGCGCACATCGATATTTTTGGGCGCTTTTATCGTTCTTTTCCTCGACGTCGCGGAAAGTTAAAAAGCTCGACTTTTAAAACGAGGCTCAAGAATGATCGAGCGATCATGCGGGGGGGCTATTTCTTCACGCTCACTAATCTAACTCGAGTTAAACAAACCAAGCGCGAGGCAATGCCCGCGGGTCGATAAGGCCAAGGCATTGGCTGTTCCAATTTTTTTTTCTTTTAACCGATACCGATGTTTAACGAGCGTTAGCGAGTGCGGAAAGCTTAAAGTATACGCCAATCTTTTCCCGCTTGGGAGATTACGAAGAAATATAAATGCGACAAAGCTCCTTCGAGAGCGTTCGAAGCAACGCAAGGGTGGCGCGAAAAGCACGCCCAACGATGTTCGACTGAAAGGTTACATTATAACGGCCGCTGTTGCAAAAACTCCCATCGCCGCAACGACGTACAAGGCCGAAAATACAAGCACGAACGCGCGAAGAAGCACTCTCGCCGTGTCGACGGTTCGGCGCGCGAATATGCAAATGAGACTGCGCTCGAGCTCTTACCCGGAACGCGTGGTTTCGACAGCAGCCGAGCGTGTACGGGAAGCGCGCGAGGGCTTCGCGACTGCTTTGTCTTACATCGCGCGGGAAGGCATAGAAATTGGGCGGCGGCAGAGTGAAAATGAAAAATATAAATGTATTCCGATACTTCCCAAACTCCTCCAAGAGTTCCCCCCTCCCCCCCTTTCCGTGTACACACCCACCCCCCCTCCCTTTATTCTCCCATTCCACCTTTTTCTTCACCTTTCGTTTCGAAGACTCGCACTGTTCGGCTGTAAAGCAGCGCTTCTAGAAGGAGTGCCGCGCCGAGAATACCTTGAGGGCCCCAAGGCATTCGCAGGAAAGTGTTTTGGGAAGTCTTGAAAGTATTGAAAAGCTCGCTGTCGAACGTTAATTTATTTCTTCCTTTCTTTGCAAATTTGTCAGCTGGTCGCGGCGTGCACTTATCGCTAGTGAAGCGGTTTTGTTATGGGTAATGAACGTAAGGAGCACGGCCTGATGACGAGAAAGCTTAGCACGCAATCGATAGAAAGAAAGCACCAGTGATGAATGCGTCAGGCAAAAAGGTTAAAATACCTTGCTTATTTATAATCTAACCATGGCGAAGCTCATAGGGCAAAAGCGGAAAATCGTTTACGCGGACACAACGCAAAAAAAAATAATGAAATAAAAAAAATAGGGACTTGGAAAATTAGAGACGCTGACTGCGGCGTGAAGCTCATGGGGACCATGCGTACGTGGGGAAATATGAAAACACATCAAGTATGTCACCACGCGTCGTCTCCGGATCTAAATAAAGTTCTTTGCCTGCCTGCCTGCCTGCCTGCCTGCCTGCCTGCCCCGCTTGCACGCGGAAAATTTTCACCGTGTGGTTGTTTCATTCGCTTTTAAATGCGAATGCATTTCTTAGTCGGGCTATGTCAGGCGGCGTTGTCCGGCGGCGTCCGCGGAGGAGGAGGAGGAGGATAGTTTGAGGAGGTGTCCGCGCGCCGGCAAGTGTTATCTCTCCGCTCTCACGTCCTCTCCCATAGCAACAGGTGCGGGCGCGCGCGCTTATCCTCGCCCCTAGCAACCGCAGCATGTGGTGCGAGAGAGTGTAGGAGAGGGTAGGTGCAGTGCTTCGCCGCTCCTTCTCTCCCCGTTCGCTCTCTCTCCTCCCTGCGCCCCACTCTCCCGTCCGCTCGCGCCTCACTCTCGACCGTTCGCTGGCTGGGCGCCTCTCAAGGCGATGGCAGAAGTCGGTGTCGGCGCATTCGCATTTCCCCACGATTCCCTTCGGGGAGGTGGGGGGCATTTTTTCGGTCAGTGCCTCCATTGAACAACGGTTTTGCAGTCTCGGTCTTTTATAAGTGTTGCGTAAATATTTCGTAGAATTTCGTTTCCTTAAAGTGTGTTAGCATCATTAATTAGCTTTTTAAGTACAATTTTCGTTTCTGTTATTTTCTAATATTTCTTTTTTTTTAATTTTCTTTCTCGTTTACGTTGAGCGGCGTTGTTATCGCGAAGAGACAGCTCGCGTAAGATTTTCCCGCACGTTTTCCTCGTAATGAGGCGCGTAATGCTTATTGGCATTACAGCTTCATTGTCTTTCTAGTAACGCAATAATGTTAATGCGTCAACTATAAAGGCGGACATCTTAACATCGCTCACGTAGTAATTTGACGCCTCTTGCGTTGCGAACGCTAATAAAAATTCCGTCGGTTCTATCTCACTCGTACCCTATCGAAATGTGATGCCTGCAGCACCGCTGGGGACGCAATTGACCACTCTTACAGACTAGAGTTGGTCGACCTCACCGGTGCCCCATTTGCTGCCGTATAATGCGATACTGAGAGTGACTTTGTTTATTGCATCAGCCGTGCATTCTTTGTACTTCTTATTTCGCGAGCTCTAATAAGAACTGCAGCAAAAGGGAGAGTTGGGCTAGTTGGTTGAGGTTCATATTGAACAGCGCAAAAAAAACGAGACACAAAGAAGAGACCGCACAACACGAGCGCGCCAACCTTCGGCACGCCAACCTTCCTGTAGTCGGATTAACTAATAAGAATACACGCGGTACACCGTACTTATTACAATCAGCTATGATAAATTATAGCTGGCTTCATATATTATTCCGCTCTTCTTACGCGTCAAACGACCATCTACGATTCTCGTAGTGCGGCGAGTCTTCAACACGTGCATTATGTAAACGCTTTTAACCTTTCTAAACGATTCTGCAGGTCACAATGAGACACTTAAAATTATTTTCGCGTGTTGCGTTTGGGACAAGCTACGCACGCATAATTACATCTCGTCGGCGTTTTTGTATAAAGCGGCACGCAAACCTTCATTAAAGAACCATTCCATACCTTGCATCCATGGAAAGGCATTTCTACTCAGCTGCGGTAAACAAGAAAAGCATACTAGGAATGAATACCCGCTTTAAAAAATTCTGACACGAATCTGTTAGAACCACACGAACCTGGCACCGTTCGCGAGAGTTAGCGCTAAACCACCAAAATATTTTATTATTCGCTCCATTATGCATACGCTCAGCTCCGTGATATCCACGCCCGTGTTCACTGTGCGTGAATTGTCGCGTGCCATTGCACATCGGCCGTGCCTTTCCTGCAATCGGATTAACTTAACCAATGGCCCCGAAGCACGCAAGGTGCAGTGCTGGCGATGCTGCCTTCGAAATCGTCATTTCTGTTGCATACTCACTGAGCTGTGAAACTGCCATCGCTGCCCAGAAAAGCTATACGCGTACGTTTGCGAGAACGTTTAACGAAATTGGATCAACAGAGTCTGCAGCACCTCCTAAAACTGTGTTTGTCAGATTCGTGCGAATATTAAAGCGTCAGGACGAGCGAGAGCTCTCTAATCTCGACAACGAGAGTGCGTTAGACTGAAAGCGGCCTCCAAAAGCAAACGTTTTAAAAACAGCGAAAACAAGCGAGCCACTTCAGATGAAAATGCCCATATCAAATAAAATATGCTCCCAATTCGCGGAGCTTCAGACGCGATTGAATGAAAATTCGTAGGAACGCTTGGAGCCGAACACACTTAAGATAGACAACGACGAAATGCAAAAACCAAGAGACAATTTATTTGTAAACGTCTTGTGGCCACTCTCACTTGGCCGTATACAACAGAATAATATGAACCACACAATCACTTTATACTGCTAAATTATTCTTTCAGAACTCTGTTGTCATTCATTTCATCATCATGCATAGCTAAACGATTCGAAGAGAAAATCAATTTCAACACTTCATCTTTGAATTTCGGGCCGGAACTACAGCACCTGAATGTCAGTGTGACGTCATGGGTTTTTGGCTTGTTTCGTATTTTGGCCTTAGTGGCTAAATTACAAATTCACTGAAACTTGCTACGTCGTCCCTGGCTTCATTTAAACACCCAATGATCCATTCTCCTTTCCTATACAAAATCACGCAGTACCTTGTCAATGTCATCATAACCTATGACGTCACGGCGAGTTGGTTCAGCAATTTGAAGGCTTCGGCGCCACCTGTCCCTTCTCGTTTGCATTTTCTCGATTACCAAGCAGTCCTTTTATGGCAAGAGCGGGCGCTTTTGGTATCGTGCAAAGGTAATTTACTATAATGCGATAGAAATCGTTGCTCTCTTTAGCGTCTTTTTAGAAGGGACCTAAGAACAGGACTGGCTGAGGCAAAAGCACAACCGTCGCCCAGAGGGCACTGCCGACGTTTCAACGTGGCTAATGTGTCTAACTAGTGCCAATTTTTTCACATAATATATTAGCACCGCAAACGAGCACGCATCGAGTGCTATACCTCATACACTGACGAAGGCGGATATCAACAACATTCACTCATGGGCGAGTGCACGAGCGTGTCAGACATGCGTGTGGTCAGTGGAGTAGCCATTCATTTTTCAATTTATTTTTTGCCATTTCCATTATTTCACCTTCAGCAGTTTGTGTTTTCTTGTACCAGTAACCAGGGAGATGGTTTGGGGAATTCAAACCATTCTACCCCTCCCCCCCCGCCCCTTTTTTTTTTTTTTGCATACATGTGTATGCGTACAAAGCAATACATGCACGAGCATACTTGAGGGAAGGTCAGAACCCTCTCCTTCCAAACATAGTTTTGGCTACGCTCATGTGCGTGGTGTAGCGGGAGGAATTGAATATTTTCATGCGTCGTACATGATGGACGGTACATTGCGTGACGGCTTCCAGATACCGCTCATCTGTATAAGGATGGCTTCGGTAGCGAACATGCTTCGCGTGAGCTTGCTCTACTATAGTAGATTACGATTTACAAAACGAAATAAAAAATTAATAATTAAAGGTCAGCGGCCCATAACCAAAAGTGAGGCTTGCTTCGCGCCATCTCGTGCGCACAGTGTTGTTTTAAAAAGTTACGGGCTTCATCAATTGTCCCGCTCGGTGGGAGTCAACTTCTCCGTCCGTAAAACAAACATTTCTTTTTTTCGCCTCTCCTATCATACAGTCCGTCAAGCCGACCGACGCTGAGTACAGAAATGAAAAAAAAATGAAACACACGCACTCGCAAACAGGATCCCGCGAAAAGATTTCAATCAATTTCACGCGCGCGCTGGAAGCCAGAGACAACAACCGAGCTAGGGAATAGAAAAAAATATTTACCTCGCGACGGGCCCCCCGGCTGCGTGATTCAAGGTTTGATTAAGAAAACAAATGCGCTCCTCTACGCCGCGACGCTTGTCTCGGGAAGAGAAATGTTGGTGCAGTACATGCTATTGTTGCTAGAGCGAAAACTAGCTTACAGACTCGAATAAAACCGCAAAAAAAAGAGAGAGCACGGCTTTGTTGGAAATGTTGAAACTTGAGCAGAGTTGTGAGGAAACGATGCAAGGACGAGTGGACGAGCCACAATGCGAATGCCTCTCCAGACAAAAGCTTTGCCTGTCGGATCAACAAATAAATGCTGTAGTCTCCGATGCCGCGACCTCCAAAGAAGTGTCTGTTTATCACGCGAACATAGGCAGTTGAACATTTCTTTGTATGTGTGCCGGTATGGATTCGCTTTCGAACGGAGCATGGAGAAATGATCACTCAGCCTGTTAGTGCCGATTAGATACTGATGCACTCACTGCAATCAAGCATTCTGCCGATCTCCACGTTATAGTATTCTGAATTTCGTTAAAGCAACTCTTTCTATAATGTAGATTAAACTGCACCCGTAATGTACGCCACGAACTGTACTATATTCACGAAGGATTTTCGACATGCATTACAGCTGTGGTTTAACCGAGCATGTGTCAAGTAGTACACAAATACAAAGTTCTGAAAGGAACGGCGACCCTATAGTGTAAGGGGCAGATGCGTGGCGAAAATGTGAGGCGATATGGTTTTGAAAAATGGATTATATATTTTGAAAATTCGTACAGCTAGTGTCACTACTACTTAGACTTCTTTAACTTATTAATAACTAGCGACGAGCCCAAATATCACGAAAAGAGCACCAGGTACATATTCCTCTAGTGAATGTGCCTGTCACACTTCGGCCGAGGGATATTACGGATTACTTCCCGGATAAAACGGTAGACAGAGAGCATACAGACGGCGATACACGAGTCGATATTGAGAGCTACGTACAAATTGCGCACGTCGATAATCGGTGAATAAAACACATGGCGAAGTTACAACGTCGACGCTAAAGTCGCGTAATCGTGACCGTCTAGGCTGCGATCGATATATAAACTGCGGTCTGACGTGGAACATACACGCTAAATGATTGATCCCAGTATTGTGAAACAAATCTTTATGTATTCCTTCCTAACAATCAGTCTTTCGTTCTCTGAAATCAAAGTTGGGAAGATCACCATAACACTGTTGGTTGTCGCCCTGATTACATTACGATGATATGCAGTCATAAATTAAAAAGAGACCATATTGGGGGAGAGGGGGGGTAAACATACGGCTGCAGGTAATGAACGATAGACGATTTCAACTGAGCCCAATGTTTACGTGCTAAAACGAAGCTTCCGAGTACGGCAGATAAAACGATACTGTCGTGCTCGGCTGCTCACCCGAAGGTCGCGGGTTCGATCCCGGCCGCGGCGGTCGCATTTCGATGAAGGCGAAATGGCAGAGGCCCGTGCACCGTGCGATGTCAGTGCACGCTAAAGAACACCAGATGGTCCAAATTTCCGAAGGCCTCCACTACGGCGTCTCTCATAATCTTAACGTGGTTTTGGGACGTTAAATCCCAGATATTATTAAAACGATACTGTCACGAGCAAAATTGTGCGGCCAGTTCTGTTACATGTGATGCCGCAGGAAATATTGCGTCAGACGAACGTCACAACGCACGAAACAGCAGTTGACAGACTGTCCATCGCTTTCAAAGAGTGTTTCCATAATTAGGTCACGAGAAAGGTCGTCCCACTTACAAACAACGTTGGACAAGCACCCCTTTACAACACGAAAGCTACCTGGACAGGGAAACATCTTAGAAGACTTTTAGATGGATGCAGAATTGGGCAAGTGCTTGTTATACTTTAATTTACTCGAAAGAAAAAAAAAACAGTAGAGGTAATGCTTTTGTGAGCTTCCACAACGACCCCTTCAAGCAGTTAAAATTTTTTTATGCAATCTCTTAAGTGGGAGCCATGAGTTTCGCATACATGTTGCAAACCACATTCACTGCAACACCATTCTTCCGAGAATCGACTGGAAATGCACGTGTTTTATGATTCCCCGACAAGCCAGCGATGGCAGAACGCGGCGATACGCCGAAAACTCGTCGTGAAGTCCATTCGCGGCTGCACCAGCAGTTACGCAACATCGACGTCAAGCTGAGCGTTCGGCTACGGAAACAGCTTACAAGACCCTATGCTGCGCAAACCCACGTCCTTGAATAGGGGGCGTGGTCACTGCGCCCTCGCGGTCACGACACGCCCAGTCCAAAGACGCCGCTCCATATTCTATGACTAGACTCACGACATTGAAGACGTAGAGAAAGTGTGCAAGATATATACGTAATGGCAGTAGTGACATGGACGCGCGGTGGGGCGAGTCATCCGCAGCACGCACGCCATCCATTTCCTGCCGTTGCTTTATGGTACGGAATACGCCTTAACACCTTTCCAACCGGAGTTACCGGAAATAGGGCATTACGAAGTAACACAGCTATAGACAGCAAGCACATGAATCGGGTTTTAAAGGTGTCCAGAGTATGGGAATTATAGCGGTCATAAAATACGCGGCTCCTATACAAGTTCTTCGAGTGGATAATCCGTATTTGCGACGTCCTTTAAAGGCTTTTTCGTGTCAAAAATCGACGTTCGATTACTTATTTTGAATATGCTATATGTATACGTGTACCGCTTTTTTTTTCTTTCATCCTTTCTTTCGTTATGACAGCTGTTTCCGGTTCTCGTTTACGACCGTCTGCGTTCGTCTTCCGTGACGCGAGATTTTGATAGGTTTAAGGGCTCCGCCACGCTTTTGGATGGCGATGCGGCGTAGTCATCCATCACGCGAGATTAATCGATCACAAATCTGGCAACCGTGCAAGAAGACCAATTGTTTTATTCGCATTCGGGAATGCGGCGTTCTCATTCTTTTTGGTTTGATGTGTGCGTTTCTTTTTTTTTTTTTTTTTTTACGTTCACCCTCGGGTTTCAAAACACACTGAGTTTAGCTGCGCGAAAAAGAATGACGCAATAAGAGAGACAGAGAGAGAGATAAAAAAAGAGGGAAAGGCAGAGAGGTCTATGCCAGAATTAGCCTACACTAGGAGGAGTGGGAAAAGAAAAAAAAAAAAAAGAGGAGGCCCTCGAAAGCCAGGAAAAAAAAAAGAAACGCAATACAACGGCGCGAATGAGATAAGAGGGTGAAGCCTCTGACGCATGAACTAGGAGACGTACAGAAAAAAAAAAAACTTTCTAATCACAAAAACGCGCAATGCAGCGATCCAACTTGGGCGAGAAATACATTTAATGCGTTGCATTTCAGGAATGCGGCGCGCACGCACGCCCAAACAGACAGACACACGCACGAAGGAAAAGAAAAAGAAAAGACTAACACGCCCTCACGTGCTACATACAGCACTATATTTTCATTTCGATAAATTCGCAATTCCATCTCCCTGCTTAAATGTAGAAATATACGTAAGAGCAGTTTTCTTGGCCACTTTGAGTGATGAGATAGCACCGATTCAGAAACGCTTTTGCACTTCTGGGGCCAGAACGAGGACGAATCGGTCGGAACACTGCGAGCGACAGCGTGCGTGATTCCCCCCGTTCGTCTCCTGGAAAAGCGCCTGCATTCTTCCATGCGGAAGAAACGACGGCCGGCGATAGCCACGTCCACTAGGATTTCGCGCAGAGGCGCTCGTTTCGCCATCGCGAAGAGGCAGCTTTACAATGGCAGACGCTAGCGAGTTTTGAAATGCCCTTTTCTGATACACAACGCGTATTAACAGCAAAAGAAAGAACCAACCCGATAAGACGAAGCTTGAGTTCGACGGCCGCTGGTTGTAAGCGGCTCCCTATCACAAGAAATTGTATTCGTTTGTTCAACGCGAACTGCTCATGCTCTCAGGATGGCTGATTTGGTATTACTGCCGAAAACAGCGGAGAATACGGTTCAAACAAATGGGACAACGCAGGCATCGCCCTAACCTTGTTTCCTTATTACAGAACGTTGCTGCTCCTAAGATTCACCTTGACTTGGGAAGTTAAAGGGGCCGTGCAACACTTTTTCAAGTAACAATCGAATGGCTTCATTGAAGGAATTTATTCTCACGAATCGACCACCGCAAAAAATTTTTAGAATCCGTCCAGTACTTGCGGAGCTATACAGAGACTTGTCGTACGCTGTAATGGCCTTCAACGCTTTTTTTTCTTTCTTTTTCATTGAACGCGCGGCTAATATTCAGTGAAATCGCGAGCGAGCGCACCGGCACGTGGCAGCCCCCCGCGGCGGCCGCAGGAACTATGCAGCCAACGATGCCCAAATCAGCCAATGGCCATGAATTTGGGTATATGGCATCATTTGTGGAGAGAAGAGGGTGCGATTTTTGGCTGGTGTTGAGAATTCATTGTAAATTCCTGGCGGCCTGCTGCGCTATAATTTTTTACTCGCGTGTTCTCGGGAGCCTCGACTGCCGATCGACAGCGTTTTCTGACCATGCTGAAAATGTGTTGCAGGGCCCCTTTAAAGCCGATGGCTCAGCTACCATTCGAGAGATGTGGTAACTGCGCTTAATAGACGCTTTACGAGCCATTCACGAAAAAGGTCTTTCAGTCATGGGGCGGGTGGCACTGCACTGCATCAAAGCGAAGGGCTAGCATCGAGTCGATGATCATTTGAGAATACGGGAGAGAGAGGCAAAGGAAAGGCAGGGAGGTTAACCAGGTTATACCCGGTTTGCTACCCTACACAGGGGGGAGGAAAGGGGAGGAAAAGAATAGAGAAAGCAAGAAGGAAAGAGAACAAGTGATGCGCGCACACACATGTCAGCGTTCACCGCGTACACTTAGACAGTCACAACTGGGAAGTGTTTGAGACCACTTCCTCTACGGTTGTGTGAAAGTAGACTGGAACCCAAGATGTTCAAAAAAGGCGAACTAACACTGCGACTGTATCGTCCTCAGAGGATGAGGCACGGAGGCAGCTCTAAGACATAAAATGCTGTTTAAGTCTGCTCTTATCTTCTGAAGGTAAAAAAATGTGGCACAAAGCAAGACACGGACAGACAAAGAGCACCAGTCCCGTGCTCTTTGTCCGTGCGTTGCTTAGCGCCACATTTTTTTTCCCTTCAGAAGTAATGAACCAACTTGCTCAAGAAAACGGTTTGCTAATCCTGCTCTTATCGTCCACTGCAAAAAAAAAAAAATACCACGGAAAAGCCGCATCTCTAGGCATTTGAGAAATGTGCCCATTCGCAAATTTTGTTCAGATAAAGAGCTATTCGAGACGAAGGACCTGCATGCTAAACTTGCATGTATCGAAGTACTCGAGAAGCATGCCACGGTTGCTAAGCGTCGCTGCTAGCTAGATTATGGTCTATAGATCAACTTAACGAATCTTCTCAAAAGCTGACCATAAGAATATCAATGCGTTTTTATCCATTCCCCCAGAGGGAGCAGACTGCATCTGGTATTAATAATCTATATTATATCGACACCTCCGAGTAAACTTCCAAAAAAAAAAAAAGATAAAAGGAAATCTACAATTATGGACAAAGAGCCTCGAAATAATATCCTTTCTTTAATCCGAATCTCCGCTACATCAACGAAATGGTATTAAGAATTCATTGATTGACTAGCGAACGCGGCGAGTGTGCATTAAAAATTATTACAGCTACTGCAACCTGGATAGAACTATTCAGGTTTATACTCACGTCTACTCACACGTATTCCAAAGCAGTGTCTTTCATAGACTATTTCAATATTTATTGATGGTTTACATAGCACATAGGCGCTGCTTTAAGGTTTTAATTTTAACGAATGGGCCTCTTTCATCTCTCCGTCTTGTTTCCATTTCTTCTTTAGAACGCGCACGTAAAAACCGGATATGTAGTTCTTCAATATGCAATACGGCTACAAGCAATACCTGAGATTTTTTTTGTAGTCAAGTCAAACCAAGTGTTCCGTTAAAGAGCGAGCTCACCAGCAGCCACAAGGTCTTACCTGCAAAAGAAGAAACGTGGAATACAGAGATCAACCAAACAGTCTAAACAAACTCATTAGTAACGCGCGTTTGCGACCTCAAGAACCACCTATAATTTCTGAGCTTCGCTTTCGATGCCCACTACATCGAGCTACAACACTTTGCAAAAGTACCTGGCTTTTTAACGAAACAGGCAGTTTGAATGAGCCAATCAGGAATGCGAACTCGCGGAATAATATGCGCATATTTCGGGAGTACTTCGCATATTGATCCACGTTTGAGCATCAACTGCTACAGCGGGCAATGACGTGCCTACATAACGACATTCCTGAAATAGTGCGCCAATATTGAATTTTTCGTCACTACCCAAATGCAATCGGCAGTCGTAACGCATCAGCATTACAAGTAGCTCATTACTATATAGGCCTACTTCAGGTGAATCTGCCTTGATATTATTTCCAGCGACTCTTCACTCATATTAAACGAACACGCAGGAAGTGAGGGGGGACAAGACTAATGATAGCGGCTGGGGAGCAGCATGGTCCGAGTTACAACGGTTTGCAATGGCAATTCATGACATTGCAGAACATAACCAATCAAAGAAACACACAAGTCAAAGCGTGATGAGAAACTTTGTTATTGTGTCGCATGATGAACGACGACCGAAAGAAAACATGGGAACAAAAGTAACGTTTGCGCTTCTTTTATCGTCGTTTATCGTGAGCTATACTAACTCACACCACAATTTGTAGCGCTACTTCAACGGCTACGCCTGGGAATGACGGTGCGGAAAACTAAAGCGAGAACCGGAGAAGTGAAAATCAATGCAGAATGCATACGGTTTCTGTATTGTAATTATGAAAAGGAAACTCGCAATAGAACAACAAAGAAAAGAAGAAAAATAGATAATTTCGTTGCAACAGCGAAGCAATGAATATTTCAGCAGCAAATTAGAATTTTACACGAAGTAAGACTGGCGGCGAACTTTAGTAAGAGCCGATCTCGCGTAACCCTACAACGTGCTGGCGTAAAGAAATACGGCCGCTCCAGTGAGCGAGGCGGTTTTCGCACCGTCCGTAACCTCAACACCAAGTACGCGGTGAGAGCGCAGCACAAACATAAGTGCCGTCCCCTGATGTCTGTCGAGACTAGCTCTTATGAAAATGTCACCAGTTCTTAAAGAGGGATACTGATTAAAATATTTGAGTTCCCAGGAGCCATCAGCCATTCTGCAATAATTAACCAGAGCAAGTTCGCTAAAATACGGCTAGGCAGATTGCTTGGAGGAGAGCGAAATCTGTATGAGAAGTCTATATTATAGACGCATATTTTTGTACGTAGGGTTCTCTGCTAAGTTATTTGTTCTCTGGTTAACCTCCCTGCCTTTCCGCATCCCATCTCTCTCTCCCTCTCTCTTGAGACGAAATGGGGATGCATACATATGATAGAATTTGGCACATCCACGCTGAAAAACGCTTCGAAATGAGAATACAAAGAGGAGGCAACGAAGGAGTCGAGACGGCTGAGAGGCCAGCCCACGGACCGCCGAAACGCGCACTCCACTGCGCTGGTCAACCGGCCGGCCCTTCATTAATCTAACGAGCCGCGGTTCACGCGCACGCTTTGAGGGCAAGAAGCGTCGGCGCGCCAGCACTCTCTACGCTCGGTCACCGGCAAACGAGCCAACTTTACGACATCAAAAGGGTCCTTGCCTTCGCGGCATCACCCCACAGAGGTAGGGAGCAAGGATGCATACAAAAGACTGGTAGCACAAGCAGAGCGTGAAAGTAAGCATATTTAACTTTTCTGCCCAGAAGCAACGATACTACGCCTTGCTTTCTCATGAGTCGCAGAAATTAGCGTCATTTTTAAACTAAAACTACCATTACACATAAAGGAAACTCAAGTAATTGTATGTAGAAAAGAAATGTTTCTACAGTTCGCCGCTTGAGTTACAATAGCTGTCGAAATTTATGTGTAAAACATACCGCAGCGTGAGGCAAGAAAGCATTACACTTACTGTATCTATAGCTTTTGGCAGGTATGTGTCGCGCATGTTTTTCTCTCTCTCTCTCTCTGTGTGCGTGTGCGCGTGCGTGTGTGCGTGTGCGCGTGCGTGCGTGCGTGCGCGCGTGCGTGTGCGCGTGCGTGTGTGCGTGCGTGTGTGCGTGCGTGTGTGTGTGTGTGTGTGTGTGTGTGTGTGTGTGTGTGTGTGTGGTGCGTGCGTGCGTGCGTGCGTGCGTGTGTGCGTGTGTGCGTGTGCGTGTGCGTGTGCGTGTGCGTGCGTGTGTGTTTTCGTAAATCAACGTCCGTTTTATGACGTAGTATGTGATAGTATATAGAAGTCAAACGTACGCGATCGTCGACTTCAGCCTTCTTTTAAGATCCTACTGTCAGGGCTAGTTCAACATGTACTTTGCAATGACCGCAACTTCTCCAAGTCATATTATAGTTAAAGCAGCGCAAACAACAGGACTAAGAAGTGGACACAAGCGTTCGTTGTGTCCACTTCTACGTCCAGTTGTTTGCGCTGCTTTAACCAATACGGAACCCTACCAACTAGCCCAGCTGTCGACCTTGCTTCAATACATTTCTCCAAGTCCTCTGGAGTTTAATAACACTCTGTCAGTAAAACTACTTCGTAAACCTATACCTACCATTGGAAATTATGCATGCCTGCGACACTCCTTTGTGGGACGTGGAACGAGGAATTAAAAGTAAGGACTGTACAGTAAAAGACAGGATGGAGGAGGAGGAGGTGGCGGAGGAAGTACAGGAAAGTTAGCCAATTCTCAGACCAGCTGGCTACCCTGTGGTGGGGAAGAAGGTAAAGGGAATAAAAGATGACAGAAAAGAGATGTTATGGAGAAACCCGTGATCACTACCAGGACGGAATCGGAGAAACGAACCGACGACGACGACGACAACGACAACAACGATAACGACAACCACAACCACAACAACAACAAAAGCCGGGCTACGCGCCGGGGCCAAATCTAAAGGACAGCTAGGACGGGGCTCGTCGTAGAGATGCCGTGGCGGAACCCGAGGGGGGAATGGAACGTGGAACATGGAACACACAGAGTTCTCATACACGAGGTTAATGCGTAATGAAAACAACCACGGCGACGCATTAGCCCGATTCGGCGCCGGAGCTCGGAGCGCCAGCGTAGTTAGAAGTGTACCGGAAGCTGGGCAAGTTGATATACGTTCAGCTTTATAGAAAAGCAGTGGGAAAAAAAAAGAAAAAAAAAAAACTCAGAGAGGTCCTTGTCTTGTCGTTTTGCCTTTTGTTTCATTTTCTATTCCACGTTGTTTCCTGAAAGACGTCTTTAATGATTGCAGGAACCGGAAAAAGACATCGCCAGTTGGTCCTCAGCTGCGAGACAGCGTGTAGCAATATCACACAGGATGGAGAATGAGGGAACGGGGCTCTCTAAGGAGTAGACAGCCCGTCCCATTTATACGTATCGTATAATGAGGTAGGAGAAGCTGCTCGTCGCAATGTGCCGTGCGATGGAGAAGATAAAATCAAGAGTGCATCCGAAATATGAAAAAAAAATATATATATATATATATAATAATCGGACAACGGAGGGGGTGGGTGTTAGAAGAAAAATAGCCAACGTGTTTTCCATGCACCCCATTTTCGCTACTGCCGCGCGACAAGTTTTAATTTCCTGCCAGCCTTGCGCGCGAGCGAAGTGGCGTCATCACATTCCAGTAGGCTGACAAGGCGAAGCGGGCCTGGTTGAAAGAGAAATCGATTGACTTCAACGTCAGATCTAATATTACTACTGGTAAGGCAAGAAGTGTAAGTTTAAGGGCTCGTCTTCTTTGTTAGACACAATATTAATGAGAACTAACTGACAGTCTTAACAGGCAGTCTGTGAACTAACAGACTGTCTGTTAGTTCTCATTAATACTGGTAAGGCAAGGCAGATAAGCAAGCTGTCCTTTAAATTTAAGAATACACCCCAAAACGCGGAAATACAGACTCGTTGACATACGCAACCAAATAAGTATACCGTTTGAGAAAGCACTCTGCTGCCACGAAAGTATTCAGTTTACGAAGGATTCCATTGATATCTCCACAAGCCTTACGTGACAATAGGTTCACGAAAACTGGTCACGAAGGGTGATTGAGACAGATAGACACCAGAAATGCTTAGTAAGATGAATAGATCGCCGTAACAGATATCTGTCAGCGGCGGCAATTCAATCCCGAAACCGATGGCTGTTATTATTCCGGAACTATGCGGCAAAGGTAAACATTTCTGGAACGGAGACGGATGGGACGGGTCTATTTGCGGCGTCCCATCAAACAGGTGAGCAGCAAGCACCTTCTCTGCGAGGAGTCGCCGGCAATAACAATCAACACGCCGGTCACGTTCTCGGATCGCAGAAACCGTCTTCCTTTTCAACGTCTGTGCGACCCTATACCGATCGTCTTTCGCTTTTCCGCCAGCCGCCGTCGAAACATAGAAAGAAAAAAAAAAAGAAAAAGACGGCAAGAAGAGCCGGCGGCCACTTTCTCTCATTGATGGATCCGCAAAGCGCTTTGATCGTCCAGCCACACCTAGATCCGGCTGCCTGCGTGGTGAGCGTTTCGAGGCGAGGCCCACGCAGCGCGATTCCAATACGTACAAAGAGATTGGAAAAAGAAATACATTGTGCTATTTCGCTTGGCTGGCAACTTCACCAACCCCGATTGGCAAAGACGTCTCCTTTAAAGCGCAGCTTTCGCTATACGTTGCGGGCAAAAAACTGCACTTCCAATACGGATACGTGATGGATGACGTTAATAGAGGGAGCGATCGCCAAATCGCTGGGTCACGAACGTACGCGCTGACGGAGGTCGGTGTTCAGCTTTGTCAGCAGTCACACCCTGAATTTCCTAGCCGATATCTCAGGTTCTGCGTGGGTGAAGTTTACTGCAGACATCGCAAAAAAAATGAAACAGTGAGACACACCAGACAAAGCGCTGTGTCCTGTATGGTTCCCTATACCGTTCTTTGCGTTGTTCTGCATCACGTTCATGAACCCACTATCCCACCTAAGAACCCTTGTACGTTACTTCTCGGGTCGTTTCAGTAAGCCGCTTTAGACTTGGTCACAGCAGGCATTGCAACAGCGAACCAAAATTATTAGAATTTCGGGTATCGCCTGTCCGTGTCACGTAGCGATGTTTTATCACGAGCTGTTTACTGTAAATCGAAAAAAAAAATCAGCGCTAGAGATCCAGTCCCGTTCGTGTCAGCACTGAGCGTTCGTGTCAGCACTGAGCTAAAAGCGCGTCTTGATTTGCTCTCCATGGTTCAGTCCTTAAATAAGTAAATATGCTTTCTCCAGGCAGCTACAGAGTAACCACGTCATCTTCGCAGGCCGTACAGGCTTCTAGCAAATTGTTTACATTGAATTCATAACATGAAATTTACGGTCGTCTGGCCGAAACCACCGCCATGTTTAAGCGCACTACGTAAAGCCACGCAAACACGCTAACGCTAAATCTGAAAGCGTGAGTACGGTAAACGCTGCCGGGTCGTTTAGTAATGCGCACGAGCCCTTTGACACCGCTAAAGGACGCTGTTCCACTAACCCCGTTTAACTCTAACTGCCTGTTGTCAAGGTTCACGTTGACACATTTCGATTAAAAGCAGTGCATCGACGAGAACGCGAAGGTAGATCGATAGCGTCGAGCACGCTTCCAGTCGCACCGCCGTCCACGTATAATACGGCACCAACAACGCCGCAGGGGTGCGCATTTCGACGTGGACCAGCGACTCCACTGACAAGACGGCAGCGAAGGGAAGACGCCGCGCGCTCTCAGCTGCCACAACTGCCACGGAAGTGCGACGACGTCGAGGAAACGGAATGTTTGCATTAAGGGTGTCCCGGGATTCTCCCAACTACCCCGCAGGGCATTTGCCCCGGCACGGAGCCGCCTACTGGGTTCGTCTAGCCCGAATCTCCTTCGCCCCCCTCTTTCTTCCCGGCTCCCTGCTTTATATGAAGTTCTCACCATACCGGTGCCAATTTGGCTGATTTGCTAAAGGGGATATGGCAGCTGTTCCTACGCCAGGGGTTTCTGTTTGCACGTTTGTATATCCTATGTGCGCAGCTTCACCACTGTACTTAATTCTTATTTCTTTTGCGACCTGCCTCGCTAGAGATAGTACACCAAGCTAGGAGATAGCATATGTACATTGGCTTTAGCAGAGGTAAAATTGAAAGAGACGGAAAGGCTAGCGTACGTCTAATCATTATCTGGATACAATCAGTTTTTCGCACTGTGTGTTTTACGGAAAAGCAATGTCTACTTTTAGAGTTGATGCGGCTTTCTGTGTGGGGAAATATAGTACTACATTGACTGGGAAACATTTTAATAATAATAATAATAATAATAATAATAATAATAATAATAATAATAATAATAATTCCTCTAGGTCATCATGCTATCCCTCGCCCTCACAAGAAACAATATCGCGCATCCGGTTGTGGTCCGATAAGATGTGCGATACCTTCCAGAGAGACAGGGAGATAAATGTAACGCGGAAAGGCAGGGAGGTTAAGCGGAAGATAAATATATATAAGATCTACTTAAGTTCACGTCTCGTCTATATGTATATTTCTGGCGGTCATGTTAATAAAGATTAGTTGAAGTGGCAGCAGCAAGAACAGGATCGGGTTGATTCACGGAACATGGGAGAGGCCTTTGCCCTTCAGTGGGCGTAGTCAGGCTGATGATGATGATGATGATGATGAATTCAACGCTTGTGCTGTGTCCTCTCCTCTGTCCCCGTTCAGATTGTGTGGTGCAGTCACGTCGATATTGAATCCCGAGCTCTGGAGCTACATTCTCCACCGCACCACGGCAGCATGGCGAGAAGGTGCCCCAGCACGTTCTCGGCCCGTAGCAAGACAGCGGTTGTGCGATGCGCAACATAAAAGCACTGTTCTTGTTTTTGAAGACCACTCGACTTAACGAAACATTTTGAGTGACTCATTTGTGTATATATACCTGTGTTTATGGGTACGTATTATTTGTGTGCTTATGTAGTCATTGTGTATATCATAGTCATCACCCCACACCTGTATCTTGTATATTACTATCGTGATGCTGGGATAGCCGGCTCTAACGTAGCCTACCCTCCCATATTTTTTTCAGATATAAATAAAAAAAACCTGGAGTAGCAAGCCAGGCGATAACTAGGCTACCATCTTTAATTTCATTAAAGCTTATCTCTCTAACTCTTTCAAAAGTTTATCACAACACCCTTTTCGGAAGGCACCGCATCAACGTTCACCTATCGAGTAACCGTGGTTCGCGAGTCATACGCAACGTTAGCAGCCCACTTTCACTGCGAGTTTCTGAAGCGCGCTTTGTGCGGTCCGATGGCAAGTTGCTTATAGCAAATCTCAGCCGAGGTGCCAACCAGGCTCGTAGTACAAGACACGCAGAAAGTAAAAAAAAAATATGTATATAAAAAAGCACACGTCAGGGGGGAATGAATGCGTAGCCGCGAAGAGTGCCACCCCAGAACCTTTACGTCGACCGCGGGGAGAGCTTAAAGACGGCGTGCACTGGGCTTGAACGATAAAGAACCTCGCGCGTCGACGACGCATATGCAAGCCCCGACTGCGGCCGGTGGCTGACGCCTCCGGGAAGAAATGTGTTAGGCAAACTAATTAACGCGCTCTTCAGCCGCCCGAAACCCGCGGCACCACCACTTTACACTTGACTCGATTAAAGAACGGCGGGGGCTGCCCGTTAATACAAATATATCAAAGCCGTCTCCCCAGATGCCCCACCCAGCCTTCGGGAGGGGATTCAATTACGAGACCATAGGCGCGACGTTACAAGGACGGGACACCCTCACCGTTCGCAGCTTGGCGCGTGCACGTGTACCCGAAACTCGTTAAATCGAAGGTGGCCGCTGCGCCGCGGAACAATGGACGCCAATGAACTAACCGAGGCACTCGCTACACAGCGGCGTTTTTCGGAAAGTACTGTCCCATCTTTTAGATAGTGCAGTATACCTTTAACTTTTTTGTGTTTGTCCCTGCGCTTCGAGCCAACACAAAAGGCGCCGCGTGGGAGTTCGAGATGCGCTAATGGCGACGTTATTTCGCGAGGCTGGACGGCAAACAAATCCTCGAAGGAGCGACAGCCAGACCGGACCTGTTTGCACAGGGGACGCCGTTCTTTTCAATTAAACTCCCGACGCACTCGGCAGCACTCGCCGAATGAGCTAGCAAGTCACTACGTAGGACAACTTTCAGCCGCGAGCTGCGCAAATCCCGCTGGGAAATGGAGGCGTAGAGCGGTCCTGAATGTGTAGACTGAAGAACGAATTCAAAGAGGTCAATGTATTCCGGGGAGTGAGCGCAAACATGAGTGAAGCTGTAACCGCGCATTCAATAGAGCACGACCATGGCGCGACATAATGAATCTACGAATGAAGAGGATCACGCACGTTCGCTTCGTGTGGCGTGGGAGGTACAAACTACCGTTAAAAACCATCGCCCAGCCTTAGAATTCTACTGACTGAAAAAAGAGACTGTACGTCGCGCTCGCACCTGATTGAAGTTTTTCTACCACCACAACATGACTTCCTGGAAGGCTGACGTCAATCATCTCGAGACATCGTAGGAACTGGTTGAACCTCGTTTCTCCGATGCGTGAAGATGCGGATGAACATTGGGATAGTGCAACGGCGCTATAGCAGCTATAGCGCGTAGGCGAGATAACCGCTGGTCACTAAGAGTAACGACAGGATTCGAATGGGTGGCAAACGCGCGAGGGGGAGAAAGAAAGTTAGGCGGGCAGATGAGATCAAGCTTGTGGTTATAATGTGCCCGCAACAGGCATAGGACAGGGTTTATTGGCGGAACATGGGAGAGGCCTTTGCCCTGCAGTGGGTGCAGTAAGGCTTATAATGATGATGATCTTATAGCAGTCTTTAAGAGTTGAAGACATGTGGAGAATGTCTATTCGTATGCACATAAATTTTGACCACCTGGGGTTCTTTAACGCGCGCCTAAACTTAAGTACCCCGATATACAGTGGCCGGGACTCGAACCTGTGTCCTCGACCACCTCAGCCGCTATGCTACGACGGAGGGTCATGCACGTAACATTGCTGCTCATGCATGAAACCTGTTAGGCCAGAATTACTCAAAGCGCCGCACTGGACATCAATTATTGTGAAATGAGTTAATTTACATGAGTTAAACAGTTATTAGGCAGTTGACAAAAAAGAGGATGAGTAGTTACACTTGCAATACTGCAAACGAAATGAATGGTTGCGCCTTCTGAAGTTTTACGATGGAGTACAGGACTGGTGATGCAGGATCAATCGATGCCGTCCATTCGCAAACAGAGTCTTATCACCCTCAGCCAAGTCTGCCATCAACGAAAATAATTCGACAGCATCAGCCTCCACTGTCATACACGGACAGTGTCGATTTCGAGCGTACGTTTTCAACATTAAATACTCAGAGCTAAAGAAAAAAAATAAAGGCGTTGAGAGAAAAAGCACAGCCCTCCTAAAGGCGTTGCGCAAAGACGTCCCGGACGAAACTCGCGCGAGCTCGGCCACTGCACTCGTCTATATGAGGGAGACGCGAGGCGTGAATAATGGACGCGTCGGGGGGCGATCGCTCCGAGTGCTCGGGCGCACGAGCGCGGAATGAGCGAGCCCGAAGAAGAGGCGCCGCCGGCCCGAGGGAGGATAGAATTGGTTCCAATAAGGCTCCCGGCTCGTTTCATCAGGCCCAGCATCCGCAGCGCTGGGCCGTGGTTCTGGCGGACTGAAGCTGGCCCGAGGCTGCTGTGGACCCAATCTCACGGCCGGCTGTATGGCGGCGCTGCCGTCGTCGTCGCCAGACTAACGTGCGACCCCTCTCTCCTTCGTCGCGTGTTGGGCAAACGAGGACCGAGGCTGTGCGCGCTCCCGAATTGAGCTCGGTGCGCCGCGACTGGTGTCGCAGATCAATCTTGACGCGCAACGCACGAAACGTCATTCGAGCGATCCCTGCGGTGTCTAAACATCGTCTTTGAGGCATAGATTGCAAACGACGACGGCGGAATTGGAGGGTACGAGTGAGGGAATGAGCGATGGAGCTGTCATCTTACGCACTGTATCTGTCCCGCTGCCTGATATGCAGATAGGAGTGGCCGCGATTAGAAAGAGTCCCGCATCGCACAATTGCTGAGCCGGAACATTTACAGTACGCGAAAGACGCACTGTCATTTGAGATAGTTCTAGTATTCGCACAAAACCGAGGATCCTGTCTAGACAGGCGCTGCCATAGCAGCCTAGTACGTAATTTAGCTTAATCAACAACGCGAATCAATACACTATACGTGTGTTCCTTCCTTACAGAAGTCGCATGACTCGCATCCCAGTGCGGAACTCAGGCGCAATAATTGGAGGCTGTACTCGGAGCAACATAACTAGGAAGGAAGCAAACAAAGGGAGAAGGCAGGGAGGTTAACCAGAAAGACTTCCGGTTGGCTACCCTACACTGGGGGGATTAGGGAAGGGGAATAGAAAGAATGAGAGAGGAGGGAAGAGAAGGAAAAGAGAGGCAGTGAAATTCAGTGCAGCCTGTGGAACTGCACCGCAAGAGGCGTTCACACAAGCCCGTCGTCCTCAAAAAGCACACGAGGGCTTTCACTGCCTTGTGGGCTGTCGAGAGATGTGGACGGTGCTGTAATAGCACCTGCACAGAAAGTGGTCGATCATCCAGTCGCCGCAATGCGTTGGCAAGTACTTGTCTCTCTCAGGCAAAACGAGGACACTGGCACAGCAAAGAGCAACATAACTAAGTACCATAACAGGGTTAGGCCTGAAAGCGCTGTGCTTTAAAGTGAATAGACCTAACCCTACACTCGTTTGTCGGCGTATACGTCGACAAAACCGTGGCGTCACGACGACGGCGACAACAGCAAGGTGTTCGTATACTTAATCGCTATCGCAATAAAGTGCACAATGGTCCCTCATTTTATTATATACTGATCTTAACTGGACAGCTATCGACATGGACGAGAATGGCAAAAGACGAAAAGGAAAAAGACACGGATTCCCTCTCTTTTGAGAACTTAGAATGCGCAAGGGACGAGACACCCGAGTATAAGAAAACATGACGAATGCAGACTGAAATCTGAGTTGTTTGAATTCATCCTATCTTCTTGTTGCCTCCGTCCATAGAAAACATCCATACAACTAACGTTTGGCAATGTCAGCGCTTCACGAATCTATAAAGAGAGCGCTATGTTCCTACGAATGAGCATCCGATATCCAAATTTCACTCCCATGGCGGCGAATAGAAACACTCGCGCTAGGTTATGACACGTTACAATTTTCTCAACAATAAAATGAAAAGAACAGAAACGTAAACAGCGTTTACGGCCTGCTATGACCACTGCATATATGATAAATGATTCCACAGAACACCGCTTGAATTCACACAGGACACAGGCCTTGGAGCACACACAATGCACATATACACACCAAGAATTATGCTTCAATGACAATTCTTCATCGTCGCCCACAAATACCTTGATTCATTAGTACAGCTACAACTGCCATCCAAGATTTCTCGACGTGACCCTACACCAGTGTATCGGTTGTGGGTCGGTGTAGAGTTTACCAACCCATTCAGCTATCGCATAGGTATGGCAAATTCATCCATGTGCGATAACTGCAACTGTGTATAGAGACTATTGATCATATCTTGTGCCGCTGTCTCCGATTTGAACAACGTCGCCGGTATCTCCAGTGTGCCTTGAGGAGACTCGATGATCGGCCCTTTACTGAAGGAAAGATCTTGGGAGACTGGTCTCGCAGCACGTCAGCCCAGAAAGCAACAGAACTGAGCGACCGCCTGTGCAACCCTGCACTGTGTGCGTGTGCGTGCGTGCGTGTGCGATGTGTGTGTGTGTGTGTGCGTGCGTGCGTGCACGTGTGTGTGCGTGTGCGTGTGTGTGTGTGCGTGCGTGCGTGTGTGTGTGTGCGTGCGTGCGTGTGTGTGTGTGTGTGTGTGCGTGTGTGTGTGCGTGCGTGCGTGTGTTGTGCAATGTCTCTCTCTTTCTCTCTCTTTCTTTTACTCCCTTATTCCTCTCCCCATGTGTAGGGTAGCAAACTGGACGTAGTCTAGTTGATCTCTCTATCTTTCTTATGTTCCTTCTTCTTCTCTCTTCACCGCAAATGTTTCCCTTTAATCCATGGTAATAATCTCTACAATTCGAGAAAAGCCGCAATATTCACCCGGTGAAGAAAACAACGCGTCACTCCTAATAAAAAAAAAAACAGGACACAGCTGTTACCAAATGACGCAAAAAAAGAAAAAAAAGAGAGATGCGATTATTTTTCGCGCGAGAAAGGTATTACGCCAACGCGCACAGCCTAAATGTGTTTGGATCCGGCCAACGGATTCTGCGCAGCGGCGTGCAGTTTCCTTCTACACGATGCAAGAAACACTTGATAGTGTCGCGTTTGCACAAATAAAAAAACAAAAAAAAAGGGGGGGGGGGGGGGAGGTACCGCATTTAAGAAAGAAAGCCAGGTTTTCAATTCATGTGGGAGGAAGTGCCATTCCCTCGGCGCCGTCCCCAATGCGGTTCTATAGAAACACGCGCCGCGCGCAAGAAACGACGCAATGGCGTCGTCGTCGTCGTCTTCGCAAGTTGCATTCCAGCGCCGCTTGCATTACCTCGATGCGCTCGGCGGTGGCCGCGTACGTAAACAACCGACAAGGCTTATAACAAAGTACAGAGTTCCAAAAAGCCTAGCAAAATAAAACTACCACGCGAGAATGCGAAGGCGCCTAAAGTACGATATACTACAAAAAATATACGTATAAGAACGACATCGCATCGAAAGCGTCTGTTTTGTACGACTGTCGCGAGAAAAATGACGAAGGTTTCGAGAAAGGGGTTCGGCAAACACGCGAGAGCCCAGGGGAGTAGAAAATGCGAGTCAGGGCTCTGCGGGCGTTAGCGACAACAGAAAGAAAAGGAGATTGAGTTGCGAGGAATCGAGACTCGCCACGGAGAAATGCGAAAGCGCCTCCATGCCCCGAGAGAAATTTCCGCCGCCCGCATTTTTTTTTTCATTACGACGCTGATTGTACAGCTGCTTCCATGGGGAATGTATATAAAGCGCGCCGAGCGACGCAATGATCATTTGCGCGGGGCTGTGAATAGGACCCGCTATACATTGAGAAGCTGTGGCAAAAGCTATGGAGCGAGGTGCTCTTTATTAATAATAGAACGAAGCCACCAGCGTATACATATTCAGCGAGTTCCATGGCTTCGCCTATACGCTGTTTGAGCGGCCTCATCTCTGTCGTAGAAGCTACGTTTATATGAATCCGATAAGGCAGAGCCGAGTCAGGCTTTCATGTAAAAGCGACGTAGATGTGTCTATGAAACTGACAGCGTGTCAGCCATAGGCTGTGCTGAATCGTCGAATGGATAGAGTTCGTACGAAATGGAACAAAACATGACTACTGGCGATTGGCTGACTAGATTTGCATAGGACGACTCGATAAACATTCGTGCAGATGCAGTCGGGTCGGTTTGAGTCAGCTAAGACTTGTAACTCAACCCGCTCGCGAAGTCTCTATAGGAAGCGATATTGCAGGAGGTTCGGAGAAGGTAGCAATGAAGGACGCAATACAGATTATATTTAAAATGCATTACAACATCGCCTGAATGATCTCTCAACGAGGGAAGTGGCCATACTTTCTGATAATCTAAAAGAGACCTGGCTGGAGCGCTGCATTGCTAGGGATTGGGGTATTATTACGCTTGTGTGCGTGCTTGTAAAAATTGGACCTTGCTTTTGCGAAAGGATGTCTATAAAAGAAGCGACATCAGTGCCAAGACAAACGCGTGACACGACTCCATATGCGTATCCCAATTTCTTGAGCCAAAGCACACCCCGTCTTTAGTTTCTTGTTTGAAATCTAGAACCACAGTCGGCGTCAGTCATGCTGTACATTTTTACCGTTGTGCAGGCCGCATTTCAAACGTACCGGCTATGGTCGCAATTTCAGACATGCATAGATCATTTCAGGCATGCATCACTCAACACAGGGAGCCTGTCCGAAAGCTCAGCATTGTAAATGATACAGCGGAAAATAATTATTGGGTAGCAGCGACAGACAGACAAAGAACTCTAACGAGGGTTGAAAAAAAAATATTTCGTTAGGAGTAACTACCGAATAGGTGAAGATGATACGACAAAAGGGAAACATTTTATGATAATTCAGAGAATCGCTTTACTGTTCGACACGAGGACGTGTTGGCTTAGAACATCTAATAAGGCAGCCCACAGTAGGAGAAAGCATGCGCGCACTTGTTGCAGAAAAGCCATAAGGAGGCGATGGAACATGTTTTTGAAATGGAAAGACAACCACCCGGACGCTATCGATTTGTTTGGGAAATTGTCTGCATGAAACCCTCGTTTTTGGTGATAACATGGGGAAAGGTGAACATGGCCGCGACTGATATGAGTAAAAGGCGGTTATAAGATTGGTAGCAGGCAAGCAGGAAACAAAAAAAAAACGAAAACCAGATAACACAAAAAAAAACAAATTGACGCTTTTCAAGCTGAAAGTTAAGGCACGAATACGGAGCTGTTTTTTTTTTCTTTAAAAATGCGTTATTCAGACAGACTAAACATTAAAGCCACTGAGGAGCTTTTTAAAGCCATTTAGGAGCCATTTGAGCTTGCCAGCTCACAAGCAATCGCCCCAGTTTAGAAGAATACGCTTGTAAGCATTCATCTACACATTCGTCTAGAAACCTCAAGCACAAAGCCCAAAGTCAAGAAGCAGACAGCCATGCGGATCCGAGGGCATCGGAAAGGCTCGGACAGGCGCGTGCTTTACAGAGGCCCGGCTTCTAGCTCAGTAGCCCGTACATTGGGGCGGCCGTGGAACATGCGCTCTATCTGGATGCATTGTAAAACGAGCCCTGCATGAAGGGAGGTTGGGAGGGGGGAATCCTCGAAACACGAGCCGCGCCCGTTCGCCAGAGCCAGGCTCGGGTTCGTGCGTGGACCCCAGCCCTAAGCGCGGTGGAGATGGAAGGGGCCCGTCGTCAGCCGAACGCTGAGGCACAGGCGCGCTGCTCGGGACGGGGAAAGGCCGCTTGCCTTTCATCCGGCCTGAGATGAATGCGTTTCATTAGTAGAACAGCCAGCGCTGGGCCGCTTTAGCGGACGCCACAGTAGCGCCAGTAGTGAGCACTCCCGCGCCGTGATGGAAGCGCCACGTTCATCCTGATGGAAAGCGAGAGCTGGGATGAGAGAAAGGTCGCGTTCAACGAGGATGCATGCCTACAGCATGCTGCACTTTTTTGCGCACTTACTTACACTCCCTTTTCGCGTTCTCTCCAAAGAGACCGCTTTGGTTTCGGTCGATGAAAGCGGCCATTTTGAATACCCCGCCAGGTTAATGCGAGAATCCTCTTCAATGACTTACACACGAGAACACTCGGCTGGAGGCAAGGACTGCAGTCATAAGGAAGCGCAAGTGAAGCTGCAGCTTCTATGTCAAACAGTGTTTCCGAACCGGAAGCTATCGGACGACGCGGGATGCGCGGTGGAGAGGTTTGTCTACACAGGGGATGGTGAACGGAATGAGGAAGCTGACTGATTAAAATGACAGGTGCATTATTTTGAGTATAGTCATTTGGGCGATATCAGTAATAAACGGGCGCAGAATTAACAGTGCAACGCGTTATTGACAGCTATATACTCTAGCGACGTCCTAGCAATTGGAACTTAGGCTCTATCCTAATAACAACAACAACAACAACAACAACAATTCTGGAGGTGGCGGTTAACACCCCTGCTGCACTCGATCTAATGAAACATTAGGTCAATATAGGCGAACATAGCAACGTACACACTTCGATCCGTTGCGTCATCAGTGTTCGTTCGTGAAATGGAAGTACAACTTGCCCGGTTCATCCAGTTTGCGAGAGAATGATGTAATCGTCGCATTTACAATAGAGGCAGTGCCCGAAGTCTTTTGCGCCCTTTTGATTTCTCTTCGTGGTTTTATTATTATTATTATTATTATTATTATTATTATTATTATTATTATTATTATTATTATTATTCTTGGTGGACCTGCTGAACTGGACCTAGAGCGGCACCATGAATGCCCGAAGAAAACCGACGGCTTAAACTAAGAGTAATCACCATGTACGATTCTGCGACATACAGTTGTCTCTTGGTATATAACCTAACTCTCTCATTTCTAGGGGCGTTCAATTCCATTCGAGCTTTTATTGGAGGCGTCTTTAAATGTCATAAATCCGGTGCAGAAGCAGAAAAGAAAAATCGCAATGAGCAAGCGAATCACAAAAGACGACAAAAATAACTCATCGGACCAAAACCACGATGTGATTACGAGAGACGCCGTAGTAAAGGGCTCCAGAAATTTGGAGAACCTGCGGGTTCTTTAACATGCACCTCAATCTAAGCACAGCGGCCTCGAGCATTTTTCCTCTAATGAAGTGTGGAGACGACGGCGAAAATGACGTAGTAGGTAAGAGCATACGCGTTCATCTGATATCGTACGTCCAGAAGCGCACCTTCAAGGACAATGCGCGCAGAGCCAGCGTTTTCTATGTCGCACTTGGCGCGAGGAAGGGGGTGCGACATTCACGGTGCGGCGTCGCATCGGAGGAGGAGGCGGACGCAGGGTTGGAACCGGGGTGCCGATGCAGAGAAAGAGACGTCGCTAATCGAATCAGTGCTCCGCCCCGCCGGCGCAGCGTGCGTAATCCCCGTCGCGGGGGGCCATTGTGGAAGCGTCGTCGCCGTCATCCCTCGGCACCCCGGTGAGACGCCCGCTAGAGGGACCAGCGTGTCAACACTGCGGCCGACCGACGCCAATCTCGTATCGCGACGCTCAGCAGTGTTACCGACTCGCGGTTCTTTAATCTCTCCCTGCAGTCTTCGCACGTCGCTCTAAACTGTGCGTGACCTGATAATTACGCACAGGTGCAGGTATACGGTAGCGAAGCGTAATTCGCATTCTTGTTAACCTGAATTTATTCGTTTATTCTCTCGTGTACAAGTGTTTGCGCGATAACTGCCTACATTTGGAAGGCGTAGCCGTTCATCATACATGTTCATCATACATAATATTCTAAGCAGTAATTAGTAAACATCATAATTCCCTGCACACTTCTGTGTATTCCTCACGCGAAGTACACTTATCAAAGATAGGCTTTTACATGTTCAACACTTTGAATTTTTTATTTGTTTTTTTCGCGAACTCCTCCCCCCTGTAGACTATTAAGCTTACTACAGTGGTTGTAGCATCTGCCGCGGTGGTCTAGTGGTTATGGTACTTGACTGCCGACTTCACTGTCACGGGATCGATCGAATTCCGGTTAAAGAAAGATTATTATTTTAATTTCTTTTTCTGCCACGGCACAACGTAACCGATTTGTCGTGACAGCCGCATCCACCCTGATACCACGCAACCGACAAAATCGAGGTAGAGATTGGTCATGGAGCCTGAAGGAAGGCTTGGAGGGGTGAAAGAACACTCGCTTGCCGGCAACGACGCGCTAAGCAGATTTATTGTCGGCACTGCTGAGGACAAGGAACGCCAGCCCCGGGTGTCCGAAGCAAACGGTCCGTGACCGGTTCAAAAAGAAGTCACCGCCCCGCCCCGCCTTCCTGTCAAATTCAGCGCGAAGATGGCCCAGTATCAGCGCGCATTTATCACGAACACGTATCGGTCTCGCGCGCACGCGAGCGTGCCACCGTCACCGTAGCAGAACCCCGCCGCCGCCAGCGAGTGTTCAGCCGCCATTGTACTAGCCGCACACAAAAGCATTGCGAATATAGCCCACGAAGACGCCTACGTGGCGCTCGCAGATAGCTGGTCAGCCGTGCGAACGTGAGGAGCTAATCTATACGCAGCCTCTCACAGGGTGCCCGGAAGTTCAGACACTACGCGCGTGTGATATGCCTGACATCTGAATAGCAAACACTGCAGGCACGCGTACGGCGCAAACACGGCATGTCCCAGTATAGCACAGAGCTCGTCAACCGACGCCAACGCACCGCAGTGCGCTCGGTCTCGCCACCGCGGGGAGCCACTGCTGCGTATACAGACGGCCAGACTTCTATGATGAGAATTCGAACATATGAATCACTTGACAAAGGGGCCGCCGATAGACGGAAGACAATAAGCTCATATACAAGCCCCTGCGGGGCATGAGGTGACGGTGTGAAGGCTGCTAGGGTAACGTGTCTGAGGATAAAGTACTAAATAAGTGATTGTTGACTTGTGTCACGCACTGTGCAGGTGTTAACGCCTGCGTTCACATCTTCGCGCCTACGTACAGTGTGGCAAACAGGATTTCACATCTTCGCGCCTACGTACAGTGTGGCAAAACGCCTGCGTTCACATCTTTCCCAGTACAGTGTGGCAAACAGAATTTACTGTCATGTTTCACACCCCGTCCACTTCCTTTGTTTTCTTTGTCATAAGCTTTTCTTCAGCCATGCCGCGGCCGAAAAAAAAAAAAACTTTTTAAAAACGCGTATAAGACCGCACCGGCGTTCTGGGGCACCGTACTTCTCCATTATATGCGCAAAAATAGGCGCTCGATCGTCACAGGTATACACATATACCCTGCAGCTATACAGCATTTTAGCGAATGCTAACAAATGGTTTCTTTCACCCTCCCCCCCCAAAAGGCTTGAAATGGACCGGTATTCCGACAGGTCATAAAGAAAAAAAGAAACAAGAAAGCACTATTATACCTACTGCGTACATGAAACTAACGTCGTAACATAGTCAGGAACAAACTGATTCCATACTGAGCGATCAGCCGAGAAGTTGTGGAGAGCACCAGCCGGGATAATGATCAAAGAAATAGAGAGAAAATCCTAGCCCCCCTCCCCCCCCCCCCCCCTCCCATTCGCCACGGAAGCAAAGAACCTGAAGCGTTATCCTCCCTGAAATCAGCACTAAACAAGCTTCAAATAACGTTGTGGAGGCCAACCTAGACAGGCGATGTACGGAACAGCGTACGGGGCGCTACTGCGCACGAGAGAGTTTGGGGAAGATGAGCTCGCCCATCGAAAATATTCCACACATTGAAGCGCAAGCGCTCGGATAAGACCACTCTGGCCGATCGGCTTGCATTACAGCTCAACACTCGTGAGCGCCCTTAATTAGCCACGCGGGACAGAAACCGTGGACCCATAGACACGCGGTGTTTCGCCATTTCCAATTAACGCTAAAATGCTCTTTCATTAATTAAGACTAGAGCACACTCCTCAGCGCAGCGCTCACCGCAATCTCCCGTCTATCTCTATTTCTCTCTCTCTCTCTGCGTGCATATATTATATATATCCAAAAACAGAAAAATAAAAAGACGCAGGTTACGGCCGCGAAATCACCCAGTGCTGTAGAGGGAGGAAAAAAATAATGTTATTCCGGGGGAAAATACTTCAGCGTCGGCAGGAAGCTTCCTGGAATCGTTATTACCATCGAAGACTAAGGTTTCTGCTCAATTCGGTATATTTGCGTACATCGCACTGTTCATTTCAAGTGCAGATAAAGAAAAAATAAACATCCACAACGGCGGAGTAATGTCTAAATGGCCACCAAAAAGGAAGCAATAATAATAATAATAATAATAATAATAATAATAATAATAATAATAATAATAATAATAATAATAATAATAATATATGGGGTTTTACGCCCCCAAAACCACGATATGAATATGAGAGACGCCGTAGTGGAGGGCTTCTGGAATTTCGACCATCTGTACATCGCACAGTACACGGGCCTCTACCATTTCTCCTCCATCGAAATGCGACCGCCGCGGCCGGGATCGAACCCGCGAAAAGGAAGCAAGGAGATTGATTCAGGTAGTGGGAGTATTCAGCACTGTCTCGCGCTTTACGACTATAGCAAGGTATTTAGAAGAAGAAAAAAAAACATATTATGCAAGGACCCAGTATCAAATGTTGAAATATCACACTCCGTGACTTCGCTGTATGTGGAAGATTTCGTCGTTGCTTTGAAACTCGTTTCGACCTCGTATACAGTCTCTATAAAGTGCATCAAATTTTTTTATATCAATTCTGCTTCTCAATACCACTGAATACAGCAGCGCAAATAGATAAGGAGATAAACGCCTTATAACTTCGTCCGTATAGTCGTCACTAAGTGGTCAACAGTCGAACACTGGTTATAGCTCAAATACGCACAAGAGAGGAATTATAGATCTATCTACTGGTCCGACCTCCTGCATTTGATAAAGAATGAAGCTCCAACATAACGCTCTTACCACGCTATTGGCATTTACGAAATGAACATTGTACATAGCGCGCCTGCCTACAATATCGCTCCTTATCATCCTGCCTTCGATACCTTATGACCAGGATTTGGGGACATTTGCACGTAGCGCCCTCTCTTGTCGGTGAGCGGCTACCTGCCGTAACTGAATGGGAAGTAGGCGAAAAAAATCATATCTCATGAAAAAAGCTAGTTATCAAAAACGACTCCCGGTAATACAAAGCAGAGACTTAATTAAACATTCTGTCAAAATTACAGTGTCGCACTACAAACCGCGTGGCTTCCCAGAGTGTTTAATATTTAACAATGGGTCCCATGTATTTTCAATGGGGGGTGTTCAATTGTCTAGGGAAGCCACAGGTTTTGTAGTGCGATACTGAAATTTCGCAACAGCGTTCCAGTAGGTCTCGGCTGCATAGCTCGGCAAACTCACTCATGAGTGCACTCAACTCACACTCACTCACACTCATTTGAACGTGGTGAGTTGAGTATGAGTGAGTACTCATGCGTGTGAGTGGACGTGAGTGTGAACGTGAGTGAGAACTCATGAGTGTGAGTGGTCGTGAGTGTGAACGTGAGTGAGTGCTCATGAGTGTGAGTGGACGTGAGTGTGAACGTGAGTGAGTGCGAAGGCTGAAAAAATTGTGGTGAGTGAGTTTGAGTGAGTACTCCCTTAAAGTGACGACCTATGGAGCTCGGCACACTCACTCATGAGTGCACTCAACTCACACTCACTCACACTCATTTGAACGTGGTGAGTTGAGTATGAGTGAGTACTCATGCGTGTGAGTGGACGTGAGTGTGAACGTGAGTGAGAACTCATGAGTGTGAGTGTGAACGTGAGTGAGTACTCATGAGTGTGAGTGGACGTGAGTGTGAACGTGAGTGAGTGCGAAGGCTGAAAAAATTGTGAGTGAGTTTGAGTGAGTACTCCCTTAAAGTGCCGACCTATGCTCGGCTGTATAGATCCCGGAATCGTTTTTGATAACTAGCTTATTTCAAAAGATATGATTTTTTTCGCCTATTTCCCATTCAGTTATGGCAGGATGCGGTTGCTGCCGCCGAGAGATGGCGCCACGTACGAATGTCTCCAAATCCTGGGAAATGCTTCGATTACACGTTCGCATTACCTGCGCTACATAATCCTCACGACCACTGCAACGGCAAGTCTGGTAACCTAAGCACGACACGCACACATGACATACTAGTCCCCACGCACACAGTAACAGTCGCAGCCCGTACAAAGATTATGTGCCTCGACCCAGACGGGCTCATTCATCTTATGACGTCAAAGTTAATTGCGTTTCAACTGCAAGAGAGAAAGAGAAAGCAAACAAAACGCGAGGGGCTAAGGGCATGCAAAAAGAAAACATGCATGAACGCGATGAGGAGATATCAGCATCGGGATCACGGTTTCCACATGAACGCTTCAAGGCGCTTGGCGTACATATATATCTGGGCAGAGAACCCCGCGGTCCGGCTGCGGGCGTACCACAGTAGCGCCTAGTGCCAGCGGGGCGTCATGAATGTCGGTCCCACCACGCGCTGCGCTATGTCCCCGCGAAACGTAGAGGAGGAGGACGCGGTTGATGTCACAGTGCGCGGGATAAAAAGACCAGCGCGAAGCAAAACGTCGCGCCGTGTCTCGCCAAGCGTGCGTATAAACAACGCAGTCGGGACCGCATTCGCGGACGGCCGGTTCGGCCTCTCGCTATCCTTGGTCCGCACGGATGAGCGCGTCCACTGCCCCTGCCGGATCCACCGAAAACAACCGCGCCTGGAAGCACACAGAGCTGCGACGTGGGGCCCTTATCTCCCAGTCAGAGTCCTTATCTAGCGTATAGCTTGCCCCGAAGAGCACGGATGGGGATGCAGTGAAATGAAGAGCGTCGCGTGGGCGTCAGCGCGAGAATAGTGGTACCACGCCCCAGCGTTTCCCGCGGAGAAACTACAACTTCGCGAAAATTTGGGTGCTTGAGTTGGTTTATGGGGTTTAAAGGGACACTACAATAAAGTTGTTTCCAACAATAAAGTTGTTTCCATCTATTTAAAGGAACACTAAACTGCACCAATGAATCAATTTAGATTGATAAGTTGTACTCTGGAAACTCTAATGCCGTTAATTTCACCATCATAAGTCTATTAGTAGATGAGAAAATCAAGGTCATAGTTTCACTTTTAAATTTCGCGCCGAAATCTTAGTGCGTGACGTCACGGATTTCAAAGTGAACTTTTCGTATTTTCGCGACATAACGCAACGAAATTTGCTGAAACTTGGTATATTAAGTCTATGGCCTCCTCAGAGGACAATGTACTTCATATTTACCGACTAGGAACGACGTAGGACCGTGTAGACGCTGTCAAAATCTATGACGTCATGGCGTTTAGTGCGGGAACTTCAAGGTGGCATCGCCACCCACATGTTCATTTCGTGCGTTTTCTCGCTCACCAAGCGTCTTCTCACGGTAAGCGCGGTGATTTTGGAATTATGAAAGAGTAATTTATTGATATGAGAAAAATCCTTATTCTATTTAGTGTCCGTTTAGCGTGCCAAAACGACTGTTAGTATGATAAATGTCGTGGTCGAGGGCTCCGTATAATTTCAGCCAGCTGGTGTTCTTTCACGTGCACTGAAATCGCAAAGTGCACGGGCCTTCAGTATTTCGCCACAACCAAATGCAACAGCCGCGGCGCGGATAGAACCTGCGTCTTTGGGGCCAGCAGCCGAGTGCAGTAATCACTGGGCCATTGCGGCGGCTATCGTCGCGAAAACGCGCAAGATACACAGAAATGTCGCGAAAAAGTGTAAGAGTGCGTTTACGTAAATACTCCCTGCGTTAAAGGAGTGCTGACACGATTTTCAGGCACACCAAAAAGGACATCGTTCGTTTCCATGGTGTGCACTATCAAAGCTCTTCACACACCGGAGCCAGACAACGCGTATAAAATATTTTGCCTTGATTTTAAAGTTTTCGTTGCCCCGCATTTGCAAGCCAGCCCCACCGCAACGGACAATATTACGATAAGTCAACACAGTTCACTGGGTTTGCGAAATCTGCGTCCTGCATGCAGGCTAAATCGCAGAAATCGGGGCCACAGTCTCTGAACGACGATTCTCGTCGTTGTTTACGTGAACTACGTGCGACTGAACGCAAACTGACAGCTGTTGCTTGCATGTCGCAAGTTGCAGTCTTCGCGTGACGTCAGACTCGTGTTGACACGTCACTGCACAGCCGCCTCCTCGATATCGAAAAAGAAAGTGCTGTTTTACGGTAGTGGTATTAAAAATATGTTTAATGCATTCCCAGACACTACGATACTCTTGTTAGGGTTCTCTACACCCGTGTTTTTATTTAGAGCAACAACCGAAAAACAAAATTCTTGTCAGTACGCCTTTAAGGGCGTACATAACCATATGTGGCAATACTAGTGTACTTACAATGGAAGAATGACGGTGAATCATGCAGTGGACTTACAACGGCAGAATTCTGGAAAGTTCATTTATGTCATTCTTTCTCCTTTCTGTGTATCATTTCAAGCAACACCAAGGAATGTCTGTACAGGGAACCGTTGCCGTGCCTCATTCAACCTAACATCAGCGCTCCGGTTTGATTAAGAAGCTGTTGAGGCGTCAACACACCGCCTTTCAAGCAAGGAAAGTTCCTGTGTACTTGTGCTCTCCATTAGATTCAGCATATTCCTTTCGGTCATCAGAAACTCCTCACGGCAGGCAAATTTTGATGAACTTTTATAAACGGGCCTTTTATGAACTCTTTCATGACATGCTTACCTTTTATGAAACACGAGGAGAGCGAAAGAGCCTACGAAGAACACGACTAGTTTACTTTCAAAAACCTCGTTTTTCGTCAATGGTAAATATGCCATTTAGTAAATACTGACCTTGCAAAATCCAAGTGATGTATTACCCCACTCCTCTATGAAAACTTTTAAGTTACGCTTAAGCTATTAGGTATAGAGAGATGGAAAAAAAATTGTTAACTAAAACAATTGTACACGTACTCGAGGCTGATGCTGTAAGGCATCCTAAAACTGTTAAAAGCATTCTTGGTGTGAATGTCGGGCGGAAATACAATCGGATTAGTTTGGCGGTTGATTGATAAATACATATATTTCTGAGATGCGCCGTGAGAATGGCAGTAGTGCAGCATATAGCTAGCCCTCATAATAAATTGACGAGAAACTGCCTTGGCAAGAGGTGTTCACATAGGAAACGACGAAGAACGAGAGAAAGGCAGAGAGTTCTTAGAAGAACACAAAGCGGCACAGCCGCCCATAAGAAAGAAAAAAAAAGGTACAGGGAGACGCGAGGAAACAAAGACGTAGAAGCAAAAGATTCGCACAGAGACAATGATGAAGCAGCCAGAATGAGCAGCTAAGAACGGAAGGGCAGGGCTGGCAAGCGCTGGCTAATCCGGCTGGATGCTCACGGACCACGCTCGGAATGACAGAGCCCGAAGCGGCGGCACGCCTGGCAATGAACGCGACCAGAAATCCCCGTCGGCGCTGGCGAGTGTCACTCGTCGCGGGAAGCGAGTGCTTGAGGCCTTCGCACGTGCCTCTACCCGCAGAGAGGAGAGACCGAAAGAAAGGAGAGCCACGGATAGCGAGATGTGCTGAAAGCACAGATAAAACGGTGCTGCGTACAAAGAAATACCGAAGAAAGAAACGCATAGATGCATGTAAAGGAATACCTAGACACGAACAGAAAAAGAAAGAAGAGGGGCAAAACAGTTGACCTCCCATGGATGATGGGGGCTCACTGTGCCATGCAGCAGAGTTGCAAGAAGAAGGGGGGGGGGGGGGGTAGAGGGGGGGAGGAATGCTGTCATCTTTCGCAGCTCCGGCAGAGCGATACATCGTGCTTAACAAGAGGCCCGTCGCGCTCAATAAAGACCCCGGATGTTGGCGCCTCTGCCAACAGAAGAAACACGAACGTGCGGAAGAAAAAGGCCGCTGTGCTCAATCACGACGGGTGCCAGCGGAGGGCCGGAATAATTATTTCGAAAACGGTTAGACTGCGAATAGCAGCCGAAGATAAGTAAGAAAATTAAGAGAGAAAAGAAAGGTGGTATGTGGTCCGTAGTTGTCTTGGCAGAATTGAATCAGCCGCTCCAGTTTAAGCGAAACAGTCCTGAGCGGGCCACGGTAATCAGAAACGAAATCTTAGTGAAATTTAGCCTAACAGGAGCAGATTGGTGGCGAAGGACACTATCATGGCCACTGACTTAAATTACGGACCCGTAGTACTGCGCTCTAAACGCTTGTATCGGATAAATGTGATTTTGTGCACCTATTTAATTATAGGTAAGGATTACATTAGCTTTCAGTGCATACATTCTAAACTTGTTAAACCCATACTATTCGGTGCACACAATCCCATTCATCGGTTGCCACGTTCAAAGTGTACGTTTCTTCGATGTGTCGACATAGCTGTTGCTAACATTGTTTTTATTGACCAGTATTTGTTCAAAGCGTTATGCGTTACAACCGGTGTGAACAACGAGATGGACAGGCGCGCAGGCACGCACACACACGCAGCCTTAAAGGGACACTAAAGGCAAATAACAGTTTGCGTCAGAGTGAAAGATCAATGTTTGGGAATGTCTAAAACGTCAATATTATCAACAGCAGTGCTCTACTAATCGAGAAATTAAGGCAAATGTATGACACCACATGCGCTACGAGTGGGACATCTAGGAAACGATCCCAATGACATCACAGCTACCGGCTACAATTAATCACTGGTAATCAAACCAGCTGTGGTAAAAAAAGAAGCTTCCGTGCATTACAACACGTAATAAAATGCTCCTTGTCCGTTTCTGTTTGATTCATAGAAAAAGGAACCGCCTGGCGTTGCTATGGGGAAAGGCGCGAGCGGTTCAAAAATTGCGTTTTCGCTTGGTTAGGCTGGATAGGTGGCGCCATCTAGCGGAGCCCAGTTGCATCCAAGCAAGCAGAGTATTGTTCAATGGCCATTGTTGTTGCTGTGGCTCCCCGCTACTTTCGCTTTGCTGCTGCTAGTGTCGGCGGCCGCACAGTAAAGGCGGGCAACGTTGGGCACGGAAACAGTGACATCAGAGATTCCGCTTAGGCGGGTGATTTGAAGTGCGCTAACGCGATGCGGACCACTAAAACGTGATTTTATTTCCGAATAAGCACTTTCTTGGCATGTAAGTAGCACTGCGAGGCGTCTGGACCGCTATTTCAGCAATCAACGTCGACTTAATATTTCCCTTTAGTGTCCCTTTAAAACAACATGTTGCTCAACTTCACCCGCCGTTTCTTTATTTTTATTTTTTTGTCTACGGTTAATTTGTAACCAACAAGTGTTACTATATTTTAGCTCGACAAGGTACAAAACATACAGTCACTTGCACTCGACATCGAATTCACGTTTCGATTTTCTGCTCTCGGCTCTCGAAACACCCGAAAGGTTTAAAAAAAAACAATAAAGAACACCTTACGAGAACTAAATGACAAAAAAGCATTGAAAAAACACCAAAAACAAAAGGGCAGTAAGGAGAGACAAAGTGCTCGAAGTTGAGGGGAAAAGGAAAGCGAGCAGAGATTCTCCACTCCATCACGCGGCGGCTTCGCAAAGTTTACGCAGAGCACTTCCGTTCTCCATTCTGGCGAGGCCCTCCTCTTCGTCGAGAGTGGTCGCAGTCACTCTGCCTAGCACGCGCAGGAGGACCGCAGGCACGCGACTTCCGCCACCGTCAACGGGGTGACAACCCAGAAGAGTCACCGAAAGAAAAAAAAAAAAAGGGGGGGGGAGATGCTGGAAGAACGATACACTGAAACAACGAAGAACGCCACATTTGGCGGGCTCAACCGGACAGGAAAGACAAGAACAGAGAAGTAATTTACAGCAAACGCAAAACTGAAGCCGGCGAGAAACGACGAAGATGAGAAAATGGTGATGGAGGCAGGAAGAACTTGCGGATACAGAAGGAAGAAAAGCTGACATGATTAAACTCGCGCGTTTAAGTACCGGATGTAAACGAGACTAGAGAGGATCAAACGTACAGAGCAGGAATGAAAGCGTTAAAATGGAGATAGGGGCGGGAGAGAGGGAAAGAGGGAGAGAGAGAAGCGCGATTGAACAAAGAACAACGGCGACAAAAAGTAAAATACAGAGAAATGTTACGAAAGAGGCTACTACTGCTACTGAATAGAACCGACAAAATGCGCATTGCGACAGGCAAATCCTCGTGGAACAGCGCTAGCTGCTGCGTTTCCTCTGTAGCGAGGAGCCACAAAAAGGAAAAAATTAAAAAGGACACTGAGAAACGGCGCGGTTTCCGCTTCTAAAGAGAGTTCAGAGTGCGCGACGCCACCGGAGCTTTCAAAACTGAAGATGCAGTGAACGACCTTTAGAAAAAATGTACAAAAACATGGGCAGGGAAAATTGGGGGGGTTTAAGGTACCAATACAGAAGAGCAGTGTGTTGTGAGCGACGGAGCAGTGGGCGTTCCGAGTGTTTTGGCCCCCTGGGGTTCTTTCACCTCCTAAGTACGAAAACGAGTTTGTCTTGAATAAAACCAAGATAGTTAAAAATAAGCTCGGGCTTCAAATCAAGCCTGAAAATCGCTGGCGCTTGGACAGCATGCATGTGAAGAAATGTGGTAGCCGCTGCGAACCGGTACATCTGGAATTATGCTGGACAAGGTACAAGCGGAGGTCGGGCGGTGTAGAGGAGGTTATTCAATAGGCGCTTTTAATGCAGAGTTGTGGCACTCCAATATTTCACGTTCTAATAACCAACATATTTGCCACAATATGCAGGCAAATGAACTTATTCAGGAATGTCAGACCAATAAAAATTGATTTTTTTCCAACGGCTCCCCCCTGTAAAGCGTGCTCTGCTGCAATAAGGGAAGCTGTGTGGCAAAGCGCACTGACTGTTTTCCGGCAGGCTGCATCGTTTTATGTCACGACATGCGAATAATGCGTAATTGTGCCATATAATCTAACTTTAGTTGATATTTTCTATTTCTCCTCTTTCACTATTTGTACTGCGCAAGCGCAATCAAAACTCCTGTTAGTTGCTTTGGCGTTCAGAAGTACGCAGGGAGTGCGCAGAAAAAAAGATATAACAAAAGAAATTTCGGGGCACGTGAATCTCGGAACTTGTATTGCAACCTTGGAACTTTCACCAGCCAAGCACTAAAGTCTTGTCCATTGTGAATGAAAGCCTTAATAGAAAAAAAACTAATAGTAAATGACCTATCTGTTCAATGACAATAACTTAAGAAAAAAAAAAAAAACGCTGATAGACAATACCAGAGACAACATCGAAAGGAAACGAAAAGTGAAAAATAGACAACTCCACGCCAGTCGCTTGCAAGGAGGAGGGAAAGCAGTCCACAAGGCAGAGCACATGACGACGCAAAAAAAAAAAAAAAAAAAAAAAAAAAAAAAAAAAAAAACCAATAATGCCGAACTCGACAGCCAATATAAGGTATCACCGGTGGAGTAAGGATATGGTTCTATCGTTAAGCGAGACGTGATAGCTTTCTAATGATATTGACCACCCAGGATTCATTAAGGACTATTCAAAGCACGGTGCGTGAGTGTTATTCTATTTCGTCAAATTTGTCACATTTTGAAGCAACCGCATTGAACAGAAATCGAAGGCTACGACATCGGGCTCTCCCCGGCGGCAGAGCGCCTTGGCCACGCGAATATCACTGTAGCGTGCTTTTTGCAATAATAATATCTTGGGTTTTACGTCCCAAAACCACGATATGATTATGAGAGACGCCGTAGTGGAGATTTCCGGAAATTTCGACCATCTGGTGTTCTTTAACGAGCACTGACATCGCACAACACACGGGCCTCTGGAATTTTCGCCTCCACCGAAATGTGACCGCCGCGGCCGAGATTGAACCCGCAACCTCCGGGTCAGCAGCCGAGCACTATAACCACTGCTCCACCGCGGCGGACCGTGCTTCTGCAATAAACCAGGGAGATTCACGGAGCGATAGAATCTAACAGCGAAGCAGAGTGTAGTGTTTTATAGCGGCACGATACCTGTGAACACTAAGTTTATACTCAAATTTTTTCGCAGCTCCTATTTCGTTCTAATAGATTATTTAGTTTCTCATTCCTATATACCCGCAAACAACAACAAACACATGCCCGTCCAGGCGTTCTTATTGCCTCCGGCATCGCCCTCACAGCATTGCTTCACTTCAGTGAATGAACGCAATCTAGCACGCGGCTCGTTTCGTCCGCACTATGGCCGAAAACTCGCGCGGGAACGCGGTGTACAACGCCGCGAGAGCGCAAGTAATAATAATAATAATAAAAAGATGGGTAATGTTTGAGCTGAGCGCGTGAGCTCCACTAATTACGACCCCAGCGCGTAGTCATAACGGGGCGCAAAACAAAAGAGAAGAGGTGAATGATAGGGAAACTAAACGCGCGGGAGACGGGATACACAGTAGGGCGTTGCTAGGTCATAAAAGGGGGGCAGATAAGTTGCACAATGTGCATTGCAGGCAGAGAGAGCGGAAGCTCCTGAAAAGACTGCGTGCGTGGCTTTGTCGACCATCAGTACTCCGGTCGGTGACATACAGTGGTCGGTGACATACAGTGGTCGGTGATATACAGTGGTCGGTGATATACAGTGGTCGGTGATATACAGTGGTCGAGATATACAGTGATTCTTAAATAATCACTGTATATCACCGACCGAAGTAGAGATTAGAGGCCACGTTCGTAAAAGCGAAACATGCAAGGACATATTGGACTGAAACTAGCGTTAAGGGGAAATTTCACCGTAATTTAAGAGAATAACGGCGGCAGCGGTCGCTGAAAACTCCAATTTATAGCACTTTACGTTCTCAGAACCTAAAGAAGCACTTCTTAGAACCACCATTATGTATGTTGTTTAATGCTTCGTTTCTTTCTGCTGCTTGATCAATCAGGAAAGGCATAACGAGCACCGAAATGACCACATCCACTCAACTCAGCTAACTCCAGTACTCATACGTTAAAAAAAGAAAGATGAAGAGCAGGGATAGAGGAATAATTATTTCCATCCCAAGCACTACAAGGTCGCACAGTATTTCTTTATTAGCGAGACAAAAAGTCATTCTTACGAAGTACCGCAATGGGGTAGTTAAAGAAACGGGAGCGCCATCTAGCGGAGAGCACATATCCAGTCTTAACACAATGGAGCAGACGGGCGTTGAGCAGAGCCATTCGACGGGCTATGATTGGAGTTAATGGCTGATACTGACAAAGAATCTATGGCCCTTCGCGCAGGGGTCGCAGAGACATCTAATCGAGATTAAAAGCAAGAGGCTTTCGGTATTAAAGTGGAGCAAGTCGCCCATAGCAAACATGTTGAAAAAAAACGCGGGAAATTAAGGAATGATAATGGAAAGAAAGGGCGTACTGCACGTGCCGTTAAAAGATCAGCGTTGCTGCCAGAGGACTTTTTGTCGGGCCATCAGTGCTTTTACGAGGGAGAAGCTAGCAGCGAAGAAACTGTCTATCGGTCGTGGTAGGGATCAGAAAGCAAAGAAAGCAAGAATTACGGCCAAAATGCAACGCAACGACCCAATAGCTGCCGCGATAATCTCTAGCAGTTAAGGCTGTAAGAACATTGAGGCAGCACGTGCATATAAAGCAAAAAAACAAAGTACCTACAAGAAAAGGAAAGGCTAGATGCCGACGCAAAGCTAGTCCAAAAGGCAACGAGATCACAAGCGTACCTTATATAAACTTTCGATGATGAATATATAGCATAGTGGCTAGTGCATGCGTCCTCAAAGCTCGTGTACCTGGAAAAGCACAAAACTTGTGTTGTAATTGAACATGCAAGCGCACCGTACAGCATAAAAAAGTAGCGATGCGTAATAGGAGTAACTCGAGTTTTAGTACAGCTTACACAAGCACGCTACGTAATGACATTTAAAGCCAGAACGCGCGCTGTAGCTCGGGTCTTGCATACGCCCACGTTGCACGTACGTGAATCAGTTCAGCGAAAAGCCCTAAGCACGATCGAGTCCCCATGCACGCGAACGGATGAGAAGAAAAAGATAAAAAAGAAGCAAGAAATGACGTGGTAACAACGCCAGCGCTCACGTAAACGACACAAAAGAAGCGGAAAGAGGATCTAATGCGCGGTCTAACAAGATTCGGTTGCCTGAAGAGAAAGCAAATAAACGGTATGAAGAAAGAAAAAAAAAGTGCTCAGCACCGAGCTTGATGTGTCCGCAGCCGCCGATGCGAAAGCCCCGTATCACTGGCTGCGCGTTCAGCCAACCGGCTGTTAGAGGGCGCTCGGGTGGAATTACAGGACCGCGAGCTTGTAGTAGTATGTAAGTAGATACCGCGGCTGCTCGGTGGAGAAGAGCCGCATGTGATCTCGTTTGAAGTAAGGCTTAAAGAAAAAAAAATACAAAGATGGACCGGGGCTAGAGGCCTGCGTGTTTGTCCCTCGACTCGAAACACACCCATAATTTTTTGTGTGTAGATGCAACAATTTATTTACATCATACTGGGAAGCGTATACACGTGCTGAACATGAATGACGCGAAAAACAAAAGAGAGCAAAAATGGTAAGCAAAAGTATATGAGGCAGCAGGTTAGATGGAACATTCTTCTTCGTTACATCGTCCTACAACTGAGAATCAGACAAAAAAAAAGGGGGGGGGGGGCGACTATCTTTGCGGTTTGCGTTGTTGAACCCTTTTGAATTTCGTGTTCAACTTCAACTGGGTGCTTAAAAGTAAAGAAAAAAAGCAAGTTTAGCATAGTTCTCGTTTTACAAGCGAAAGATGCTTTCACAGCGCGCGTATAAAACGCCATGCGGATGTGGTTATCGCAACAGCGTTGGAAACGTTCTGGCGAGGATAAAAGAGTTGGCGGTTCCGACTCATGCCTCCTCTATTTGCTTTACTCACTGCAGAACCACGTCACTCAGCTTTGTGTTGTTTGTTCATATCAAGTATGTTTGGTAACGCCGTGCGGTATTCCTATCGCTAAAACGTGCCGCCTCCCTTAGACAATTTCAGCAATGAATCCAGAAGAGTAGAAAGCGACGTTTAGCAAATAGGCGTTTCAGAGAAAGCATTGAATACTTTAAAAAATTAACATATTGCAGCAAGATACATCCATAGCAGCCTCCGCAGGAGCGGCGAATAGACGTTTGAGGCGTACTACGATTAAGTATAAATGTGACTGTATTCGCTTTTTCAGTAGTACCGGAAGCAACATTCTGATTATACTTTAAAATATCGATTTTCATGTAAAATTATCACGATTACTGCTAATTGAGACATTGCAGTCCGAAGCCGCGGCGCACGAGTGACTAAGAGATGCCATGCATCACCCTTCATGCAAAATGTATCCTCATTTATATTGTAATAAAGCAATAGTGGGTTTGTGGCACAAGGTAGTAGAGGTAGTAGGAATGAACAATTTCACCGGTTTTTAAGCGCCGGCGTGCATAGACTCTATACCTATTCATTCTATTTGTGTGCCTCACTGCTAATGAGAAACTGATTGCTTCAAGTAGGTATTTTATCAAAGAGTGCAAAGTTTAAAAAAAAAGTGCTTCGTTTCCAACTCTATGGAGACTACAAACTATACGCTGGAAACTCATGAAGCCGAAGAAATGAGACGGCCGCTCCAGTGCCCTTTTAATACCCAGCCGATGTTTATGCCGAGCTGGCTTTAAAGAAAAATTAAGTAAAACCACAGCTCCTCCCCACAACTTTGCCGCAAGCCTCATTGTAAGACACGAGGATGGAACCAATTTCACCGCCCCGCACTTACTCTTCATTTCTGCCAAAGCTTTGGGCGCCCGTGTGCAACCGCGGCAGCGCGTAATGAGACTTTCTAGCTCAGAGTTTTTCGACTCCACACAGTAAGCAAAAGTTCGCCCGAACCAGGCAGGCGGCTTCGAACTTGAGCCTCAAAAGCCCAAGCGCGGCAGCGGAAAGTAATTTTCGGTGCACACTTGTAATACATCGAAGATCCCCTTTTCCCGGGATTGCCGTCTGCGTTTTAGCTTACGTGTTTCGCTTATTACGAGTCGAAAGGACGATTAGTCGGGAGACCTTCGCCTAGTCGGTTTTCCCCGGAGATTGTGATTTTAGATCAGTGGCAAGGAGAGCGTGACGTCATTGGAAATCCCTATACAAAGATTCGACTGCCACTGTCTGCTTTCTTTCCAGCTTTTCTCGCTTTAAAGAAATTAATGAAAAAACCCGTGGCAATCATTTCCCTATAGAAGTTCGTAGAATTTCAATTCTGTATAAAGTGCTAAAAGCGTACACGAACACACCGCAAAAAACCGGCGGAAAGATCGAACTTATTTTTCCAGTTAGAGTGTTCGCATTGGCTCTTACCCGTTTAATGAAACAGTTGCTCTTGTACTTACAAGAAAGACGTAACAAGCAGAAGTACAGGAAGAAAAAGCACGCAAAGTAACGGTAGGAATAAGAACTATCAAAAGCTTTACGAAGTATGTGGGGGCCCGTTTGGAAAAGTAATCACCAGCGATGGAATATAAGTTTGTATATCACTTTTTTTAGAATTGAGTTTTAATAAAAACGGCGAATGCCCATCACTCTGAATTCCTAGCGTTCAATTGGAAATGACTAATCATTTCAACTGAACGAATAACTAGCCCCTTTCATACAGTTTCAAGTGATAATGGCTAGGGTTTTACGAGGCAAAACTACAGCACGATTATGAGGCCGGTCGTAGTGGAGGGCTTCGGAAATCCCGACCACCTGAAGATCTTGAACGGGCTTCTGCTTCTGAGCATACGGGTCTTTAGCATTTCGCCTCCATCGAAATGGCACCGCCAGAACCGGTATCGAAACCGCATCTTCTGGGCCAGCACTTGAGCACCGTTATCGCTTTACCGCCGCGGCGGTTTATGTTTCAGAGTCTGCAAAGCTTGATGGTTACCGAATGCATCATTTTAGCAGTCAGTATTAATGACGAGTTTGGGGAAGAGTCGCACCATGGCATACTTGTGACTATCACAGCCAGGGGCTGGGCGGTATCGAAGATACATGTATCTTAGATACTATCTTAGATACTCTTTGGGTATCTTGTATCTGTATCGCGATACGTCTCGCAAAACGAGTATCTGTATCTGTATTTCCGATGCATTCAATAATGTATCGTGTATCTTAAGATACAAGATACAGCTGTAAAAACACCGCCGTGTGAAACAACCAACGTCGGCTGAGCTCTGCTTCTCAAGCTGATACTGCTGCCTCTAAGCCACCTCAATAAAGCTAACAACATTGATAACACCTCAATAAAGCTAACAACAGTGCTCCAGTGAGCATAGGAAATAAGGTCTATACGCGTCTATTGCTGGAGCACAATCACGTGATGGCGCTCGAGTCACAAGCGCGCGAACGTACATGCAGCCGACGTTTTGTTTCTCGATGTTTCCTTTCTTTTAACTGTGTCAGTGCCATGAACCTTGTTTGTAGCCCCGATACTGTGCTGCGTACTTCAATGCGTGCGGTGTCTTTCGCTCAAATTCGGATGCGGCTATAGTGTCGTTATCGAAGTTTGTCTTGCGTGGTGCATCGCTGCAAAGTCTCAAAAATTCAAGAATGGAGTTGCTTTGCGTCTCGCTGCTTTCACACAGAGATTTCAGAGATCTCGTCGATATAAGCTTTACTTGCCACTATCAGATTTACTTATATGCAAATTCGATTTTAACGACCGTCGAACCACCGGTGTCGATGCTATATGCAATAGAACAAGCATTTACGTAACAGATGATATTATGATCTACTGTATCTTTGTTCTTCGCGATTAATTTTGTAAGTTTTTTTTACTAATAGCTTGACTGTTAGCACAAGTGCTCTCTTGGCTGTCCTTCGTTTGCATCCCACACAATACCTAGTCCGCTGTATAGTTTTTTTTCCCGTTTGTTAACTGGAGTAAGTCTTTTGTAATCTCCTCCTCTATTGATTCTCTTATTTATTCTTATTTTCAATTGTTTGAGTCATTGATTTGCTACTATTTGCATATCTACATTCCATGCGAGTTTACTGTTCAGGCAATGTTAGGGCAAAGGTAAAATAATCTTAGCGTGCCTAGTGCTTACAGGAACAAAAATTCTCCTTACTGTTTAATGAAACAGCGAAATTGAGTTTACATTATAATAATGGAAATTATAACAAGAAATCTTAAAGACGTTAAGAAGGGGATTTCAGAAACCTAATACCAAGTACTACGGTTTTTTCATCAGCGTCCTCACGACCCCTTTAGTGCTATTTTTCGTCGGCACTGAGTTTTCTATTGTCTGACCTTAACACCTAAGCTGACGATAGATCATGCTATATATTCATAGCTTTTAAGGGGTGCCGCCTGCATGGTGTTTATAATGAGTGTCACGTAACTGGAACTAAATATTTACGAAGACGCACTTAACCTCAACTGAATAAAACCAACGATGGGTTTTACCGCCGTGTGGCTCTCATTAGGGTATTTTTATATTGCACTTGATATCTTAACAAGGATGAATGATGTAACATTTCTGTTATTGATTTTGGGGCAAAGTGCGTTTTTTTTTTTTTTTTTTTTTTTTTTTTTTTTTTTTTTTTTTTTTTTTACGTTTTAGAGGGCAACGACAGATCTGATTTCTTCCGGAAAGGTGCATGCTACGTAGTGATTTTTCGGGCGTTTAAAGAAAGCCGGAGAATTATGACCACGTTACTGCGCTCGTACGCTATTGTGCTGCAGCGCTTTCAGATGTGCTTCGAGCGAAACAACCGGCAAGCGGACCGCCGCGAAATGAGCGGCTGAGGCTTAGACATCGGCTCCACAGCGCGTCAACATTTCTGACCGCTACACACGGCAAAGAAACACCATCGTCCCTGAGAAGCGACAAGCTAACGGTCCGGGCACCGGTTCTTTCGCTCTAAGCGCGTTTAAGAGCGTTGCAGTACGATAGCGCATGAGCGCAGTCCCGTGGTTTTATTTGATATTTCGCGTGCTTTTTTTATAAGCCAGATAATATTCACGATGCATCATGTACGCCGCCAAAAGAGAATTGCTTCGGTCGTTTTTAAATGCGTTTTACGACGTGTCGAAAGTGAATAATAAAGTAAATAATAAAAGTAAATAATAAAAATGTTGCACAATTGACCATAGTTAATCCACCAAGTAAGCGCAATATAAAAATGCCAGAACGAGCGCCACATGACAGTAAACCATATGCTTCATTCCATATGCTTCAGTAAACCATATGCTTCAGTAAACCAATTGGTTTCATTCAACCACGGTGAAGCGCTTGTTTATATATATATATATATATATATATATATATATATATATATATATATATATATATATATATATATATATATATATATATACACATAAACGTTCTACTTACGTGAAACACCCTGTATACTTATTCACTGTCATTTTTTTATTGCGGAACTGCCTGGCTATTTGACTTAGGCATATCGGCTTTCCTTTTCTCGGTTCCTGTAAAGTCCTTTTTTTGTGTGTTACAAAAAATCAGGTAAACAGGCTAGAAGTTGCAATAGTATGAATAGCAGTGGTATCCTGCGACGCCTTTTTGCCACGCACAATACATCTTGGAAGCTTCTGGGCGGCAGAAGTTCTCTCGGAGAGGAAATGGTAACAGATTGCACGTTACTACATATGTTGCTAACGAACACTTTACGCAAGTTGATAGGTAGAATATGAAGAATCACGGCAGTTTTATGTCCTCATTGAACTATGAGCGCTGACTCGGTAGTTGTCGTCTTCCCATGACGCTTCACAAAACATGTCGCTACCTGCGTTGTTGCTGCTCTACACCTGTGGGGTGATGCGGTACTACGAAATCGTAATACGCCTATGGACAAGGTAAGATTCTGCACCGGTATTTGTGCCATCTTGCGGAGGCTTCTTATTCATGTTCTTGAATTTAGACGGCAACCCGATAGCTGGTCGCCAAGTAGAACAGCGACACCCATCAAACACAGTGTCAAGTAAACAAATGCCGATAACTTGTTTCGGAATGAAACTATACCGTATACATTAAGCAAGCAAAACGTAACTTTCGGGATTTAAACATATATTTCATTAAAATAAACAAAGTTGGTCGCAGTTAAGACATTTTCAAGCAAACACTTCTGTACATAGGTATTTGCAGCGTCATTAATAGATTTAGGATAGCAAATTTACACATGTATCGAAGTATCTTAAGATACAATTGGGAAGTATCGTATCGGATACATTCACTTCGGAAGTATCTTGTATCTGTATCTCCAATACTCCTTGCCCGAGTATCTTGTATCGTATCGCGATACAATTTCAAAGTATCTTTGCCCAGCCCTGATCACAGCGACTGTCAGTTTTTGTTTTCTTTTTTTTTCCCCCACAAAAGCGGCAGTAGTGTTGCAAGCCGAAGAAGCGGGCTGCGGAATGATATCGAGACGGTTCGGAAATGTGATTTGTTCAGAGTATGCATCAGAGTATTAAAAGCGAAAATGTTGTATCAGATTTTTTTTTAATCCACGAAGAAACTATAGCAGGGTGAATTGACAGGCTATTTTTCCGCTATGAAGACCATTTTTTCAGCCTTGTCAGAAAATACGTGTCTGTATCAGTACGCTCGCTGCTCAAGCAGGTATAGCCGGAAATCCGGGCAAGTTTTTTAGTATATTTGAGAAAATGGCATCTGAAGAAGATCATCAGACATGGTATTTCGCAGGAAGTGATCAGCGTCCTACGCGCCGCACGATCCTTAATTTCCTTGAACGGAACGCCGCAGAAACGGGGCGAGGCGGAAGCGGGCCGGGCGGAAGGGCCGCGCTCAGCCTGCGTTGCCAGGGCGACAACATCCGGTCCGCGAGGAAGTTTTCCGAGACAATACACCACCAAGCGAGACAAGGTTGAGGGGAAGAAGAGAGTACTATGTCAAACATAGGCGCGTATAAAGATTACGTGCAAAATTAAAAAGAAAATGCTGCTAAATACATCCCGGCGCAAACTTGCTTTAAATAAGAAGATGGCATTGATAGCCCCTAAGGAAAGATACAGCGGCCACTTCTTTACCTACCCGACCCGATCCTTTACCTTGACCCGACCTGACACGATTCCTCTCAAAAGGAGTCGGGTGGGACCAGTTACAAAGTACTACAACGGCACCATTACGTCTCTTCAGCTCATCTCTTTTTCCATCTTTCTCTGTATTTCTCTCGAGACTAACATACGAGTTGTGTGTTCACACTGTGTAAACAGTGCATTATTGTAAAATATTCGCATGCTCAAGACTAAAACCACATTAGCATGAAACCACCCCTTACCGTATGCAACTTTCATCAAGGATACTTTCATTGTCAAGATGTTTGTCATATGTTTATCATATGTTTCATTTTCAACATGTCTGGATCATATGGATGCTTGAAATACATGCGTTGGGTTCTTTTTTCTTGACAAAACAAAAATGACGTTTCGAGCTTTGCTTTGCTTTGCATCACCTTCTGCGTCACGCACTGCCTTCTTAAAGTTGTGCCACTGTGTATTGTGCCTACTGCATGGCTTTTCAACTGAATGTTCCTTGCCCCGCATCTGTATAACATGTAAACCATGAGGACACCATTGATTAATTAATTACTTAATGCCGCACACGACGTCATTAACAAGGCTACGCAGTCACAAGCAAGCATGCCACGCAAGAGTGTTAGCGGAAGTCGAGCCGCAACTCAATGGAGCCGTCAGTCGAGGCAAGCCTCAATGGCGCCGGTGCACCAGAGCAGAGCGAGGCCCTCGAAGTGCGACCGCCTCGGGCACAAAGATGGGGGTCCCCCGCTTCGTCTCGCACAGCCTTTATTTACGAGAACGTACGCGAGGACACGCGAGATAACGCCCTCGCTTAACCCCGCCTTCTTCGGCGTGATCGATAGCATCGCGCACCCGCAGGCGCCGCCGCCACGCTCGCTTTCCTTTGTGCCTTCGAAGCCGCCCCAAACGACAGAGGCACCCCGAAGGCACGACCTGGCTTGAACAATGGTATACCGTTGCCGCCAAATTTGCCGGGTCATCATCGCCCAGTGGGCGCTCTTCTTCGCACGCATCACCGAAGCGCGGTAACATCTCGCGAGGAGTTGAGCTGTGTTCGTGGCGCGGCCAGCAACTGGCTTTGTTGGGCGCCATGTGAGCGTCCTTTGGCTTAAATTTTCACTTGCAATGTTTCCGAAAGAAACATTTCGCTGGCGAGCTACGGGCCTATACGGAAAAGGACTCGTAGACCGCTTTTGATTGGCCATTTCGAAAATGCTTCAGGGCTCCCCCGTGGGCAACGCGAAGCGTGACGACACGGGTCAAACCAAATGACATTCCGTAATCCGTGGTCCGGCATAGTCGCCCTTGTACTACGTAACACGGAATCCCATTCCGTTTGTTCCGTGCCGTTACTCTTCGCGCCCCCGGCGCTGGCTAGAAAGTATCCCGTGATGGGAGCCGTGAAGTATTTGGAAATGGCCAATCAGAGAGAGCACCAATACGGAATAGTATGCTCTATTGCGTAGCATGGTATAGACCCCCCTGCTTCGAAACGTGATGCGTGGTCACGGCCGGGACTCTCTTGCGACATGAGCTCACCGAGGACAGGAGTTTATCACTTTTTCCTGCGTTCCTGCTTAAATAAAGCGGGCTACAAAATATGGAAACCACCCGACAGAAAAAAAAGCATCACACCATAGAAGTAGACCGCATCACACTATAGAAGTAGACCACTAGTTTCGCGTCGTTGAGAATGGGCCGGTTTGCTCGTATGGCTATTTCAGTCGCCTTTAAAGGAGCACTGACATCAAATTCACGCATGTGGATTTTTTTGCATGCGCGAGTAGCTATCGACCCCCAAGTAACGATTCTCGACTCAAAATTCAGCGGAGGGACGAATAAGTACCAGTAATGTTGATTAATATATCCGGTATCGAACGCGATTCAAAACGGGAGGAAAACCCGCCAAATTGTAGTGCTGGTAGCGCTACCTCGCGGCCACGTCGGGGCCGCTCCCCAGCTGATCCCGCTGCCACAAAAAAAAGGTGACGTTATGTCCAGCTGAGATCGCTGACATTCCGTCTGCTAGGAGCACACGTGCAGCCATGTCTTTGTCGTCAACATCGTCGTCCTCGCCGTCGTCGCGGTCAACATCGACAAGCGACCCACTGGCTGCGTTGAGGTTCGAGGCTTGGAAATGAATGAGGACACGCACTTTCCGCTTTTTCCGCGCCTCGAAGGGCAGGTTCGCACTGCGCAGCGGCTCCCCGACATCCTGGCACGTACTGTGTCGCTCCGAATGAGCGCACTTGCGCTCGCACACGACAAATCAGTCGATGCGACACGATGTACCGCACGCACAGATCAACACAGCAAGGAGAGCCACTACTGAGACCATCGCCGGGCGTCGGCGCCACAATAACCACACTCAGACCATCGACGTCATTGTTACTCGCGTATCACTAGCGTACGTCACAAGTGTGATTCTATCACACCTCACACGTTGCACTATTGTCGATGTCGCAGGGCATTCAGTTTTCCGTTGAGCGTTCATACGCTGTTTGCCCTCGAAATAAAATAACTTCCACGCGACGGACGGCATTCAAATTTGGCGAAGACGACCTATGCATACCGAGCAATCGAATGAAGGACACATGTAGAGCTGTGCGCCGCCGCGCCGCGCCGCCGCCGCCGCCTGTTTTCGCTCACGCCGCTCGCGCCGCCGCCGGAGTCCCGAGAATGACCACGCCGCCGCCGCCGCCGAGCGAAAATTGCGGCGCGCCGCCGTTAGTCCTTTATTTTAATCCGAACGGAGACTCTGGACATAAAATACATCACGTCACCGGGGTAGCTCATCTCGATGCGTCCATGTAATTGACTCCATTTCAGCCGCCGCTGATTGGTGGGAGTTCGACCAGCAGCGCGCCCTCTCTTTGGGTTCTTACTCTTCAACGTCATTTTGATCTCACGAAGTTTTCACAACTCTCAACTCAAATTAGAGAAACCGTACGCGTATCAGCCTCAGAGGGGGAAAATAGGAGAGTGCGCGCCTAGCATCTATAAGCGAACCTCCTCTGAAGCCGCTATGTCCTAAGGCTCGTGTCAGAATTACCTCCATGCCTCTTGTTTCTTTCCCTTTTTCTAGGTGAGATCATGGGCAAAAAAATTGGTCGCGTATCTGCTTGCCTCGCTGCAAATGTCGTCGAAAGACGATAGTCTTGTGCCGGCCATACTACTATGTTTTGCCTTGCCTCAGACAGCGCCTACTCGTTGCATCGGCCGCATCTGGCTGGCATTGATAAAATAGAGGAGGCGCTCGCGAGATATGGACGCCATCGAAAAACATGAGCTTGTGCTGAACCAAGGACCACAGCCAGCGGCATCACCTTATCGTCGGCACAGTGATTTTTCGTGCATAGCGTCGCAGTTCGTGCACAGCGTCGCATTTTTAGCGCAGCCTAAAAAATACTGGAGTCTTTAGAATTGCCTATCTATGTATTTTCTAATAAAGGAACACACGACCTGATACTTATATATTAATGTTGCACCTCAGATATGCGTAGTATTTGCTTTTTGATCGAAAATGTTCACAAGTATGAACGCAAATACCAGTTCAAGATGGCCGTGCGTTCAGAAAGTGGTTAAACTTCGGCCGCGTGGCTGACTGGCTGAATCGGATGACAGAGAGACAGACAGACAGACCCAAATTTCTGCGTTGAAGTATCCCAAGAAAGTCTATCGTCTTCAAAAAACGAAAATTCACGAAAGCGCGCGCCTAGCGTACACAAATCAACCTCCGCTTGACGCCGCTCCCCCCTCGTGCTGTACGCTCTAGTCACAGTTCCCAGCATGCTCCTGTTCCATTTTTTAAGGCTGGGGAGTTATTCTCAGTGTGTCTCCCTAGTGGACTGTCCATTTCGGCTTCAGCTGATGGGCCGGAGGTCTGCGACCGGCGCGCCCCGTATTTCTGGGTCTTCTTCCACAACGTCATTTTGATGTCCCGAAGCTTTGACAACTCTCAACACTAATGCGAGGGACGGAATGTGCTTCAACGCAAGGAACACAGCGCCCAGGCATCAGCTTTTGCGCATACATCTCTGAGGCCGCGTATAAATTCGGATCGCGTAAGCCATCGAATTAGCTTTCATGCGGCCGCCCGTCTAACACATGCACCTGTGAAGGTCGGTACGCATTCTCTGCATCGTTCTCAAACATCTGGCACAGATTCATATGCAAGTTCAGACTTCACAAGTTCCTATTTCTGTAAATGTCGTCCACTTTTTACGCTTGGAATGTGCTGCCGGGTTCGGTGCATCGACGTGGTCAAGACAGGGGCGTAGCCAGAAATTTTTTTCGGTGGGGGGGGGGGGGGGGGGGGGCACCTCCTTGATTTCGGGGAGGGCGCCTCCTTGAAGTGGCCATTTTTCGCTATGTATGCCATGGCGAAAAAAATTTCGGGGGGGGGGGGGGCACGTGCCCGGTGTGCCACCCCCTGGCTACGCCACTGGGTCAACAGCAAACATCACGGTTCACCATTTCTCGAGTAACTGAATGCGCTATGCCGATATGGACTGTGGACATCTCCTTTAGATGGACACAAAGAGAATAGCTACCCGGAAGTTCTCGTATCTTTCTCTCCTCCAGATGTCTCAACAGGATTGCCTGACCTCAACGTTGTCGCGTCCCCCAGCCTCAAAGAGCGACGGCAGAACTCGCTGGATAGCTCATTCGTGGAGTCTTGGATCTACTGCATTGCGCATAGATAAATAGTGTAGATAAGTAATATATATCGATGGGTTAATGCATTTTTTCTTTTCATTATTACTAGAGTAAGTCTATAAATGAATAGAGAAGTAAAGGCAATGAAAAACTGAATAACCGATAGCTGAGCTAGTTGGTGAGTATTCATGTTAAAACGACACGACGTGAGAACACAGACGCCCACCACAGACGCCCACCAGGCTATCGCGCGCAACTGACTGATGGGTATCGTCTCTTGCCTGGGAATGCGCAAATGAGTATTTTATGTGCGGAGCACTTTAGGGGCCCGGGCTGTCATATACTGTCGTTGTATGCTGTCGTATAGCTTTGCGAAACGCAGGCAAAACCACGTATAGCACAGCCATCTCTCGCATATTAAACGCGCGCTCGCGCCAAGAAGTCTTTCCCCCTTTTGTTCTTCGAGCGGCTTGATGGTATTAAGTGCGGAGCGCTTTAGGGGTCCGGGCTGTCGTATGCTGTCGTCGCTTGGCGTAACACAGGCTAACACGTCAAAAAAAAAAAAGAAAAAAGAAAGGAGAATGCAAGCAAGAAATAGAAAGGAAAAATAGGAAGAAAAATAGAAAGAGAAAGAAAGGGAAAGAAAAATAGATAAAGAGAGAGAAAGAAATTAATAGAAATAAAGACAGAAAAAAACGGAAACAGAAAGAAAGAAAGAAAGCGAGGAGGAAACAAAGAAAATTGAAGAGGAACAAATATAGCTACCCAGCTCCGCACTTCCTTTAGGTTTGGCACCACTATAGTGTGAAGCTGTCTTAATTTTCTTTTTTGTTTGTCTACCTTCTTTTTCGCCGCTTTACGATTTTTCAGTTACCGGCTTTTGCGGTGTCTTGACTACTCTCCTGTGCCCGTGTTTGCACTCCCTGTCTTTTTAAGGTCCCCAAAACAGCCCCTGAAAATACAAAATCGAGCACGTTATTCTCTCTTGACGTTTCTCGTTTTTATGTTGTTGTTTTTGTTTTTTGGCGCTCTTCGTGACGCCGGCACGGTGATTCACGTGACATGATTAGAGCACATACTTTCGATTGGTTCATATACGAGAAATATCAGTTGCGAATTGTCTCCTACCTCGTTTTGCCGTGCATTCGCCCACCCGTTCTTCCTCACTTCGCATGATTATCGAGCGCGATGAACTCATTTCGCTCCATTTTGTGAGTCCGATTGCGCGAGCGGAAAAATGCAGCCGACAAGCTCGAAATCCCTGATAGGCTCAACGCTTATGGGCTAACATTATGCACGTGCTTTATGAAGAAGTAAGTGCCAAGAAGATATCGCCCGTAGGAATCTGCCAACGGAGAAACTCTTTACAGCGAAGATGATACAGCTCCCAGAAGACAGGTCATCCCGCATCCATGGTTTTTGTACATTTATTGACTGTTATAACAATCATATGGACACTCTGCACAAGTTTTCATTGTCGCCGTCATGTTCCGTATAAAGTTCAAATTGATAACTTCTGTACGCGCATCGTATGCTGTACCCGCTAGTAAAAGCTCGCGAGCGCTAGGGAGGAACACGGCTGAAACATAGATGAAACAAGCTGCCCATCTTCGTCGCACGGAGGGCGCATGCGATAACACCACTCCGCGTGCGAGGCCTGCCATCGACTGCTCTTCAACCAGAAAGAAGCGCCCTGTCCTTATTTCGTTGGACGAAGGAGTATGAAGGAACGCCGGTGTAGAGGGGCTGCGTGGCTCGAGCCGCAACTCTGAACACTGACTATAAGGGCGCGGTCGCGAGCCCTGGCGCGCGCGCTATCTCGGCAGGCATAAGCAAACGCTCATACACCCTTCTACGCGCTGTGATCGCACCACCCTCCGTGCTGTGACCAGTGATACGAAAAACTGCACGAAAACCGCCCCCTTCCCGGGAGCGACCGTATTCCCATACACCAGCGTATTGCAATTTCGTGAGATGGCATGAAAAAAAACTAGCTGCTAGCCTATAGTTCGTTAAAACATGACGACATGTTGCTATCGCATTCACAGCTTCGCCCATTCGGAGAAACTTTTTTTTATTACTTCAAAATTCAGAGGACAAAATTCTCTCCCCATCAACTCTTGAATATTCAATATACCCCCCCCCCCTTCCTGCACGCCGCGCCGCCGCCGATCTGATGAACCCCGCGCCGTTGACGCGCCGCCGCCGGAGGTGGAAACACCGGCGCGCCGCCGCCGGCGATTTTAGGACCGGCGCACAGGTCTAGACACATGTCGACTTTGAAATTTAATGTCAGTGCTCCTTTAAGGAGGATCCTTAAATTACAAGTGCCCCTCTCATACTCTTCCTATCTCATTTCTCATTCATCCTGCATTTTCCCGTGCACAAGCACACTGGATATCAAGATTATATCTGGTTAACGTCTGTGCATTTTCTTCCTTTTTTCGCTGGTCTCTATATACTGCAGGGATTAAAGGTTTAAAAAAAGTGGCTGTTTGATCTAGTTGGTGTTTCATGGTGAACGAGGGAAAAGCGCGAAGAAAAAACATGGACACTGAGGTAATCGGACGAGGGAAAGTGGGGCGCAACCCCACCCCTCCCCGTTTCCCCTCCCCCGAAAAAATTCTGTCTACGCCCTGTTACATGGACGAGGGCGGACCGGAAGGCGTCCGCGCATTAAAAGTTGTTCATTATTGGAGCGCTTGTTCTGCGTCCACAAGGGTGCGCAGCTTCCTCGCTAAGCAAGAACGAACGCAAGCAGTAAAACGAAAGCCCCAAGACGTTGGCTGCTGACCGCTGCGGCGGTGGAAGCCGAAGGACGACGACGTCAAGCGACGCAAATCGGAGGGCACCTCGATTTGTCAATGACACCGAGGCCAGACCGCACCGCGTTCTCGCAAGCCGCTAGTCATCCGCTGGCGGGTCTCCCTCGGGAAAAACGCGAACTTCGCGTGTCCGCAACAAGATGCCACGAAATCAATAAAGGCATCAGAAGACGGCGGACGAAGCGAGAGCGAAGCCCTTCTTTCTTTCTGCGTACGAACGAATTTCGCGATCTCGGCAATCGGATCGAAGTCTATATCCAAGGAAACTACGGGCTGCTTTACCGTAGGTTGCGCAACCAACAAGGAATGTTGCCCTTTATAGGCAGGTGATGCATGTGCAGAGAAGAACTATTAGACGACCTGATCGATTGTAAACAAACCAGTCACGCAGTGTTCCGACAAACAAGGCTTCCGCGTAATCGAACAGGAATTCAGCGGATCGATCGCATTGCGCGGTTCAGAATTCAAGCCAGCGCAGTAGCCTCAGCGATCCCACATACTATGGAGGCGATAGGATGTGCATGGTTGAGGTGAAGCTATACTGTGACACTAATATGTAAGGGTGCTCCTACCCCTGTTTGTATAACATGTATTGCATGACATCGCCGCTCTGCGTAGGGAAAACGTGAGGTTAATACGAAACGAAATAACTGCCTGTTTTGATATAGTGGTCTGTCCAAAGTGAAATGGACGGTCGAGCTTGCACCGATCACGTGCTACGTGGTGCCACCCGGCAAAAAAAAAAAAAAAATATTTGAACAACCATAGCCATGGCTACGAGTGAAGATGGCTATCACTTGCAGGGTTGTTTCTTATTGCTGAACAAAACCATTCCTTGCTTTTCTTTATATTTTTTTTTTACATTTTCCTTAGGAAGAACATGAATGCAGTCATATTATCAAGACATTACAATCCGGCAACCATGCGTATTGTAATATTAGATATACACCCACCCACCCTTCCAAAACGAAAAAAAAAAGACAAAAATGCTGTAGGTGCTCTAGATAGGACAGTTTTAAAAGTGCACCATAGCATACTGATAGCCGCGAAGTCCATAACCGAAAGTCCAAGAAATAACCAAATTAAGTGCGACATACGAAGAGAAACTCGATTTCTTCATTGGTCATCAGAAGGGACGCTCGCAAACCGGTTACAAAGGCGCCCCTTTTCGCACTCCCTTAAATAAATAAAGGGCCGTCTGCACTGTCTCCCCGGTGATGCAATGTTCCTGAGCCTGGTACTGCTGCAACGAAGGAAAACAAATAATGCGATACGGCTGCGTTTAGAAAAAGAGGGACGGCGGGCGTTGCGTTGTGGAGGAGAGGGAGGCAGACGGGCAAGCAGGGGCAGAGACAATCGCGCGCTTACGAGATTAACTTATACAGCAGAGAGGGAAACGGGTGTGTCTTATTGCCTGACGTGGACGATTGGACCCGTGGAGAGAGAGCGTGCCGACAGTCAGACGTCCAAAACAATGAGAGTAACAGAGGGAGGTGGCCCAAACGCACCCGAGGAGACGAGATCACCCCGAGAACCGCGTCAGGAAAGGCATCACCATTACTAAAGAGTTCGGGAGACAGCGGCCCTCGCATCTCCCTCGCGCATTTTGGTTGGGGCGCACAGAGGTCCCGTACTGTTCACTAGGCCTTTCTTCAGTTTTATTATTATTATTTTTTTTTACAGCAGACATCCCCGTTTGTTCCTCTCCTCTCTCTCATGTTCATTGGACGTAGGGCGAGCAGAGAAGCCTGATTGCTACGATGTAAGTAGAGGGGTGCCGCGTATCGAGAAAGTGGCGCTCATTCCCCGCACAGCCCGTAGTAATGGCCTCGTGGCAGGTCTCGGGAATTGCGGGAAGCCTCCTCTGGGTTCGAGCGAAAGGGGAGAGCGATTTCACTGGAAGAACTCAACGCGGGGTGAAAAAAAAAAAAGAAAAAAGAAAGAACATTCCGGGAGTGGCGAAAGGAGTGCGCGCCAAGCAATATTGGAAGAGAGAAAGACAATTAGGGGTGACGACGGGTCAATTCGAACGTTTTCTCGAAGACGGCAGAAGAGAGGTTTATAGCGAAGCCCGCGCGTGAAGTGAAAGCATTACTCGGAAGAGAAGAGATGGCGGGTGTGATACGAAATTGCGCTTGACAGCTGCTAAGCGGATTCAGTGTATCCGGAGTATACGAGACGGAATGACTGCTTCGATGTTTGATATTGGCCGTGCTAACAGGGAGAGAGGAAAATCGTTATCTGACAATGCTCTGGCTGTTTATCTAACGAAACTGACGACGTGCATGCCTCTTGTTGAGATATTTAAACAGTGTAAGAGCATTGTGAACGAACTTTTTTGCGTAAGAATAAAGCTGGTTAACTATACAGTTACAAATAGCGAATAAGCAGATACAAGTAGATGGCAATATTAGTGCCGCATACCGGACCGGTGTCTCAGCCAACAACTTTTAAATTCAGACATGCTCCCCTAAAAATGGCGGAGGATATGCAGAGCAGCTCTGCTTCGGCATACTACTCCGGACGCCATCTTTTATGCATATTTTACTCTGGGCAACAAAGAAACGTTACAACAAGTGAGGCACATACATGACTTTGAATAGGCCGAAAGAATTAGAATATGAAACAAAAAAAAATTATTTTGCACTGCTGACATAAAGAGTTTTCTAGATGAGATATTTTAGTTCTCGGAAATGAGCCTTACCGATATGATACGTTAATGCAGACGTGCAGTGCACACCTTCATTAGCATAAATATGAGCACGTGGCACAAGAAGGAAAAGAAGGAAAGCCATGAGAAAAAATGCGCTGTGGGTTTGATACTTCATTACTCATCATGAGAAAGAAAGAAAGAAAGAAAGAAAGAAAGAAAGAAAGAAAGAAAGAAAGAAAGAAAGAAAGAAAGAAAGAAAGAAAGAAAGAAAGAAAGAAAGAAAGAAAGAAAGAAAGAAAGAAAGAAAGAAAGAAAGAAAGAAAGAAAGAAAGAAAGAAAGAAAGAAAGAAAGAAAGAAAGAAAGAAAAAGAAATTCTTTCAATGCTGGCTTCTCAAAAACCACGCGCCAAAATTATGCAGCATTTTTTCCTTTGAAGGATAGGGGTCGAGTTAAAAATTCATTTGGCGTGCAGTCGAGAACTCAACTTTCTCGCACGAGCCAAACGAGCCTCGACGCGTGCGAGGCGCACTCCGGGGAGATATATGTCTTCGCCACAGTCTTCCACGTGCTCCATCTTTTGCGGCGAGGCTACACACACGAGCCTTGCCCTGAGCGGGCTTCCTCTACGGAGGTGCGACGAGCGCCGGCATCCAATTTGCATCGCAATGAACCGGAGCTCCCGATGGATCGGCGCGAACGGCACAGAGCTGGGTAGGTACGAACAAAGAATCGCGCGCGCTTCTAACGAGCCGCCGCAGCCGAACGAGTCGTAGCGGGAAGCGCCCTTAAAGAGGGTGGCAGCGGCAGCTTTCGGAAAAGAATTGGGCCGTGAAGAGAGGCGTCGAAGCGAAATGACGATAAAGAACGAGAGGGAAGAGTCACACGTGCACCACCGGCAAAGGGTTTCTGCGGCGAAAATGAAGTGCGCGCATTGGGAGGGGGCAAATGAAGCCCAGAAAGTGTTCGACAACGTGGGAGCATTGAATAAGATGTCAAGCACGAGAAACAAGAGAGAGAGAGGGAGTAAAGACAGGTCAGGCTAACAGAGCAGCATCTGGTTTGCTACCCCACATTGTGGAAGCGCTGCGGGCTTAAAAAGAAGGAACGGGAGAAGAAAAGAAAAGCAGGGGAAAAGGGAGGCACGCACACGCACGCGCAAACACACACACACACACACACACACACACACACACGCACACGCACGCACGCACACACACACACACACACACACACACACACACACACACACACACACACACACACACACACACACACACACACACACACACACACACACACACACACACACACACACACACACACACACACGGCCTCTATTAAGTGCGTAAGGCACTTTTAGATGACGTTGCCCGCCGCTTAACAGGCAGGCGAAGAACACCTATACCCGGTGACTACAGCTTGACATTAACCTGCCAGTCTTGCATGATGATGCATCCGGAGCTCATGGGCAGTCTGACTTCACTGCACCTTACACATTTTTTTTTAAATATGGATGCCGTCCTAGGGGCAGGAATCGGTAATCGCGTGCTCTTTGCAGCTTCCTTGTCTTTGGCATTAATGTCCTTTATATTGTCCTTGGCATTTGGTCCTTGGAGGCTAGTACGCCAAGCCTGCGAGGTAATGGCGGGCTTGAGCGAGCGTAATAAACCCTGTGAAGGTCCCTGATGAACGCTGACGACACGAGCATTGCCGGCGACGTTCTCTAACAATATTCGTAGCTGGTTTTTGGCGAGACAAGTGGTTCCTACCCATCAGCTTCATTACGGACCATTTATTTCAGCATTGGTATATGACATTTTCTTTCAGCATTGGGTATGATGTGAGGCAGGCCAATAAAGAACAGTGCCGTGGCAGCTGTCCAACGCTTTGAGGTTCGGAGCAGCGGAAGTACGCTTCAGTGCGTCTCACTACTCATTTGTAGAAGCTTCATGAGTTTCCCGCACTGCAGTGGCCTCTTTATAATGGTGCGATAGGCCGGAAACTGCCTAACTTGACGTGTGATGGAAGTGATTTGCCCTTGAATATAGCCTTTACACAATGCGACTTGCCGGAGTGGGAAACGTGCGTGATAGCGGTTCCCTTTGTAGCTACCTTGATAAGTATCGGTGAACGCTTATTGAAAGTGGCCATTTCGAAATCGTAGTGGTGACCAATGGCGACAAGTGGTTACCAGCGGTGTTAACAGCGGAGAATAACGGGGACCAGTAATGACCCCTAATGACCACCTTGCCAGCTGTAACATGACAGCGCGCTCGCACAACAGAACGGTTGCTCATATACAGCTGAAGATCTCTAGCGTGCCCACATGTTCCAGCTACTGCGACGTTATATTTTTACAGGGTGTTGAGCTTCTGACGTCATTTACACCATTTGGCCACGGCGCATCGGCATGCATAGACGCGTTTTGTTCGCTGAAGTATCAGTTTGCTTCTGGCAAGCACAGACACGTAAAGATTCGATACGAAGATATATTAGGCGCAAGGTGTGCGACATAAGTGGACTAGTGAACTACTTAATTGTGTCTGCGAGCCACCGAGAAAACTTTTCGATAAAGGTAATGCTGCTAACGTGATCATTTTCCTATTACCAGAAACATAAAAAAAAAAGGTTATTCGCCGTAACATCAATTCAACCAGTAGCGTCAACCGACTCGCAAACAAGCACCGACAAGGGTTTCAACATACATTAGGACACACACACCTCATACACAAAGCAATCTCGTTGTCATAGTATATGAGTTAGAAGTGCCAATGCACCCCGAATGCACTGAGAGAATTAAAAAGAAGAAGTCACATCACTGGTACCTTTCGCCATCTAACTACGGAGAATACAAATGAACAATAAAGGCAAGAAAAAGAAGCACGAGTTGACAACGACAACAACAAAAGTTGGGAGCTAAGAGACGCAAGAAGACGAAAGACGAAAAAATATTCGACAAGACCGTGTTCTCAGAGGCAAAAGCAAACAGAATACGCGCCTCATACTCGTGTATAACAAAAAAGTAAAGAGCGCTCGAAGGAGATGAGAAAGTGCTTTGCCATCGAGACAGCGGGGCTAGGCCACGGGTACAGCCATCCCAGCTTTGTTTATCGAAGGCGCGACGATAACCAAGTTAGCGGCGCCAGAGAAGAAGAAGGCGCGGATCGCAGGAGCGAGGCGATTGCTTCTCCGGGTCGAAGCGCCGAGCTCCACCCTCTCCGGCGTCGCAAAACGCGCAAACAAAAAATGCGCAGAGTCATCCGAGATTCCGAACATCCCCATGGCGTTGCTTTCGCTTTGCTCGCGCACTACTCAATGCAGGAAGCGATAAAGAAGGACAGAGAGAGAGAAGGAAAAAAATCGGAGTCCCGCGAAAGCAAGTATAGGTGTCGATGGGCAAAGTGCCAGCGCCATCAGCACGACATACTCGGACGTGCCCATGGCCCGAATTTGTCCCCGCTGACTTGGAGGTCAGTGGATGCGCAGACATAAACACGCCAGAAAGGAAGCGGGTGCTCGTCATTCGTTGTTGACACTTGCCTCGGCTCGAACAGAGCGTGTTTGTGTCTTGTGTTTTCACTCACGTATCACGTCTGATGCAAGAGAGAGCTTCAGGGAGAAAGCGACGGTTGTGACTGGAGACACGCGCCTTACAGCCACTGTGAGTTTGCCCCTCCCAGTTTGACACTCTTCCCTGTCACTTTGACTCCTGTAACATAATCTTCGTACCGCGATCATCATCATCGTTGTCGTCAGTGTAGTATAGCATGGACGCGAGAGAGGCGTGCAAGAAATAAACAAGAAAAGAAATAAAAAAGGAAAGAAATGAGCAGTCGGGAGTTATTCAGAACAACGCCTAACTAATATATCGTCAAGTTTTGCAATGGCCACATGCGGAGCCAATTACAGGGGCCCGTAACGCCCCCTTGGGACAATTCCTAAGGATGACCAATGCTGAATTAGACAACAAGGCGGCATCCTAGACTGTCCCCTGTAAGGCATCAATGTGTCGTGAATGCTTGTCTATCAACGGGATAGCGTTAAAGAGCTCGTTTCGCAGAAATTGCGGTGTCGGTGTCGGCGTCGTTGGTTGTGAGCGAAAAATCAGCGTTGTCATAAGCGAGAAATCGAGAAAAATGTAAATAAAGTAAATAATAAAAATCTTCAGTTCGAGTGAGAAACAAAACCAAGGCCTGGGTGGCAAGCAGACGTTCCAGCACAGAGCCACGCCATTGTTTGAAACTACTTCGAAAAAAAAGAAAGCACTATATGAATGTCATGTAGTGGAAGGAGTCTCCTCAACGCATGTAATATTAGGGAGTTTTAGAATAGCGTACGCAAAACTTTGAGTTAGCGCTTCGCGTCACTGCGCATGCGCCGTACGCCAACCTCTTGCGGGCTCCCGTCAAGTGACGGAAATAGCGGGCGGCCGCAACGAACGCTAACTTAGCGTACGCTATTCTAAAATTCCCTATTGCACGGCAGTAGCGTACAATCACGCCACAGGCGTCAATACATGTAAATTGCGCAACGAGAAGGTGTTTAAGGCCCCCACCCATTGCAAAGCGCTCAGCCATATTTAATCATCATCATCAGCAGCAGCAGCAAAAAAAAATATCAACGAAGTGAGCAGCTGCGTAGGTTTGCGTGTTGCTTTATGGACGCGTAGTGGACCCTTCACTGATTCGCAAATAGAAGAACTTTCGCGCAGAGTGTACTTCACAACTGCACTTGAAGTAGGTATTCTAGGATAGTTTGAAACGGTCAATGTTACGCGCACAGACACTCGTTTCTTTGCGACAAGGTTGAGGCATCTACCGAGAACCGAAGCCAGGCTAGTATTTGAGAAAACGATGCGCACGGGGCCCGATTGCGCTATCGCGTTCTACTCTTGAAGGCGAAACTGAAGCGTCCTCCAAGCTTTTGGCGCGGAGATGGCGCCAATGGCTAAAAGTGCAATTGAGTCACACGGATCATAAACGAAGCCACATCATAGACGGGAAGCCACCGAGAGAGGTCGCTACGTGCGTATAACGGAACGAACCAAACCAGTTTGGTACACTCCGTTTCCAATTCAGTGTCGTTCTCTTTTTGACCATTCGATCTGCAATATAAATTCCAGTTGTGAACGAAGTGAGCCGAACGTCGATCGCGTGAGCCTGGTAATCGAAAGCAGGGTACCGACAAGCCATAATACTGAAAAAGTAAAACGCGTTCCAAAAAATCCGGCGTCAGTGCAAGCCTAACACAAATGACGTCTACGGAAAATCGCAATGACGTTATAGTAGTCACAAGGTTTTGAGCAAGAGTCGTGGTACTGTGAATCAGCAAGAACTACGAAAAGTACACGCTGTGTAAACGTGTGGCGGGTGCATCCCAACCAAAGCAATCTCTTTCACTAATCTCTCTTCCCCTGATCAATAGTTCATTTTTTTTTTCGCCTGGTTTCACAAAACATAAAAGCAGTGATTCCTGTTCCATGAATTAGCAGACGCAAACCCACATAACGTGGGCAAACGCGTTCACAGACATACACTATATTATCCAATTGCTGTAAGGCAGACAAATCAAACGAAAACAGATAAAGAAGATTCTGGCATTATGGAAACCCACGAATAAAAAGAAAGAGGACTCGCATTAAACATCAGCGGAGGAAAATGTGCTTCCTTTTCAATTCAAAGCCAAGCACAGGAGCGAAAACCTTTCTCGAAATTGATCTCGGGCTGAACGAGACTTCGGTCGCGAGAATACTGATGCGTTTAGAGAAAGGAACGACAGACACCTCTCACCCTTTTCTATCTCTCCCTCTCTCTCCATTGCTACCTCTGTTTTGCCAAGCGAGAATCGCGAGCGAGCTATCGATCGTTCGCATAGAAAGCCGGAAAATTGGACGGCGACAGAATCCGGATTTATTACAGCCGTTCGAACCGCGAAAAAACCAGGCAGTTAGCCTGGGGCCGGGGAAGCGAACCGCAAATATCAAGATGCGAGCGAGAGACGAAAGCGAACTTGTATCAATGCGAAGCCCTCGGTTTTTGTTGCAAGCCCCTTCCGAGGAAATAACGCGGATAAATATAGGCATTGTCCCATGGCAACGCTAAAGTGCGGCGCGCGTAAAACACGAATCCTGCATGCTCAGTTGAAAGTGAGATCTAAAAGGCGGCTTTTTCAGAGCACTTGCAGCGCGTGTCTGCACGTCATCACTTCAGTGATAATCGCGAAAAAAGACGGTAAAGTAAGTATTTTTACCGCAGCCGCTAGAAATATACTGAACAATCGTGTCGCTATCTGTGCTGATAACCGCTGAACAGAAACAGCATTGAGTTCACAAAGGCTGGAACCTAATAGAAAAACTTAATAAAAAGACTAACAGTTCGAACAGAGGCGAAATTTTTTTTTACCTGTTCTTTCCAACATTATTTCATGCTATTTCGTTGCTCATTTCTTTTCAAAGACATCATTGAGTACTGTAGCGTTCGCGATTATTGCCATCAACATTGCGTATTTGTATAGAAGCCACGAAATCTTTTTCTTTTTGTCATTTCTATATTTGCATTTCCTACTTGCATTTCCGTGTCCTGCTCTCTTGAACTACGACGGCAACTAAACCTATGACTGCTACTAGATCTACGGCTACTAACAAGACCTAGAACATCTAAGAGACCTAGAACTGCTCATCATCATCTGCCTGACTACGCCCACTGCAGGGCAAAGGCATCTCTCATGTTCTGCCAATCAACCCGATCCTGTGCTTATTGCTACCACGTTATACCCGCAAACTTCTTAATCACATCTGCCCACCTAACTTTGTCTCCTTCCTCCTCGCGCGTTTGCCTTCTCTTGGAATTCAGGCAGTTACCCTTAATGACCAGCGGTTATCCTGCCTACGCGCTACGTGCCCGGCTCATGTCCATTTCTTCTTCTTGATTTTAACTATGATGTCCTTAACACCAGTTTGCTCCCTGGCCCACTCTGCTCTCTTCCAGTCTCTTAAAGGGACCGACAACTGCCCAGAACATGAAATGAGATGACTCCCTTCATGGAAAGATCGTCCGCTGCATTGACTTAAACCAACCCTGTTTTTTTCGTGAGAAGTGGATTTATATTTTTATTTCTTCGTTGAAAGTCGTGAAAAATGACCTGTGGTGCCTCTGGCGGTAAAAACATGAACGAACCCGCATACCTGGCCACGTGACCGTTGATTGCTGTAGACGGTTGAGGATCTTTTTGTTGGTATCTGAAATATTGTTCATTTCTTTATATTAAAAGATATTACTCCATAAAAATGTACACATAGGTCTGCGTTAGTAGTATGCATTTAAGCGGCGCTGCCTTCGCGTGGCGTAATGATACCATGCTCGCCAGCGCGTCTTGAGCAACTTTTCAGCGTGCTCATGCAACCGTGCACGCAGTTTGCAGGTCGCTAAGATTTTTGAGCGACATAATTTTTCTACCTACACTTCGTCTCAGAAAGTACGCTCACTGCTACTCGCCACGGCCGTGCATATGCGTAGTGACGTTTTCGGTGACTTGGCTTGGCTCGCATCGAGAGTAACGACGCCGGTACAAGCCACCCAGAACAAAGGCGCAGGCAACCTTGGGCGCAGGCAACACAACGCGGTACAAACACAGGGAAGGTGTATAATGTCACATCATCTCAGTGTAACAGCTTGTTTTTATCAAAAATAGCTGAAAAGCTCAAAGTAAAGGTGGTTAAGCATAGTTACAGGAACTCCAGCGAAAGCAGAATGACGACAGCTTTCACAAATCGCAAGCAGGGGTGGCGGCATCGCTATCAATTCTCAGCGTTGCTGGAGGAAAGGTACATGTGTGTTTAGAGCCTTTCAGATCGAAAAATACTGCTTGTAAAATAACTACGTGCTTTTGGGATTAACTACTGCAGCTACAAACGCTATGACGGGTGAGCTTTCAGTCGCGCCGTAAAAAAATGGGTCGAGAAAAATCAGTTGTCGGTCCCTTTAAGGTTACACCTATCACTTTCCTTTCTATCATTTTCGATTTCAAGAAACTGCTACTGACCTATAACTGCTACTAGATTGATAAGTGCGTCATCAGATGGAGCAAGGCTAGACAACTCTAAAACGACTTCCCCAGTGAGATGGAAAACAGCGGACTAGGAAAGTACGATTTCCCACGACTAAAAAATAAGTAAGATAGAAACACCTTTCGCAGAGAGAGAGCGAGAGGACGCGTGGGAGCCAGAAGGGTGGATCGAAAACGGCGCCAGACGTTGTTTTTACCATTTCCTTCGCAGTTGCCGTGGCGCTACTTCCTCCCTCCTTCCACACAAGTGGTACTTTACGCACCGCGGTGGGTCTACCACAGCGTCCGGTGCGTGGGGCCACAAACAGGTGTTGTCTCTCTCCCGAACTGGGACACAGGAAGGAAACGTACGAGGGCTTCGCGAATACTAACAGAAGAGAAGGTTCGCCCATTGGAAGCTGCTCGCAATCAGGAACAACCTAATACATTCGCGCGACAGGTTACTTAGGACTTAGAGTTAGCGTTATCTTTGAAAGTAATGGTACTATCCGCGTCAAATGAAACCCAAACAGCGGCAAGCATTCGCAGTGGTATAGTGCGCGCCGTCCAGTTATCACTATGGACAGGCGCGCATGTATGCGAAGTGCTGCCGAACCGGATGCGCGCGCCTGTCAGTGGTGATAACTGGACGGCGCCCACTATACCACTGCGAATGCTTGCCGTTGTTCGGGTTTCATTTGACGCGAATAGTACAGTGCAGTCACTGTATTGTAGTGAGTTTAAGCTAAGGGGAAGAAACTTATAAGTTAAAAAAGCTTGATAAGATCAGAAACGCGCAAGCAACGGATCGAAGAAATGTTAGCGTAACATTAAGAGTCAGTAAGACATAAATGTTGATTTTAGAGCAAACGGGAGCAGCAGACATTGTAGTTGACAATAGAATGGATAAATGAAATTGTACCGGCCATGTACTGCGCAATGGAATATACAAATAACCGGTGTGCTGCATTAAATGGGCTGACACAGAAATGGTCCCACAGTTAAAAAAACCAAAACAAAAGAACACTAAAGCAAGCAAAAGCTTTGCTATAACTTTACTGGAACACCCTGTATAAGGCCGCATAGTTTGTAATACAGCATATTACGGTTAAACAGATGCATCCAGGCTTCTCTCGTGAATAGGCTGCATAATTAATCCTTCGTAGCCAGCGGGATGGCCGGAACGTTTTCAGAGACTTGATTTTTTCTCTTGCGGTCTTCGCCCTCCAAGCACAGTTACAGCAGATGGCGAGCATCTGCTGCAGACGCGGAGGCACATCATTTTCGCCACTTCACAGGCCATTGAAGAGCTGTGCCCTACAGGCCCGGCTGTTCAGGGCGATCGCGCAAGCAATGATCACTAAAAGAGTGGCTAATAGGAGAGATGCGAACGCTTAACGATAAAATTAGTGACACGAAAGTGCCTGTTATCCGTGCTTTAAAAAGGCGCTTTGCTGTTTTCATATCCTAGAAGTATTGTTTGATAAGAAAACACGAGAATATACAAAGCTAATAAGAAGCAATCAACTAAGAAGGAGGAAAAAAAAGTATGTGTCACTCTTTTCGGTGAATCTTGACTTGCAACGTATATGACACTTTTTAAAGACACACGTGAGCTCTCTTTGTGCTCCCACGACTTCGCAGTAGACAGCATTATGATATCCAAAATTTTCACGCGTCTTTTAAGAGAATCTTACGCGTGACAAGTCAGAAATCAGGAGATTTTTTTTTTCTTAGAGTGCAGGCTGACAGCTGCCACCGAGGAAGTACAAGGGCTACTTGCCCTTTATAGAGGAGAGATATAAATAGAAGTTAAAGACAGGAAGAAGGAAAGCAAGGAAAGAAGAAATAACCCAATGATAGGAAATACAAAGGTAAAGAAAGAATACAAAAGGAAAGAAACACCTGAAAAAAAAAAACAATAGAAGACACTACAAAAAAAAAAAAAAAAAGGTGGTCTGCAGCGGAGTTTTAAATCACCTGTTGAAATATTTTTTTTTTCGAAGTGAAGGTACAAATAAGTATAAAGGAAATACGTAAAACAGCCACTGACGCAACTGGATGTAGCCCATCGTTCCACAAAGAAGTACGTTCTGGCGATGCTCACTCAATCAAGAGAAATTTCTCTGCGCACAGCGAAGTTTTTCTGCGCCACCAAACAGAACAACGACAGGGCGTGAGACATTTTCGAAACGTCAGTGTAGTAGCATAAGTAAGCGAGTTTTGAGAAAATCAGCAATGTTCACAATATTTAGGTCCCACACGAGGCTTTCATTAGCAGCGTAAGAACCGACGTTTCGTCGCTTCGGCAACAGTTCTACCACGCAGACGTCAGATCCCTAAACTAACATAGGACCTGCCTGCAATGATATGCTTGGGCAGACACGTCCTTCTATCGATCGGTCGTGATCGATGGGAGTAGATAACGAAGGAAAAGGACGGCACGCGAAACTGTCGGCCAGAGAACAGCTGCTCCAACAAAGGAAGACTAAACAGAGGCGATAGTGTCGTAGCCACGAGCACGGACGGACGAGGCGGACGGCCGGACCACTCATCCAGCCGTGCACCTCATTTCCAATGCTGAGTGGCGCAACTGCGGGCCGTCCCGTGTCTTAGCCCATCGCTCTTAGCCGCAGAAGCGTGGCAGTGACGCTTCTCCTAAGAATGAGCCGCGAGACAACGCGCCGCAGTGGCTCGCGTATAGAGAAAAAGACGAGGAAACAAACAGAAAGCTGGAACGCTACAGGACGTTAGACGCATACCTAAGCGCATGCAACACGTACCGAGTTAAACAGACTGATGCTGGCGCGGAAGATTGATGATACCCGCAAGGCACGTGGCATTGCCGACGTGTATACGCCTCACTGAGAAGCAAATCGATGATGGCGCGTAACGTACCGTTTATGGGATAATATGGGGCGAAGAACAATGTATCACAACGTTAAGGCAACACTTCTTTCCCTAGCACTCTAGTTACTTCAGGGGCATGCTCAAGCAGCATACACTTGTTTCTTTGTGGATTTGATTTCAGCTTTGCGGATTTGGATTTTCTTACGTTGACTTATCTCGTCAGTCTTTCAGGCATCAGGAATAGGCAAAGGATTACTGCTACCTTTGTGTTTACTAGTTCGAACACAATGACTACTTGGATTAACACTTGGTCCAGGATTCACTTCTCCAATATGTGTTAATACACCGTGAAAGTTAGATATCGCTTTTATAATTTTTTTGTAAATGTAAAAATTATTTAGGTACTACTTTCAAGAGTAACCGAAGACTCGTTTGCTTGCCGAAAGGTAGCCGCTTCTCAGAATTTTCCCCGTCGCAGGCAAAAGCCCCTGTGGCTGGAAAGTTTCGAGGTTCTTACCTGAAACGAAACAAAGAGAACAGGAATTAGGTAAAGAAAGACGGTAAATGAGTTTGATTGTCACGTTGCAATATTAGTTACGAAAAGTTTGTTCATTCTCTAATTGTGTAGTCTCGTCTAGAACTCAAACATCAATAGCTTTCATTTGCGGACACCGTATATACAAGTGACGAGGAGAGTGGCTGTAGTCGAACCGTACGCAAACTATAAACCTATTTACTAGATAACGTATATCCCTTAATCGCTCTGCAAACATGTGGCTACAATAAAAATAAAAAAACTTGTAGCGCTCTACAAACAACGAAATTGACCACTTCTACTCCTGTGTGAAAAAAACAAAAACAAAGACAGCGAAGCAAATGGACAAGAGGCCAATGAGCAACAGGTTGCTCACATCGCAACAAGCTTTCCTGCTGCCACAAACGAGTCTAACAACGTTCCGTCTCTAGTTTTCCCAAGCCTCACAGTCCGAGCCGCCCGACATGTGCTGGGCTGTGGCCCCCCGACCGCGAACGACGCGGCGGGGCTTATCCGGCAAACAAAGCGCGAATCCGATCAGTGCAAGACGAGATTTACGCCAAATCCGATGTCCGGCTTTTTTCCCATTGGAACTATATATACAGAGCGTCCCACCGTCAAGGCGACACAAACAGCCAATGTACCGCACGCAGCTTTTGACGCACCAGAGGGGCCCCGCGGTTTCCAATTACGTTGTTCATGTTGCCGCAAAAATCCTGCACATACTGTTCGGTAATTAGAGCTTCCAAAGACACGTTCGGCAAGCCCCGTAATCTCGGCTTAGTGTTCTCTATTCGAAGCCCAACTGTCAAACAGAGTTCCCCGAGTGTCATTAAAAGTTCTCGCCTAAGCTTCAAAGTTAAGTAAAAGTTGTCAGAACTAAAGGAATCAATATCCGTTCGGTCGAATAATGTTCTCTCATCTACACTGGACACACTGATATCTTTTATTAGACCAGTGGTCAGGCAAAGAGCTGACAAAAGCGCTTATTGGGTAGTGTCACGGTCTCTGTTGTAACTAGCATCCATAATGTGATACATAAGACTTCGGTCCAAGGTTCCCGTTTCACGGATGCTCGTTAGTTGTTTCTGTGTACCGACCTTCGCTGAAGTGCATAAGCCATCCCGGATTGACTAAACCGAGGCGGCATGTAAGCGTGACCCCCGAATACAGTGAGCGATAATATGTAAAAGTTTAGGAAATAAATGAGCGCACAATACGGTGAGGAAATATCGACTGATGTGGTCTAACGCGCCAATGTAACATGTTGGTAAAGAGAGATATCAGAAAGGAAAGGGCGCGTTGGATCTAAAGGCAGATTATTATTATTGTTATTGTTGTTGTTGTTTTTGACATTAAGTGTCCTTGCATTTCCACCTCAACCAAAACACAACCCCGCCATACGCCATGCCAAGGGAAATCAAACCGAAGATACGCGTGCTAGCAGAAGGCCGTTTTTCATGGAGTCATTGACCAAATAATGCCGATTCCCAAGAGTGTGACGCAGTGTGGCAATAACGGGAACAGAAAGGATCGCTCCAGGAAAAAAAAAAAAAGAAAAAAAAAAGAAAAAAGAAGACACGTCGCGTGCCTAGATATACAAAATTCTTTATCCCGCGAGAGTTGCGAAAACGACTCGAGATCGGCTGCTTCTTCAGGCCGACAAAACAAGTGCTCTATCTCATGCGGCCTTCACTCTCTCGCAAGTCTCTCTATAGTTTCGCGATACTAACAAACTACGCTTTCGACAGCCTCGAAAGAAGGCAGCGCGTTACAAAGTCACTGTCTCCTCTAGAGAAAACGTAACAAACACGAAGATACAGAAGTAAAACGGAGAATAAGGAGGCAGCTTCAGTGTCTTCATCGGATGCGGGCCTGAGACCTGTGGAGTCCAAGGGCTGAGCGGTGGGACGCGCAAGAGGATTTAACAAGCGCTCGCACGCGCACTCTCATGTCTCCTTCCTTTCCTCTCTCTCTTTTCACTCTCTTCCTCTGCCCTCTCTCTGAGCCCTGGGAATCGAGCGACAGGCGACGCTAAAGCTTTACCGTATACGGTAACCAGCGTTGCGATCGTCACTGCCCGCCCGTTCTTTGTTCAGAGCGTCTGGGGCCCAGACGACGAGATTTCGGTAAAGAAAAGGCCGTCCACGGAGACGATCCCCGCGATCTCCATCCTAACCGTCCCCTCCTCCCTCGCTCCCTTCGGCCGCGTTATTTTTACGGCCCGCACGAATCCTGTTCAGCGCGTCTCGGGTTTCGTTCGCGCAGTTTGGGGAAAAGGGCTTATCGAAACGCGCAGTCCGCAAAGCCTCCTAATCAGTGCTTGAAGGCAAGAAATCGAGTGCAAGAAGAAGTCAAAGGAAGAAAGAAAGAGAGACGTCGCTCGAACTTGAGGGCGCTAAGCCGTGATCCCGCAAGGGTTGCGGAAGCTAGCGCCGTGCTCACTCTGTGCCTCTAGAACCACGTCAGGGCCACACGCAAGCGAACATGTTTCGCAAAGGTGTAATAAGTAATAGTTGGGTTCAACGTCCCAAAGCCACGATATGATTATGAGGGACGCCGTAGTGGAGGGCTCTGGAAATTTCGACAACCTGGGGTTCTTTAACGCGCACTTAAATCTAAGAACATGGGCCTCAAGCATTTTCGCCTCCACTGAAAATGCGTCCGCCGCGCTTGCAAAGGTGTGTAAAACTAAAATGCGTGTTTGTATGTATGCTGCAGCTCAAGACTTTTTCTGACATTAAAATGTAGGCGATGTTCACAACACATGCGTTTAGTGAAAGCGTGCGAAAGTTTGCTGCCTTTCACGCGCCTTACGACGCGTGCAAATAACGTAAAACATTCGAAGAGTTGACTTATCATAGTGCATAGCAAGCACAAGCTGGCGTGAACGGATAAACCCAGTGCACCGACAACCAGTGAATTCGTGCAGAAACACACTTCAGTACGCAACTAATTTGTTCCTTTCTATGGTTTTTTTGTTGGTGTTTTATAGTGCACTGCTTTCCTGCAATGCTCAAAGATGTCGCCTTAAAGGGGCCCTGCAAGATTTTTTCGGTAAGGTCAGAAAACGTTGCCGATCTGTAGTCGAAGCTCCTGAGAACATGTGAGTCAAATGTTATAGCGCAGTACGCAGCCTGGAATTTGCAATTAATTCTCAAAGTCAGTCCAGAAATCATTCCGTCTTCTTTCGACAAATGATGTCATAAACCCAAATGACCGCGCCATAATCCCAAAGTCCACGGCCATTGACTGATTTGTGCAAAGTGAGCTGCATAGTTCACGCGGACGCCGCGGGATGTCGCCACGTAACCGTGCGCACGCTCGCAATTACACTAAAAGCAAGGCGCGCGTTCAAAGAAAAAAAAGTCATGACGCGCGCTCACAAACGGGCGCATCGTCTTGCCCCCCATGTCATCCTGCCCCCCATCCCCCGTAGCTTCCACAGCGCTCGCTATAGACTATTTTCCGTAAGACATCTGGGCGCGCCATCTTGGGCTGTTAAGTAGATATTTTCTTGTTTTTGTGTGTCGCGACGTAAGGCCATGAAACATGTATACCAACCCAACCGTTTTCATGCGTGTGCGTCTACCGTAACACTGTTCGTTTAGTTGTTAAAGATGCAAAACACAAAGGTTAACAGCCCAATATGGCGGCACTAAATCTCTCCTTAAATAGTCTATACTCGACGACAACTTTTCTTGACAGCACTGTGGAAGCTACACAACCAAAGCGCATGCCTGCTACCACGCCAAATAAATAGTACTTATGTTTGCCGATAATTTTCTCATTTTCCTTGCTCAAATAAACACTGCTTTATTTCATAACGATACTGAAACAGTTGCGGGAAATTGTAGGTAAAATAAATTTATTGTTCACCTTGCAAGAATGCTTTCCTTTTCTTTCCATTTCTTAGACAGCACCACCTTTTCAGCCCACCCGTCTTCCAAGGGACAATGGCGTCCGTGACGTCAGTGTACGGCCGCAAACGCGCTGTTTAGTTCAACAAAAATATACTCTTAAGAGGACTCTGAACAATCCAAATGTTTCTCCCGTTCATAATTTTCATGTATACGTTTTTCTAAACGCGTTAACGATCTGCGCGAGCAAAACCGAAACCAGCCGCAAGCTGCCCTACTATTTGCGGAGCAACACGAATGTGCGGAAGCCCCGCCTCCGTAGCCTTCGCTCCAATGTCAAGATAAGTTGTCGCTGAGTATAGTACGAAAGGGGAATGAAAGCGCTAGAAGCATGCGACAAGTTCCTGTAATTCCGATCGTACTTGACGGATTCTCAAAATTTTTTGCGGCAGTCCAGTGGTGAGGCAATAAGCTCTTTTAATGACGCCATTCGATAATTACTTGGGAAAGTGTTGCAGGGCCTCTTTAACAGAAACCAGTTACTCGTATTTCATGGGAGTGGAAGGTCAGTGATTACCGCTCGTCTTTTTACAAACAGGTCTGTAGATGACGAGCAGACGACTTGACGTCACGGCGAACATTTCAGGGGCTAAACGCTGCCCAAAGACCCAGAGAGAAGGCATTGTTTCTTAGAATTTGCGGGGCGCCCGCGGCTCGTAGCGCTGCCACGTTTGGCATTGTTGATCGTGACGGCATTCTTAACACGATGTGCGCGTTCTATTTAAATGTTAAAAACTTATCGGATGTGGTTTAGGGACACTTTAAGAAAATAAACATGGTGGCAAAGGCGCGTACGACAATGAAGTACTACAGCCACGCGCGTATACAAACCCTCGGACTCGCACGTCTGCGCTCTTGAAGCAAGGACTCGCCGCAAGTGGTCCCGTAGTAAGGAATGTCTGCGACGCCTGCAGGAACGAGAGACAAGACGAGCTCGGAAGGGTAGAGAAGAGCCTGGGCGTGCTCGAGTCCCCAACGCAATTAGGGCACCGCGACGGAGGCATGCCGAGCCTAGGCTCTGAACGCTCGAGAAATTAGAGCGGCATTTGCATTCGTCGCACCTAAGCCGGTTAACCGAAAGCCCCGGATGCGCTTCCCTTAACCAGAACGCGTGTCTGCGTGCGCGTGCGTCAGCACGAATGAATGGCTTCGAGGCGCGAGGGAGGAAGAGCCGTGGCAGTGAATTAGAAGGCTGAGTGGAGAAACGGCTCGAGGGAGCCGAGACGATGACTAGGCTTACCGCGAGTGAAAGTTCTGACTAAAGGAATGCACCAAGGAGGGGGTTAAACAGTGGCCGTGTAAATGAAAGAGATAAAAAGAAGTTTAATCGAGCAACCAAAGTGAGAAGGCCGATGAAGTTATGGACACAGCAGCCTTGGGGCTGCTGTGTCCATATCAGGGCTAGCTGAATAAAAGAAATTAGGTATAAATACCACAAATATAGGTTAACGAGGAAACGTGAGCTACCAGGTTCACTTGCAAATTTCATATTTGTTTATATTATTTCTTTTTATTAATATTTTTCCCTGTCTTCTGGTACATTTTAATCCCATTCTCCATCGCTATACTGAGTAGCATGCCAGCGGCTACATGGACGTCGACAAAAATCTTTTTCCTATAAAAAGTAGTTGGAGCTATCGTTAAACGTTTGTCAGGACAGCAAACAATAAACATCGATTTCTGTAAATATTTATTCTAAAAAAGAAATAAAGAGTAACCGCATGATCATATTGAGGGCCAATTACCGAAGTTAGTTTGATACTTTGGTTAATCGAACCATTCTCTAACTGATACACATCTGGCTGAACGGAGCACTGTGACGACAGCACGCGATATTCTATTGAGATCGCTGGGTGATCGCGCACAACGAGGCAGCAAATCGGAAGCGAGGCAGCGAACACGTAAGTTTGACCACGTGGAGTTATTTAACGCGCACTCAAAACTCAGTAAGCGTGTGTTAACAGTTCTGCACCTACTTCCACCAAACGCAACTGCCGTGGGTGGGAGCCATACAAAATGCCACGCGTACCCAATGGTATATTTAGTAATCCACCGTTGTTAGCGGAACGCATAGCTTATGTGCAAAAAAAAAAAAATGAATAACCCGCGATGACATATCTTACACTGTGTCCCGAAGGACAAAAGGTGGCAATCTGAGACCGTTCTGACAGCAGAGGCACAGATCCTCGGCTGGGCCACGTTCCAAACGCTGCAGGCTACCTTCGAAGGCGGAATAGGAGCTATGCTATATAGAGCGACAGGAAACAACTTTTCGACCAAGGTAACATCATGCAGCTGCATGATGCTAGTGCAGCACGTGTAGAAGAAAGGTGCGTTGGTGCAATTACAGAATCAGGCTAACATCCGTAAGCGGTTTTGCAAAAGGTAGGCTTGCTACTTGGCTGCTTATTTTGTGTGCCTTGTATATAGTTGTCAGCCTGCTCCCTCCATAATTCAGGGTTCATGCACATTTACATGACAGAAATTCAAGGGTTTTCAAGGACTTTCAAGGCTATGTGTGTGAATTTTTAAGGACCACATCGTCTGTTAGAAACCCAATTAACTCATATTCAGGGGAGGATGGAGGCTTCCGTGCCTGCGTCTTGTTCCTTCCGTTCCTGCGTCTTTCTGCGCTACAGAATGACCGATACTTAACACCAACAAGCACATATAGCCACATCATTGGCGCACCAAACTAAAGCGACATATTGGACAGAAGAAACACAGTGACTTATTCATGAAATGAAACCATTTCGCAAATTACCGAACAATGAGCCACGCCGGTCAGCGATGTTTTTCACGTTAGCGTTAGAAGTGAATAGCTTCATAGGTGAATTGTGATGAAACCCCAAAGTTTAGAGCTTTCTGGTGTACGATTTAAAGTAACAAGACGAAAAGCGAAGTGCCCGGGTGCAAGGATCGTCATGAATTCGTATAAGCAGCAATTGAATTGCTAGGGCCGTCAATCAACACACGAATTAACGCCCGGAGTGCTGCACTACTTTCCTTGGCTATCCTGTTCGCCAACTTCTTCAACGTGCGGCAAATAAAATGAGCACCTCACGAAGGGACACTGAACAACGCACTTTTCGGCACTGAAAGAACAAATAAAGAGGAGCAAAGGAAAATGCAGTTTTGATCAACAACGCTTTCGCGACAAACACTCAACAGGGAGCGACTGGCCACGCCACGAAGTGTGACAAATTACTTCTCGAAGCGCGAAGCGTTTTTTTTTTTTCGTTTTTGCCAGCCCAAGAACACCAAGCAGTACCGTGTTCTTCCTCCCACACTGTTCCTTATTTTCCCAACTTGATGCGCCGAGCGTTTGATGGCGTTGCCTCGGGCACCAATAGAAAATAGAAAGACGCACTCCATTCTTTTCCTGTCTCTTTCTTCGCGTATCAAGCGTATATACGGGAAAAACCTGGGGGCTTTCTTGTTTCCACAAGGCGCACCGGGGAGTCCGCCCGCGGCTCGTCAATCTTCATATTTTTTTTCCCTTTTATTTCGCCTCGGTTCTTCGTCGATTCAACAGCGCTGTTTACTTTTGGCTCGCCTCTGAGCCAAGTCGTCTAGCAGGGAAGAAAGAACCTGGGCAGAAGCGACGAGGTGAGAAAGGGTGTCTGTCGCTCTAAGGCCCCGAGTGGCAGCGCAGACCTCCTTTTCCTCTCCTCTTCCCGGAATCGATCCGCCGTCGTCCGTCACTCATCGTCCAATTTCCCGCCGCCGTCCTCGTTGCGCCGCCGTCCACGGCGACACCTCGCTTCCCGGAAACACCCGGAAGATAGAGCACCGAGCTATACGAACAACATCCGAAGACGCCAGTTTTATCTCTTTCGGCAAAAGTAAAGCGCAAAGTGCGATTTGGCCAAGGACGTTATGGAAATAGGTAGAGAAAGCGCTAACCGAAACCAGTTCGCTAAAACCTATCTCCAAATGAGTATAAACTATACAACTAAACTTTTCGCAAAGTGCACTTTAGACATCCAATTTTTTGCTACGAAACATCACTTGATTTTTCAACATCCACGAACCGGCATCTCTTGCGTATATATCATTTCCAATATACTGACACCCATACCACATTTAAGTGCAGAAAATAGCTTAGTTAAACCAGGTCAATTGGAGTAAAGGCGACTGAGTTGAGCAGCAGTGAACGACGTTGGGCCAGTTGGCGTTGTATAACGAAAGGAACCGCGTTGATGCTGCGCCGTCGGCGCAGTGTAAAAATATCGATGGTAAATGCAGAAAAAATTTGCACTGATCAGAACCTTATTCCAAAGCCAGCCTCATTTTAAAATTTCAGAACATCTGCAAAAAGCAAAAGGGTGTCATCCCTAAAAGTGGAGTGTATGGGTATGCGCAATTTGTATAGAGCTCACGGAAAATATTTGTGTTTCAATATGTGGGCTTGTAATTTGGATGGGTATTACTGTTCGTGATCGAGATTTTCGGCATATTTGCTGTTCCTTTGAGGGTGCGAAAAAGCTGCGCGAGAGCCGGTGTCTAGGTAATATAACTTCCATGAAGTGTTCTTGATACACTTTTATTTCCCTGAAGAGGGGCTCTAATAAAATGCAGCTGGTTATCCTCCTTCATAATAGGAAAAAATTAGGGAGGGTGTGATACAAGCCTCTGTGGACTCAAGATGTGATAGAACGAAAAAACGCAGAAAGAAAATGCATGTGAATTGAAGGAATAACTATCACTGAAGTGCCTTATTTCAGAAGAAGGGTTGATTCCTCGCGAACTGAGGAAAGAGCCTCGAGCGCGACATGGTGAATGAAATGGCGGCTGTCGTGCGGAGGTGATTAGGTGACGTAGACGAGGGCATCGTGATGCACGGGAACGCTTCCTGCAAAGCAGCTGATCTGGAAAACCCTAAAATGGCGTGATTCCCGCTTGTACTAATTATTATTATTGGGGTTTAACGTCGTAAAATCATCACATGAGTATGAGAGACGCCGTAGTGAAGGGCTACGGAAATTTCGACCATCTGTGGTTCTTTAACATGCGCCTAAATCCGAGTACAAGGGCCTCAAGCATTTTCACCTCAACCGAAAATGAGGCCGCAGCGGCCGGGATTCGATCCCGCGACCTGCGGGTCAGCGCCGCTTTTACTACTAACATTGTCAAACTCTTCGACCATTTTGATAAGACAAGACAAACTTCGGACGATGACATCCTCGAGAAAACAAAAACGCGGCTTATTGAACGTCATGTCTCTGCGTCATGCCCAATGTACTGTCAGGACGCCTAGTTTTCACAACACCCCGCATATGCAAGCCACACACGCGTGTTGGCCTCCAGCGACCGCCACGACGCGTCATCAGTGAGAGGCTACAAAGAGCTAAGCGATAGACGCGGGCGCGGATCTTCAATACCAAAATAAGCAAGCGCACGACAAGCACAGACGCACGCACTTACAACCCCCGAACCCTCCGACACATACAGACTATTTCTTTCTCTTCGTGTGCGTTCAACGCAGATAGACAGAAAGAAACTAAGAGGAGGACAGTTATAAGAGACGAAAATAAACGGAGCGTATAACAGAGGGCCAACAATGGAACACTGCGAGGCGCCGGAGGACAACGGCTCTGTCCAGCGGCGCGCAACAATTAGCCGTAATTGGCGCGGCGCTGCAACGATTTTATATATTTACATGTATACTCGTCGAGCCGTCCCGCCTTCCCTATATAGTGCACACTCTACCTTACTCCGTCCAACGTCGTTCGGAACGAAAAAGAAACAAAGAAAAAGACAGCAAGTGATCTGCAGGAAGGGAGGTCGGCCTTAATTACACACCCCGTCCTTTTCTCACTCTTATACGCATTCACGCTACGGACCATAGGACAACGAACGGCGACGCGCTTTCGGGGAGTGCGCTAGTGTATATGTATACTGGCTGCGCGGTGCAAGTTCAAGCTCTTGTGTACAACGTTCGTTGAGCTCGAATAACGCTCGGCCGACGCAACGCGCATACAACGAAGGCTGCAAAAGAGGACAGGACGCCGAGGACAGGGCCGCGCGTGCGGCCATTTCTGCGCGCAACGCCGGCGCGAGTGCGGACGGTCGCAGTGACAAATTGCTTGCCGAGGTCGCGCGCCATTGCAGTCACTTTAACAAGAAACGCGCGCGCCGTCGTTGTTTAGGGGGCTGTCCCCCAAAACGACCGTGGCACGCTATGTATAACGGCGAATGCGTAATTTTGCTTCTTTGTTAACGAGTAAACACGCGTAATGTGTGGCGCGTCACAAAGCCATTTAATTGCAGGAACGACGCTAAGGATAAGCCCGTAGATGCTAGCCCGTAGCTTCTAAGGCGGTCAACCAAAGTCATTTGGGATCAGCTTCTCAGAAGCCGCAAATTATGGTGAACTGTCGAGAAATCTGCGAATGTTATTTACTTTCAATACACGGCGCTGCTGATTTTCAAGCATCATATTGTTATCTTTTCAGCTCCCGCTGTCGGTGACCTTCAAGTGACCTTGGGTCGAAAGCCACAGCCGTTACGTGGACACTCAAACGACAACATCCGGACATCCAAAATCGAAATTCGAGTAGCACTAGTGGAAGAGACGACAGCAGCGAGGACACAATTTGGCTTATCTTATACTTTTTAACAATCTTCAGTAATACTTGTTAAAAAACTCACCGATATTTTCTGCAAGACGTACTACAAAGAAGACAGATCCTGGTTTCCAGCATAAAAATTTCAGCGGGCCTAGCCAGGTGATGTTGAGTTTACTCGCGTCTATTGTGGACCGAATAAAGTTGTTTCACTCACTCACTGACTCACAGCTGAAATATTCGTCCCGGTCCGGGAATCAGAGCAAGGACTAACATGCAATTTCAATGGCAGTCGCCCTACCCTCCGCTAAGGTCCCGTATTCACAAAGAGCTCTAACGCTGAAAATATTCGTAAGAGAAAACGTCAACCAATCGTTTCGCATGTGCAGGACACAGTGAAAGCATCCGACCAATCTCCTCCCCGGCTTTCACACTGACTGCAAATGAGGAGAAACCTCGTAGAATTCTTTTCGGTGCCCTCCTGAAAATAAGGGCTGAGAACCTATGCCTTCCAGCGACTTCAGGTGGCTGACACGCTCTAACCGCAGTCCATTGCCACTGCACCAAAAAGTAGTATTCCAAGCACTCGTTCCCTATCCTTCACGATCACCGTCATGGTCACCAGAATCTCAACCTATAACACAGGGTTCACTCCGTGACACTCGTGCGACCCATGCTGAAGCCACAGCACCCAGCCAGAGACCATTCCCTGCCTATACGTCTAGAGCTTTCCCTGCCGTGTGTCGACGGCTATCCAGGCGCGAATTGCAGCTTCAACAGCCCCCACGTTTTAAGTGCGAAGCACCTTATGCACTCGGGCTGTCGGCGTCTCCTGTCGTCGTAGTCGGTCACGTTAAAGCAAGTGGCAAATATGACGGCGCGATGGCTGCGGAAAAGCTCCGTTTCCGCGATGAACGCTGTCTGCGATTGGCGCTGGACGCTGTCTATGATGTCTGTAGCAATGAGAGTGTCCTCTTATTGGTACTGACGTGTCCCGATGTGAAAAACCGGTGCTTCACACCTCCCCAGGTTTCACGTTAGTGGAGCTGTGTTGTGTACACTGCCCAACTAAGATGCCATATCAAGTGTCAAAAACAAAAAAGCACGAGTACGGAACAGAGAGAAAAAGATGCGAAGAAACATATACAAAATATATACATAAGCAAGCATAGCCATGTATAGTACAGCAAGGAAGGAAAAGGAAAATCAGGGTGAGGAAGGAGGAGGTGAGAGGGTAAAATACAGCACAGTATAGTGTAGCAAGGGCTGGGAAAGGGACATGACGGTGAGGAGGGAAAAGAGGATGGCAACGCCACCAGTTCCGCCGGTTCCTTAGTTTTAGCACTACTGGTGCGTCGCTGCCCCAATTTTTCTACTATAACCAAGTAAAGCTCTTTCTTAGCCCATCTCCACGTTCACAAAGGCACGTTCGAGCTGACATCTGGTGAGACATGGACCGTATGTATTTGATAAATAATCGACACAACCAACTCTTAACCTCCAGCCAATCGTCCAAGAACACTTACGGACGCGACGCTTTGAAAACTCAGTGCCATGTGTTTATAAAGGATTGGAACAAGAGGCCGGATTGTTCGACAGCTCAAAAGTACGTGGGAATTGTAGTCCGGTACAGCTTAAGCAAGTACGAGAGGCCTCAACGGGATAACCAAAGCGCGGCGGCCAATTTCCATGCCTGACCCGTTCAGTACCCTGACGGCGCTGTCACCAAACGTCAATCTTGAGTGCGGGCACATAGGTGCACGATAGTATTTATGCGCCTCTGAGGTGGAAATGCCATTACCTCATAAAATTGCACACGATCATATTAACGGCAAATAAAGTCGGGGGGGGGGGGGGGGGTATACGCAAAGCAATATAAGTTGTAATGTACTGTGGGAATTTTCGCCTTTTACGAAGGCACCATGTGGTTTCTGTGGGTCACGACATGCTTTTCATCGTCATGAAACCGACCGTAATAGAGGCCTTAACTACGCAGTCGGTAGCACGGCCAGCGTCATAAAGGCGAGCGAGGACTAGCGCGGCTTGGCGCTGAACGGCGCCTTCCGGGGCGCTGCCCATGCGCCACGCTTGAAAGCGGCCGTTCGTCATTTGTCTTCATCACAACCGCACCGTGAACTTAAACGCGTCGCGCGGTCCTAATGGGACGCCATTGCCTCAGACACGGAACTGCGTCCGTCTGAATGAAACGAGAAACGAAGGCGACCGCCCTCATTATCCCCACCCGCGGTACCGCTTCCTCTGCAGCGACTAAATGCTTGTCGGCTGCGCTGGACATTCATACCCTCTCGTTAGCACCATCCTTCATGAAACAGCTCCAAATAGCTACTACTAGCCCCCCTCCGCCCCCCCCCCTTCCCCCCGCCACGCGGCTTGCTATGTAAATATCAGCGCGTTCGGAGTTTAAAATTTCATCACCGTTGGTCCCCCCGTGTTTACCTTTTCTTTCAATTTCACGAAGGCTCCACATCGCACGGAGAGCGTACACGAAGAGCAATGTTTCAATAAAATTGCTTCCATTTATTTGTGGAGTTGAGCGTGTTTATACATGTTTGCATACTTGTTCCTGAAGCAATCGTTTGTGATCGACCTGGACTGTAGCCGTTTACAACCTCAGATTAAGTACAAGCTCCACCCCCAAAACTGCGGCGCCCCCTACCATTCATCTTTACAAGTAGTGCCAGGTGGTTTCCGTCCTAACGTTATGAGCCTGTAATTTGTCTGTGCGGCCTGTCGGAAAACTATCATAATCATAAACGGTATGTGCCACAGAAATTGGGTAAATCCTACTACTCACCACTGCTCTACTAAAAATTAAGAAGCCAACAGTTAACAAAAAATTACACCATCTCCCGCTAAAGGGAACCATGTGTAGATGTGAAGCAAGCGGGCGCTAACGCTTACACTGGCGGCGGCGTTGACGCTGGCGCTCATCGCAGCGTTGCGCAGGAGAGAAAACTGGGGAGGCGGCAAAGCAGGCAGTGATGGACAGTTTTTCCTACTAGAACATGCCAATCGCTGCTAATGGGCAATGAGAGACAGAAGACTCCGACTGGACACAGAGACACGCACTCCGCTTTTAGTTAACGCGCACGCTGCGAATTTTTATTGTTCAACAACGCACAGGAGAAATCTGCCACCGGCACCACCTTGGAGGTCAAGATCCATTGCTATATATACGGGATGGCCAGTGAACGGTTGTGCAGCGCGAGCAGTCGGTTTTTTCAACCAAGAAACTCGCTAGCAGACGCTGCCTGCGTCGGCGTCGCGAGGCGAGAGAGGGAGGAGCGTAAGAGAGGAGAGAGAGAGGGGGGTGACACGCATGCGCAGTTGGAGTGTGAACGCCGTGGGCAGGGATGCGTAGAGGAGAGAGGGGGGAGCGTAGGAGAGGAGAGAGAGGGGGGGACGCGCATGCGCAGGGGGGAGTTAGACGCCGCGGGCAGGGATGGAGAGAGGGGGGGTGTAAGAGGGGAGAGAGGAAGGGAGGCGCATGCGCAGTGTGGGTGTGGTTGCCGCGGGGAGGGATGCCTAGAGGAGAGAGAGGGGGGGAGAGGAGGTTTTTTATTTTTATTTTTTTTAACTGTTTGCGCATGCGCAGTAAGGGTGGGCACGCGGCACACCACCACCACCACCACCGGATTAAGCTTCGCCATCAGATGCTTCACATCTAAAAAAAAATGGCTGCGAAGCGACGGCGCGGAGCCGAAGACCCCGAGTACAAACCGCGAGAGAATACTAGGGAACGGGAAAGGCAACTGCGGCTGTGAGAAGACCCCCGAAGCGATGGAAGGCCTGCGCCAACGACGACGTGCCCGTAAATCTGTGAGAGGTGCGAACGCTTGGTTTCAGCGTGAGTTTGGCTCTGCAGTATGGACATCCATGTCGTGTCTGACTGTCTGTGGTTTAACTCGAACATCTCTGCTCTGAGAATCAACGCGACCTATAAACAACCTGCAGCACCTAGCTAAGGTCTAGAAACAACCTATCGACGCAACCAGATTAATCTTCAGAATCTTACAGTTTCGCTGTTTTAAGCCTTGTGCGCCTTAGTGCAAGCTTCACCATTTAAAAAAAAATTTTTTTTCGTACCCAATAAAAATTCTACGCATACAAAGAGTTCAAAGTTCATCGTTTCTACTTAAAATATTACGTTTAGCTGAGCATTGGTGTCGGAATTTTTATTGAAACTTGGCTGGAAGTTGATGTTTTCAACCGAGAACCACCGGCAGTGTCCGCATGGGAAAATCAACCTGAATTACGCGAAAGTTTCTTGACGTCGCGGAAATGAGCCCATTGGATAAGAACATTTATACAAATGGCCGCTGAGTGGAAATGCAACAGCTGTGGGCGGAGTTTACATTTGCTCTTAGATTGCAACCGACTATAGCGTGCTTTGCCCTGTGTTTTTGGTCGTAGTTTACTCATGCGATTTGAGGGATTTCAATTCCTTCGACGTGCAACTACGAGTGGCTAGTTTCACGTAAGGGCCTCCCGTATAAATGCGTTTTTAATGCGCCAGCTTATGTGCAAGACGCATGAAAGTGTCGTGTCCGTGTCATCTTGACTAAACGAAGCAATCGACACGTCGTTCCTCGAAGAGAAACCTGGATCGACGGCGCCGCGTGTCCACAGATAGTTGCATTCATGGAAATAAAAGAGCACAGATAATTGTACAAACACATCGTCAAAAGTACTTAACCCCTGAGAGCGCATGCATTTCGGAGGCATTCCCTTCAGTCCCCCCGTACGTCACAAGTTTTCGGTTATTTCGTCAATATTTCCATTTGCGACCCACTCGATGTCTGTACAAAGAACTCCCGCTCTCCTGAAGCATACGTCGGGTTGACGTCCAAGCTTAGAACTGGGAAGCAGAAAGAAGTCGACCGGGAAAAAGCGAATGTAAATGCAACGTCTCAACTGAAACCGCAAAAAGGACTCGCGGCGAGAACAGAGGCGGAATCAGGGCAGAGTGCATGAAGCGTGGATGCCGTTGATTATCTGAAAAGGGCCGCCAACCTCCCATCCTGGAAAGGAGGCCCTCATCCATCTGTCTCATGACCAAGGATGCCCCCACAACGTCGCGGCACCCAGAATCAGACGTCGGCTGCGTATCCCCCTCTATGTGACAGGATAGAGATTTACGACGTTCCTGCCTTGCGGAGAGGCGTCGCAAGCTAAGCCCTTTAAAGCAGCGACCGCTGCTATGTCAGAAGGGTTCGTTGCACTTAACATATGCATCACATTTCGGCAAAGACTGGAACTAAGGAAATTTTCTCAAAAATAAAGTTCGGCTTAGCGAAACAAACAAAAAAATGTCACCGCCCAAGCACTCCGTATAAAGATGGGTAGCGAGCGAAGCTGAAACGTGCGGCCCCGGTGTTTATCACTGGGTTAATACCGACGGTTTATTAAAGTCTGTCCATCACTGGAAACGTCTGTCCAGAAATACTAATTGGTGTTTACCGCCCGCGTTTTCCCTTCGCTTTTATTGGACCAGTGGTGAATAGCGGGATTTGACCAATTTCTGTTGCACGTACTTCTTTGCCCGCGGACGTCGTCATTTTTAGTGGACCGGTGGTGAGTTACGGGGCTTGTCCAAATATCTTTCAGTCCTACGTACGCAAGAACTCCGGAGTCCTTGCGCACATAGGACGGACAAATTTTTGTTTCACCCAGCAGTATAGAGCTTCGCTGTAGGAGTAAAGACACAGCGCGAATTTAATTGACGCGGAGGCTGAACCCGTCAACTTATCACTTACTCACTCTCTCTCTCTCTCACACACACACAAACAAACATACACACACACACACAAGGTTATGAGGTGATGTTATAGTTAGAGAGTAATAATATAGGGAGTGGGGCGCAGGGATGGCTGGTTTTATTTCGGCTGCCCGGTGTTCGACGTGCACCGAGTACACAGTGCACAAAGCGTTTTGCATAAGGGACACGGAAAGAGGGCAAAACTAAGGCTGAAGCAAGCCATTTACATATTGTATATAAACGAACCGAATTATTCAGTGTAATGAATGCGAAACAGAAAAAAATCACAGCATATCCACGGAGTGAATGATGATGAGTGGGCGAAGCTCCGGAGGTTTATCGGTAAACCGTGAATCTTCAGTGAAATTCGCCCAGTACATCATCAAAGACGTGACAAACACTGTGCGTACATATACAAGAAATTTATAATTTATTCGTCAGCCGTAATTTTCTGTTTTGTTCTCGTTTCTTCGTTGGTCGTGGTTACCGTTTACATAAGCCGTGGCTTCCGTTCCCCCTCCATTATAACGGCTTTATGGTCGGTGAAATGGAGGGAGAGCCGTTCCTGGATGGGTCGTAGTGGAAAGTTTGCAAAGACGAGATCGATACAGGTTCCTCGGATGGTGGTTGGTTGCATGTGGTCAAACGATATGCATGTGAGACCATATCGCGATGCCATGTGTTTTAGGGCATCGCGATCGTCATCGTCATCAGCGTCATCGTTATGACGCATAGTGGGTACATTCCATGTGCTGTGCCGTGATGGCAGCGTCATCGTCATCACACAGGGAGATACTGCCGGTTACGCCTGACGCGGGACAAGGTTAGACTAAGAGGAGCTTCGCCCCTAAAAAGGCGGCAACCGTCACAAGTGAAAAAACACAAGAGGAAGCATCCCGTCTCACGCTCACGTTTAGCGTTGGGATACCCTAACCTAAAGTCTCGCGCTAGACAACATAACGATAAACGAAAAGAAAGTGCCGCCACAAACAGCCATTACCAAGGCGGCTTGTGGCTGCATTTTGAGTCGCCATGCACCTACGCAATATGCAAATCGTCGCCTTCCTCAGTGATGCGCACCCACTGCTCTCCCAAAATGCTTACACTATACGTCGAGGAAGGCTTCTAAACAAAATGAAAGAAAAATGCCATTATGAGAGAAACATCCACACGAAGAAAACGGAAACCGCTCTCTATCTCGCGTTTGCACCGCTATTCTCTTCAAATAAGGAAGACCAGGGCAAATGTAACCTCACTACGCACGGCAAGGGAAGGTGGGCAGGGGGGTGGGGGGGGGGGATGTACAGTCTGCGCTATACTTTAGAAAGCGTAGTACGGCGCTACCAGTGAGAAGGTTTACTGCTTCTCCAGTCGAAATAAGCTCTTTTGTCCATGGTTTATCTCACTCTGTGGCGCAATAATACGACAGCACGACGGTGCGTTTTCACGCAGACTACACACGCGGTTGTATTACGCTGCACCGCCATGCGTGAAAGACACCGTCGCTCAAGAAGTGACGCAACGATGAACACGCACGACAGCGGACTCTCTACTGCGATGCTTCATTCACACCCACAATACAAAGGTGTAAGCAAGGCTGGTCGACGAGACGGCGGTCCTTTTCTGAAGCAGCAATTTCGAGCTTTATGCCAGGTTAGCCGTGGTTCTGGCTATAATTACGCTGCCATCAGGACATAAAACTGCTCGTCGAATGATGAGTTACTAACCTAACATAACCAGGCACACGTGTCCAATTTATATTAAGAGAAGGTAGTTTACTGCGCTCATAAAAGCAAGGCAAGACGATTTGTTTCGCTAGACGTAGTGATTGTGCAATTGACGACAACATGATACACGTAAACAAAAATCTCAGCCATATATGATAAATCGAAGTGTTAGAAGTTAATGATAATAAAAAGTATACAAAAGCAATATTTGTGCCACAAAAGACCAAGAGTAAAAGTTTTTCTTTCCTTGCTCGACCAGCCTATAGTTAGATAAGTAACACGCTTGCTTCGAGCGCCAACTACACGACTTAGGCATTTGCTGCGACGCTGAATTGACTACATTTTTTTTTTTTTTTTGAGCACTAAACCCATTCCTTTTCATTCACTCCAAACTGGGACACTCGAGAAGACCAAGCGGGGAGCCTCCTTATCTGCCATTCTCAGCGTACATCTTTACGACGCAGAGCTCCAATAAAAGCGCCGGCCAAATTCGATAAAGCTCGTCTCCTGCGCGCGGACACCCAGGTAAAAACGACAGAGCGAGAGATATAAAATATACATAGATATATAAAGCATCAACGCCACATATTACGCGTTCCGGTATAGGTGCAAGCGAAGAGTGATGAAACCGACACGTGCCGTTCGGTGGCGAGGAGTAGGAGCGGATCATTTACCCGCACACGAGTGCATTGCACGAAGAGCTGCGCGCTGATGCCGGAAGGCGAGCGAGCCGCGAGCGTTTGACGCGCTCACTTATAGTGCGCGGTATATCTCACGCGCGTGTGCTGACAAAAGAGGCGCCCAGCGACGATATTTATGCTTTTTCATCGCGGAAGGACGTTCTGGTAACAGCGGAAGCAGGATGGAGCCCATCTCACGGTGACAGGTATTGTGCGTGGTGCGCACGGAAGTGAATAAGATGCCTGTGCATATATATATATATATATATATATATATATATATATATATATATATATATATATATATATATATATATATATATAACAAACTCGCAAATCAGCGTACACCAAAATATGTTCCCTCGCGAACTCCTTCCGCTTTTCATAAACCCCTCCTGACTTACCCAGCCAGAACAAGTGTATGCCGCGTCGTCGAGCACACCGCTTGCTGAACGCCGGCCGTGCGCTGCCTGCAGCCTTTGAAGGACCCATCATCAAAGTTAAAATCAACGACGAAGTAAAGAACTGTAAATGCGGAGGACCTGAGATTTTCTGTAAAGCCCCAGAGGACAGACACATACGTCTCCTACACATGCACCAAAACGTAAGGATCCAAAGAGACTTACTTATACGAGAATGACTATAGAGAACAAAAAAAATAACGACCTGAAGGGTTGTCAAAAAGAAAAGCGAAGCCGTGTGCGGCGGAGAACATAATATGCAGATGAGCCAGGGAAGGAACACTGCGTCGAATTGCAAATTTGATATGCACGTCTACAGAGCGACACAGTGCACGGATAGTGCAGTGGCAGTTCGCTCGCTCGACAAGTTAAGGCCGAACGCCAGATGCGCGATAATGTACGCGACAGCGACGAGCGACGCGACGTAGATCGCCTTCGCGAAAGCGGTCGCTTGCATGGGCAAACCCCATTCACGCGACTGCTTCGGCGAGCGATCTCCACTGTTGCTGGCATGAGGGCGTTTACTCGTACCAAAAGTGGAGCGTTGTCAGCGGCATGCAAGTGTAAGATACCGTGATTTTGTTGCAATAATGATACATAAAATGTTTATTGTCTTATCCCCCTTCCCCCTCCCCGAAGGCGCTGAGCCGTGCCCCCCACGACAGGAGGCAGAAAATAGTGACCTTTTTCTATCTTCCTCTTTCTCCAAACCACACACTCTCTCTCTCTCTTATTTGTTTCGACACCATCAGTGCTGCTACGTGCCGCCAAGCAGCGTCACAGACGGCGCGGGACTTGCACTTCCTGTCCCTGAGGTCCCATAATGAACGTTTGCGTTCAACGACATCAACGTTGCGCTCGTTGCCGTTGGCCGCGTTGATGAACGTTGTTGCTGGCGCGCATCGATAAGCAAGTGGAAACAACCAGCAGCACGTTACTGATGTACATCCTGTTTCGGTGTTTTGCTATTGGCTGCTTGAGCACAGCACTTCGGGGCGACGGGCGAAAGATTCCAAATCTGAAAAAGCGAGCGATCGCGCGAAATCGACCACGCGACGCGTCGCGCAAACGGCCAGTTTCGTCGCTCGTCGCTGTAGCGTGCATTTTCGGGCATATCGGGTTTGGCCTTCAGCGTGAAGTCGAAGAACATAACTTGGTGCGCACGTGTCGCTTACCTCAAAACAACCGTACCTTGTTGTCAAAGCTGGAAGATGCATACTCCGGCACGATGACTGATTAAACTCATGTAATCCAGAAATTTAAGCGCACCAACAAGATCGTGAGGCCACTTAACTGCTTCTATAAACTGTAATCATGCATACAGCAAGAAAATTGTGACGAGGCCTTCGTGGCAACATTACTACTTCGTAATACTATTCTATCCAAATAACGCAATGACGGAACGGTCACACGAATATGTCAGGCGCCCCTGTCTTTTCGTTTAACAATGGATGCGACGGAGCGACATTTCCTGCTTGCCCTCCAGCGTTGCGTGTTTATTGCCATGCGCGCTACAGCAACCAAAAGCGCGCGTATAAGAAACACGCAACCCCAGCCAACCTCGCTGTCTCACGTGACCGCAAACCAGAAGAGCGAACGCCATGGCCTAACAGAGACAAGGAAGGGCCGCACATGCACAATGCATGCTTCCAGGCCACCGGGTTCGGCTGATCGGTATTGGCGGCGCATCTCGCGTGCGAAGGAGACATTCAACGCAGACAGGCATTCCACATATAGGCACGCAAACCTGCACACACAGGCCCGGCTCCTTCGTGCAGACCTTTTATGGTGCTTCGCCTAGCCATGTCGTTATACCAGGACAACACACCACTCGAAGAAACCCAACCAGCACACTCTCAGACTAAAATACACTATTCTGCAGATTCCACAGCGCCGTAGCGGGAGTTCCCGTCGAACGGAATTGTCATACAATAACGAACCACTGATCAGCTGATTTGGCTGTCTGCAAATGACGTGGCTTCACCGTCCGTAACCAGCTTTGCAGGTTCCTGCTCCTTTTAATCACTCCGTGTTTACTTTATGTGTATATTTTCTCCCTTTTAGTGTTGGCATTCTCAGAGCAGAAAGCAAACCGGCCAGAGGCATTCAAAGCCTCTCCCAATGTCAGGTGAAAGCAGGCCAACATGCCAATGACTCTCACAGCCGTAAATGCGACCCTTTCAAGGCCGTCAACTTCGTTCTTGGCAACCTTTTCCTAGGGCAACGATCCTGCCTTCACTCTTATGGCGAGGACGGGCCAGGACAGAAACGTATGGCTCGATTCTCGCCACGTAAATGAATCGCGTACATCCACTGATTACTCAGTGTCAAGCCAATAGAGATTGAGCACGCATTATTGCTCTCACCGGAATCACAAATATGGACACTCTGCAGTGTGAATCAAAGACGTTTGCGAACGCTGACATACAAAGGCAACAAATATATGTACATGTTTTAAGCTGTATATATTTGCGGTGGTCACTTTCAGCTGGGGCATACAGCGAGTTGCGGGCCCTCCGACACTTATTCAATTCTGGAGAGCGGGGGCCCCCGTAATTTCTCCTCCTAACTCAACGGAAGGGTGACAATTAAACCATTACTATTCGTTCAGTGACAGAGCTGATCCATTCTCATCTAATTCTAGGAAACGAAGCATTTCCTTTAAACTAGCTTTTTTTACTAGCGATTTCGTGTCTAGTAACAAAACATATTTGAAGCTTTAAATAACGTTATATATGTTGCGTAGAATTTGGTGCGCAAACAAAAACCGTTGTGTGGCCCGTTATATCTGCAGAACGTTGGTGCTCATAACTGCTTACACTTTATACTTAAAGGAGTCCTGACACAAAAATTTTCGCCCCGCGTTTTTTTTGGTGCAATGTGTTGCTGGGGGCCTGTTAGTCATAACACGGCACATCGTTTGCTGCAGCGCGCGACAGATAATTAATTACACGCTCCTCATTACCGCCACAGCCTCAGTTTCGGTTTGACAGAGCTCCAAAAACGACAAGCCGCCGGGTGCAACTATCACCACCTAGCGAGTGAAACGCTCGGTCACGGAGCACACAGAACAGTGACGCACTTCCGCGTGGTCTGCATCGTCTGCTTGCATTCGCTTGTCACCCATACTGCGTGATGTCGTCGCCGTTATCGTCCTCGCTGTCGTCGTCGGGCTCATCGTCGTCTGACGGCATGGGCGTCGGCAGGGGGGGGTGCAAATGGGGCACTTGCCCCCCCTCAAGCCTCACCAGCACTTGCCCTCACCCAAGCTAGACCAGTGCTCTACCCCTCCCCCAGCCGCGATGCAAAACACCCCCCAAGAGAAAATCCTGCCGACGACCATGTCTGACGGCGACAATTTTCTCGCGACGGGGATGGAAGGAATTTACGACGGGGCGAATCACTTCAGGTTTGACCCGCTGGCGAGGAGTGCTTCGTCGGGAAGCGGCAACGATACCAGAGACGACGACCACGATGAACCTCGCGTCGGCAATGTACTATGGTAAGACCCGACACATTCGTGCACAAATGTTCTGCAGGGCAATTCATTTAGCCAAAGTACGTTCGCTTTTTCTACGTTCAATATCCGATTGAATCACTTGATAACATTCTGATGCCCTTCAAGTTGTTGGTGCCGAAGAAAGCTAGGTAACACCAGAGCACCAGACGTGAGCGATGCACAGGGTGGAGTCGGAAGATGCATGTACGCCAAGAAGCGGCAACGATACCAGCGACGACGACCACGATGAACCTCGCGTCGGCAATGTACTATGGTAAGACCCGACACATTCGTGCACAAATGCTCTGCAGGGCAATTCATTTAGCCAAAGTACGTTCGCTTTTTCTACGTTCAATATCCGATTGAATCACTTGATAACATTGTGATGCCCTTCAAGTTGTTGGTGCCGAAGAAAGCTAGGTAACACCAGAGCACCAGACGTGAGCGATGCACAGGGTGGAGTCGGAAGATCCATGTACGCCAAGTCCGGCGCCTGTGTGGTAAAGCAATGCGCCTCGAAATGGAGCCCGCAAACGCGACTGTTCTGCACGGGGGGACCAGTCCTGATACTCCTGACGTCCACAAGCGCACACGAACTCGATCCACTTCTGCCGCCGAGGTTCGTCGCGGGGAAACGTATGCAGCGATACGCCTGATCCCGACTTCGACGTGCAGAAGGAAACGGCGCAGAAGGATTTCGGCATTGTGGCCTGTCACTGCAGCCCAGGCAGCACAGGGGAAATCAAGAAGTCCTTGGGAGCAGGAAACGGGAAAGCTGTAGTGTCGCCAAACACAAAACTTTCAACGCGTGCGCCGCGGCAGCGCCTCCTCTTGGCCGCGGCCACACACTCGCGAGCAGCCGCCGAGCAGTCACCAACAGCGCAGTGGCGAGAGCGCCAAAACAGAAATGGCGGCTACGACGTCATCATAACCTGTTGTACCGGGAAGTAGGGGGGTCACCTCGGGTCACCTCCGAGGGTGTCAATGCCGCCAGGTGCGGCCTAGAATGCTGGGATCGCGCACGCGAACTTCAAAATTCATATAAAATACCTTCCAAGCTTTATTCGCTGTCGATATTTTGCAGATGGTACACGCATGTACACTATGGAAACGATAGAGTTCCCTTTTGGGGTGCCTCAGAATCGTGTCAGTACTCCCCTTTAAGTCTGCAATTGCATAATCTTAATAAATAACGACACAAAAGATACATGCGCCTACCCCAACCGGTAGGTGGTCAAACGACTGCTGCAGGTGAGTGTTTGTACTCGCATATCTTTTTATAGCGATAACTAGAAGAAAAAACGCTTCCTGCAGTGTCCTAATACTAGAAGAACTAATGCCACAATAACGGAAAGGAGGGAAGGTCGCTGTTCCTTTCCAATGTACCCTCACTGTACACCAAGCGTAACAGGGCTGTTGAGTTGGCAAAAGAATAACAAACGTTGTGCCGCTGTAAATGTGCAAGTGTGAACTCCTCTCCTACTCCTTATATATCAATACCAGTGTCCCTTTCCCAGCGCAGGGTAGCCAACAGAGATCGGCCTGGTCAACCTCCTTGCATTTCCCTAATTCTCTATCCTCTCACACACACACTCTCTCTCTCTCTCCAAAATCACGCATACTATTCTATAGCAAAACATCTCGCAGATCGCAAATAGTCGCCTCAAAACAACTTGAAAGCGCATAAAATATGCACCAGTAGTGTGAAAGGACCAATTCATTCTCAAAAAAATTTAAAAAGTTTCGTTCTGACAACCTGCATATTGCCCGAACTCTTTCTCTCTTTATTTATTCGAGTACAATCCGGTGTGCGGGGACCAGAACAAGCAAAACGGCGACTTGCAAAGCGGGCACTGAAAAAAAAAATGATATTCTGACAGATGCTACGATGCGGTGGGAAACAAAAGTAAAATAAAAGATCAACAGCGACAACAGGAATCTGCGATGCGGAGGCCAGCACATCATGACTATCTTTTGACAACGCGACAAATGACTTTGCGCGGCTCGCTGACGATCGGGCACTGACGCTAACGGAGGCTGCGAATACCCTATGCGGATACCGCGGTCGCTGCGCGCAGGAAACCGAACCGACCCAACGCAAATCGGCGCGGGCGCGATGCAGCGGACGCGCAGAGGCGAGCGTCATTACTCAGCGCCGCGCAGCCCACGCGGAACGACACACGAAAATGGACGTGGTCGAGCGTCCGTATGAGCGAACGTGGACTGAGGATGGAGAAATAGAAAGAGAAGGCGGCCGCTGCTGCAGCGGGGCCGACTCCCTGAGACAAACGACGGCGCACGTCAAACCCTCACCTTGTGGCAACAAATACGCGGCGTATACCCCGGGAAAAGCTCTGGGATACTGTGCGGCGGGTCCCACCGATCGAATGGTCGATAGGAAACCAAGAGATGCGCACCAAGAAAGTTCCAAGTGCGCCGACAATGCGTAATAACCAATAATTGTTCGGGTTTTACGGCCCAGAACCAGGATATAATTATGAGGAAAGCCGTATAGTGGAAGGCTCCGGAAATTTCGACCACCTGGGGTTCTTCAACGTACACCTAACTGAAAACATGGGGCCTCTAGCATTAACTGTAAAACACGCTTAACGTTAGCGTAGCGAATACATATACGACGAGGCGAGTCGTCGCTTCTTTTTTGGTGCGTAGTCGTCCGTGCACCAGCGATAAATGCGTACTTTAGCAAAGCCAAAGAGCAATTTCTTTTGAAGCATGTTTTGAAGCGTTTTGACGTAATTTTTCGCGGGCGGCGAAAAATTGCTGTCTTAACACCAATTCATCCAAAACATGGCATTCAAATTACGCCTCGGGTAGAATTACTGTATGTGCTACCTTTAGACCTAAGGATAGCATGTACAGTAACTCGAATCTCGCGGGAAGCGGCCTGTTGTTCGAAGCGCGAGCTGGGGCACACTGAACCGCCGCCGAGTTGATGACGCTACCGTCGACACGACGGCGTTATGCCGGGTGTGCGAGCAGGAGGAAGAGACAATCCAGCACCTCCTGCTCCCGACAACGACAGGGCACCACACTACCCGAGGCACTGCCAGTTTGTGTGCTCAAGTGACCCTGCGCCACATGCAGGCGATAGAGCAGTTGGTGCAGCGAACTATGCGACAGTCCGCACCATCAAAAGCATGGTGGCTCTCTAGCCACCATTACCAAAGCAAGGCTGGTGCAGTGGTGGCGCACGACGCAGCGGTAGGGGTTCCCGAAGTAGAAAAGTGAAGGCGTGCACACTAACGACGAACTGTTACTGTCGGCTGTTTGCGTACGTCTGGAGTGTTCTATTTATTGTTTTAGTTTAGAGCGAATTTAGACTTGCCCGCCCGATACAAAGGGTTCAACCTCACATCATCATCATCGCTCGTAAAGGAGAGAGGGATGGCTGGTGTCCTTAATAAAGGATTCGAAAATTTTCTGCGACTAATTCCTGGCATGACGCTCGCGTATGACTCACACAATTATCAGAAAAAACGCAATCAGGGCGCTTATGTACACCCTTATCTCACTGCAGATCTTCACAGCTGCAGTTATTGCACGTAGAGGAGCTGGCCATACCAATAAGAAAGGAGTATGCATTTGTGAAGGCCACGCCAAGCCACAGGCGGCACAGAAGAGTCTCTTCAGCTCGAGATATTCCTGACGGAAGACGAAGCTTGAGATCGGGATCGGGCCCATCTTCTGTGTGAGTGCACCCGTTTCAATGCGCCAAGACGAGAACTTACGGAAGCACTAGATAGACTGGATGATCGCCCTTTGTCGGAAGAAAAAATTCTGGGCCCCTGGTCAAGTCCATCCTCAGCCCAGAAAGCTTTGAAAGCATTGTTACGTTTTTTGCGTGCAACTGGTCTGAGCGACAGACTTTAAGACTCTTTCTTCCTTTATTTTTCATTCTCTTCCTATCTTTTTTCTTTCTTTCTTTTTTTCTTGTAACATCTCTTTTCTATCATCTTTTACTCCCCTTACCCCCTTCCCCAGCACAGGGTAGCCAGCCGGTCCAAGAACTGGCTAACCTCCCTGTCCTTCCGCTTGTTTCTCTTCCTCCTCCTCCTCACTGCAGATCACCGAAAAGCTCGCACGCTCAAGCGCTACCCTCGATGACAAACAGGTCGAACAAGTCGTAGGCTGCCACGCTGACGGCCAATTGCTGAAATCAATCAGCCAACACTAGTACATAAGTGGTGTGCGACGCATACAAAGCAGAGCGAACGGAAGCTACGGGGACAAGCCGCACGAGAGAACGAAGCAAAGGCGAACGCCCGCGTCGTCAAAGGCTGAACAACACGGAGAGAGAGAGAGAGACAACGTCCAGCAGCGCAGGCATTCCTCACCGACCTTCAGAAAGCCACCTCGGCGTGAGACGGCGCCGTGAACATCGCAAGCGGCCCTTCCTTGCCCAGCAGAAGGACGGTGACAGCTTTCCCCTGGAGGCCGCGGCATCAAGTGAAGGGGGCTCGAAAATAAAAACAAGACCCTGTCAAAGACAGGGCGTAGACCTTCTTGTGGAGAGGCAGAGCGAGCAGAACCTCAGCGAGAGAAACAAGGCGGCGAGCGTAAGTCCAGTGAACGTCTTGTGAGCTCAAAAGTGAAGCAGAAGAGGAGCGGAAACGCGGACACGGTAAACGTGACGTGGCTGTCGATTCGACGGCGCTGGCGCTCTCTCTGCTTCGCTGTGCCGCCGTTCGCAAGCCTCGTCCTGCGCAGAAGCAGCTACACCCGCATCGGAAGCGAGTCGCTTGGGAACCAGAGGGCGGCGAGGCCATATCTCTACGCTCGGTCGCCGCCGAACTTCGAACGCCGTGAGGAACTGTGCGCCGCATTCCTGATACACAATGCGGCACCCAACGGCATCGCCGTCCGTTCGTTCGGCGGTGCTAGATGAAAGGAAACGCGTTACACAGAGTACCTGAGAAGCATTGGGAATGCTAGATATTAACATTCACTTGGTTGGTCGGTAATATGTCTCGGAAAGAAAGCTAAAGAAAACCTGACGGTGCCGAACACAGGCGAAGACCAGTGCGTAACCGTGTTCTGTACTCTCCGCCTATTACGTATGATGAAGGGTTATACTGTCTGAGCTCGTCTCTCTCTCTCCCTCCCTCTCTCTCTCTCTCTATGGGTAGCCAAGCGTAACTATACATTTTGTGTGTCTCCCTAGCGTACTATCATCCTTTCCCTCTTCGTTGTATCTTGTATATTGTGACCATATGAAGCTGTAAGCTTGTACGAAACGAACACACAAAGACAGTTACCAGAGCGCTTTTGTTTGCGTTTTGTTCTGGCCAACGTGTGCCTGCGCTCTTTGTACAACTGTGCAAAATTGCAAAATAATACAAACGCTAACCTAGACATTTTAGGCAGTAATGAAGGAAGGGACACAGTCAAAATTAGCATGTGTCAAGTGCTGAGCTGAACGAAAAGGTCTAGTGCGCTCCTGAAACTAGTTTACAGAATGCGCGGCATCGCCATCAGATTCGCATTTATAAATCCACCACAAACTATCTCAAGCACTTGGTCGATGTCGCCTTGCTGATCTCGAATAGCTAAAAACGTTTTTGGAAACCATCTCGACCCAAACAAACAACACACATAGGCAACGTCACAATCAATCACTTTTGAGCGGTATAAGATATCACTCGCCCAAATATTAGGCAGTTTTAGAATAGTGTACGCAAAGCTTTGCGTTAGCGTTTGTCGCCACTGCGCAAGCGTCGTACGCTATCCTCTTGCGGGCTTCCCGTTAAGTGACGGAAATAGCGGGCGACCGAAAAGAACACAAACTTACCGCACACTATTCTAAAACTCCCATATTATGAACACAGTATAAAACCGCTTGGGCGAATCCGTTGCCCTTTAAAATTTCAACAATGCCTTAATGGCCACGCCCAGCTGCGATCAAATATCTCGACATTCTACACATAACAAACACGAACAGATATCAGCAGACGGTATTCAATCAACTTTATATCTTATGCTAAGACTACTTAGCATTATGAACTAATTATTTCCTAATATTAGGGCTGCGCTGTTGCACAGAACCCAGAGAAAAACAAAGGAGGAGCTGCTCTGTCAAGCTAAAAATGTGCTGTAATGACATTACACAGGTACAAAAAAAAAAAAAGAGAGAGAGAGATGCGGGTAGTTTGCACTAAGTTGAGCAAAGCGTGGTACAGCGAAGCTGGTTGATCCTGAGCTCGTCGTGCTGCACCACGGGAATCACAACGCCGGGCGGCGATTGGATCCAGCGTGCTAGGCCGAAGTAGCGGCAGACAAAAGACGGTGACGGGCGGATACGGAATACGCGCGAAGCTAGCCACTCTGAATGTGCTGAAATCGCTGTCCCTGAGCCACGGTGTAAGAAACTGCGGTGGTAACTATGGCGACGGCGCAGCAGGTTTTTTTTTTGTTAACATACGTCTCACTGCCAGCTTTAACAGCCTCGCTGTTAAAAAAAGATTTCCAATAGAAATGGACTAGCCGAGGTAGTATAAACCTCAACCTCTCCACAGCAAGTCAGCTAAAACGGAACAGGTTTCATTACAGGCGGTGAGCCTCGAAGGAAGAAAGGAAACATGTTATGTAAATGTCAGGGAGCTTAGCCAGTTCCGTATAACCGGTATGCTATCCTGCGCTGTGGAAAGGGATGGAAGAGTTTGAAAGCCCGCTTAAAGGGGCGCTGCAACACTTTTTGAGCATAGTCAGAAAACGCTGCCGATCGGTAGTCGAGGCTCTCGAGAACACGCGAGCCAAATATTATAGCGCAGCACGCGGCCTGGAATTCACAAAAAATTCTTAAAGTCAGCTAAAAAATGGCTTTCTCTTCTGTCGACAAATGACGCTACAAGCTCAAAAATCACTCGTCACAGCCACTGTATCAGCCATTGGCTGATTTGAGCATGGCACGCTCGGTCCTTACTGGGGCCGTCACGGGAGGCTGCGACTTGTCAACGCGTGGGCCTGCGATCGCACTGAAAAGCCGCGTATCCGAAGAAAAAAAAAGAGAAAAAGCGCTCAAGGTCTCGAGGCGCGCGTGACGTATTTTCTTTCCCCGTGCCATCCCTCCCTGCTTAGCTTCCAGCTCTTTCGTCGGGACGAGAGAAGAGCGAATGCAATTGCAGCGTGCGACAAATCTTTGTAAACTCCGCTCGTACTGGACGCATTCTAAAAATTTTTGCGGCGGTGAATTCGTGAGGCAATAAGCTCCTTTAGTGAATCCATTCCATGGCTACTTGAAAAAGTGTTGCAGGGCCCCTTTAACATCTGAGGAGGACGCCAAGTCTGTCCCATGTCTCTCCGCTCATTCGGGCGAGCACTATCAATGTTTAAAGAGGAGAGTTATGGCCATGCAGGCTTGTCACGATAATGGCGGTTGAGGACCCCCGATTTTGCATTTTGCATTCCAAGAACTGCTTACTTCCCAGCGAAATTTTTTTCGGGGGGGGGGGGGGGAGGGTTCAACCATACTTTATGTATGTTCGTGCGTGTGTTTCGTATGTGTGCGTGCATATATACGCAAGCAAAACTGGAAAATTTCGGGTGGGTTTGAACCCCCCCAACCCCCCCCCCCCCCTTGGCTACGCCACTGCTTCCCGCCTTTTACCCCCGGTAAGCCGAGAACCAAAGGCGGTCCCCGTTTGTGAGATGCCCGTCATCCCTTCGTTCTCATTTTTGCATCCATTGCGACGCTTAGGTACACTTGACTGCGGCGCAAAATACATTTCGTGAAAAAGGGAGGAGCAAAGAGAGAATACAAAGTTATAGATGCGTCAGTGATAACATCTACAACTTTGTATTCCACAGAATCGCGCTTTCTCGATAACGTGTTATCCTGACCTACGTGTTATCTCGATAACGTGTTATCCTCCACGTCATACGTTGGCTCTTCACGCATGCGCGGAAAGGTTTTTTTCTTCTTTTTTTGCATGTACGTTTCTCGGAGTGTCACTTAAACAGTTGGTGGTCGGCACTTCACTTTCTTCGCTTTTTTGTTCCTCCCTTTTTTCGCGAAATGTATTTTGCGTCACAGTCAAGTGTAGCTGAGCAGTGTAAGCACCAACTCGCCCAAAAAGAAGTCCTTTTGGAATTGCGACGCTTGCTTTATATCGGAGTCGACCGATATTGCGGTGTGTATGTGTATGTATGGGGATGTGGTGAAGTTTGCCCCCCCCCCCCCCCTTTTTTTTTTTTGAAAAACCATACGCACGCCCAGGCCCATATAGCTACAGGTTTTCTTTTCAACACTATATTTTCCAGTTCGGGACTGCTTTCCATTCTATCGAGCGCTGAACCAGGAGCTTCGATAAGACATTTCAACGAGATCTACATTGCACGATGCGCATACGCTACGAGCTAGGCACGAGTGCTGTCCCAACCGGGGCGGTCGCAAGGAATCAGAAACATATAGCCAAATAGAAGCCCGACGCTTGGCGCTGAACGAGGAGACAGGGGCGAAGGCAGTTAAACTTCACGACCTCGGGGACAGTTTCGACGCTACCAAGGGGCCACTGCTAGCGGACCCGCTGCAGTGTCTCTCAAGGAGCACGCGCGACTTGGCGCGGAGCGAACACAGCGAGCGCTGAATTAAGAATGACCGACTCGAAGGCGCGTTTAAAGAATGCACGATTCCGACCGAGCGAGTTTGGCCGCGCGCACAGAACGGGTGGCATGCGAAGGACGGACGGACGAACGCACGCAAAGTCGCGACGCGTGGCGAGGCCGCTGCTTATCGACTTCGGGAAAACGATCAACACAGTCCCCTAACTACCGTATTGGAAAACCAATCTTACACTTATCTCTCCTTTTGGTTATCGTGTTTATGCCATTAACGCACGTTAAGGCTGTAGAAACGCTAAGGAAAAAAGGAGATAAGTAAGATTGGTTTCTGAACAAGGATTGAGTCTATTTCATGTTCGGACCAGGCTCCGTACGATGACTTTTTAGAATGACAATAAAGGAGAAGATGAAAATTTCGCAAACAAAATGTGTGTGTGCTGGGGACAAGCGAACTTTTCTTCAAGGCAATTGCTGCCTTGAAGAAGACAGGGTGTGTGTGCAGCAGACACCCCCCCCTGTTTACGAATTTTTCATCGCAAGCTTTCATCTTCACCTTCCAGCCTTTTTTTAGTAAACAAGAAGACAACTCAATCCCTGTCTTTGTGATATAAGGTGTACTACTTTCGTATGTGATGGGCTGATTATTAAAGGTAATATCGAACATTATAACGTTAGAGTAATATCGTGGTGGTACAGCGGTTACAGTGCTCGGCTGTCGACCCGAGAATCAAGGTTTCGATCCCGGCCGCGGCGGTCTCATATCGATGGGGGCGAAATGCTAGAGGCCCGATTACTGTGCTATGTCCAGTGCACGTTAAAGAACACCAGATGGCCGAAATTCTTGGAGCACTCCACTACCACGTACCTTCAATAATATTTTGGTTTTGGCTAGTAAAACCCCAGATATTATTCATATCGATCTTTCGCCCACCAGATGGTCAAAACTGATCTGCAGTGCCCCACAAAGTCATCCACATTGTGTTTTTTAAAGAAATGTGATTAAGTCCTGACAGCACGAGGCATCGCCGCAATGCAACGCCGAGTTGCCGGGACCCGACCTACAAGCCGCTGAAATGCGAGCGAGCGCGTAGCTATATATAGACGTTGGCTTTGCACTATGCCTTCACGCTACAACAAGCAGCCAAGGACAAAAGATATGGTACATTAAACGCTAAAACGCGAAACACTGCGGCTCAACAGAGCCACAGGCTGCGACACGAAGCTCCGTTAGGTCACGTGCTTATCGGCTGTTACGTTAAGCTTCTCTCAGGCGTTGCTTTTGGGTTATAGGACGACCTAGAAGAGCTAACGGGACAAACGCATCTTCATGGCCTCCGTACGATAATAACAGAACAAAAACAACAAAAATAAAGGCGGACGAAAGGAGACATGTTGAGTTGAGATTAAAGTTAACCGAGTTGAACCGTGCGGCTCCGATATGCTTGAACGAGTCCGATAGCCAGTTCGAGGCGACGGGAGCCTGTTTGTGCGAGGCACAGGTTAGCGGTCCCGCGAAGAGAAAAAAAAAAAGACAAAAAAAAAAGGAGGTTTCGAAACTTCCACGAGCTGAAGAATCGGGCTACCTGAAGAACTCGAAGGTGCTCAATCAGGCATACCGGCGTATAAATACAAAAATAAAAAGGATACCGATTACTGTATACACGTCGCTACTCGCGCCTCTTATAACATCAACCCAACGAAGCTGCGGGCTACACAGTGGACGCTTCGGAGCGTAACAACGCTTTCGTGTATACGTGGGCAGCACCGAGCGAGGCATGCAGCGGCGTCGGATCGAAGCGTAACATCCATCAGTCGCGTCATCCGCAGCAGCACGCCGCTTGAGACGGCGTCTGGAGCCGAAGGGCCACTAGCTCCTCCCTTTCCTCTTCTCCACAAAACTCCAGTAGCAGCAGCGCAGGAGCAGCCGCAGTTCAAGTGGCAAGCACGAAAAGAACAGCACGCCCCGGTACTTACTCCACGGATGCCGCCGCTGCTTGTACCGACGTTCACCCGATCAGCAGCAGCAGCAGCGCTGCAACGCAGTACTCGTACAGTACAGAATCGATGGGGGGCACACTTATCTTGCTTCGACCCGCGTGTTCTTTAGTTGTTCTGCGCATATTACGCGCCCCATTTAGGCACACAGGCGACCGACGCGTGTTTCGATGAGCTGGCCGCAAACAGGCTGTCGTCGTCATCTCTCTCCCTCGCTCTCTATCTACTCCTCACTCTCACGTCGTCTCTGCCTTTCGATACTCGATCGAAGCGGTGCGTGTGCTATACACAGCGGAGCGCTCGAACAGCGCTTGCTTTGCAGGTTGTCCCGGAAATTTTTATTTCTTTTCCCCTCCGATAGTTCGTTCTTCATGGAAAAGAAGGGTCACGCCATTTCGACACGAAATTTCTCTCGGCGTGGCTGGCGTGTACGTTTTGTTCAGTGCATGAACAACGAGACGCAGCGCGCTATATTTGAACGAGCTTGTTGGAGACGATCGCGTCGAGTTCGCTGAGGAAAGGCATCCGAAAGAAAGCTTTGACTAGCTCTGGCTGTAACTAATATCAGCTGCGCTGTGCGACAGGGGCGCAGCCAGGTGTGCGTGCGTGCGTGCGTGTGTGCATGCGTGTGCGTGTGCGCGCGCGTGTGTGTGTGTGTGTGTGTGTGTGTGTGTGTGTGTGTGTGTGTGTGTGTGTGTGTGTGTGTGTGTGTGTGTGTGTGCGCGTGCGTCCATGCATAAGTGAGTGAGTGAGTGAGTGAGTGAGTGAGTGAGTGAGTGAGTGAGTGAGTGAGTGAGTGAGTGAGTGAGTGAGTGAGTGAGTGAGTGGAGGAGTGAGTGAGTGAGTGAGTGAGTGAGTGAGTGAGTGAGTGAGTGAGTGAGTGAGTGAGTGAGTGAGTGAGTGAGTGAGTGAGTGAGTGAGTGAGTGAGTGAGTGAGTGAGTGAGTGAGTGAGTGAGTGGTGTTCGGTGTCAGCACACCCCTCGAAATTTTCTGAGTGCTGCATACCAACTCTCAACTCTCTTCCCCTCCTTTTCACTCGCATTTTTATGTAGCTCTTACAATGAACAAAACAACTAACCCTTCGCCCTTTTTTAAGGCAGGAAATTGACTAAAGTATCGTTTGGGTACAGGTTCTCCTTTTACTTTTCTTTGAATTTTTCTTATGGCAAACAACCCCCCCCCCCTCCCCCCTTCCCCCGAAAAAAAAAAAATTCTGACTACGCTATTGCATTTGTCATAATGCACGACTTGCATTATGACAAAGCGATGATGTTCCCGATAGTTGCACCACGATTCAAGACACCCTGATTCCTGTTCTCTTTTTCTAACCTCTCCGCATGCGGTAATGCAAACATCCATTACGCCTGATATTTACTTTCCCACGTGTACTTAAGCATCGATTGAATAGACACGACCCCAATTCTCTTTAAATCGCTGAGCACGGCATTCGGTGCAAACATCTCATGACCCCGATCTTGTCCCTCCCGGCCGCGCCAGTTCGTTGAGCAGTGAGCACCGGCCTACACGCTCAACACGCACACTGCCGATTGCACTTCTGAGATGTCCGGCTCAGTACGCGTCATCTCAGTACGCATCAAGCCAGCAGTACCTTCGCATGCCCAGGCTGGTGGCCCAATCAAATTACACACCCGAAGCGGCTCAGTCGGGCCACACGCGGAAACCTTACTGAGGACCAAGGAGGTTAAGATCTCCTTGACTCGCTTCAACGACGCCGAGTCAAAAGCTATCCGCGATTAGCAAAGCTAGTTCGACAAATCATGGTATTGGGAAAGATGGTGCATAGCTTTTGGGAAAGATTAGCGAAGGAATCCCACAATAGCTGTCGCACTTAATGAATGAATTGGACAAAAACGTTAATTGCGGGACCAAGGATAGCATGGTCATGCTATTTTAGACGTTATGGAAAAGGCCCCCGCTTCCCGAGTGCAGCGTGAGAGCTGTGACACCACTTTCGTGGCTTCATAACTTCAGGTTAAAGTCAAGGATGATTAAAACTAATTTTTTAAATCCTCCAAGGTTAAAGTACGGGAAATGTGCGCAGTGCAGACATCAGTTTTCTGAGCTTAGAAAGCGCTTAACTGTGCCGTATAAGGACATGGAACAAGCGGCCCAGGAACCGAAATAAAATATTAAAAATAATTCCTCCCCCTTGCCACTGTCTCTTCCCCGCCCGGCTCCTCAAGACATTATGATCTCACGCGAAGCCGCAAGGAAAAAGATTGCACGCAAATCTCAAGGGGCAGTGGGTACGTTAATGCCAGTTCCTAATCGCGCAAAGCGCGCCCACGACTGTTAGCCGGTGTTTCACGGATTTTAGCGGCAGAAAAGCGTTATGCGCACAACCCTTCGGTGAGGGAGTGCAAACTTTCTAACGAACTTCGCATATTCATGCCTGTCCGGCCTTGTAAGCTCTCAAACGTAACGCCAGTAAGCCGTAGGGATAAAAAGCGCGACGCGTTTACTATATTCCGAGCTCGCAGGTTTAGGAATGGCGCTATCAACAAAAACCTGGGGTTCTGCACCACAGTTATGTTAAGCTTGCAGGTTTTTTAAGCGAACCTTATTCGTAGCTATAACACTTAGCAAGTATTGTTCGGAGCATCGAAAAGAGAACGCGGGTCATTAGCATTTCTCTGCACATCTGCAGAGCACAGCAGTGAACTCGGTGGCCACCAATTCCCCTGTGCATCCTGACAAAAAGTTAGGTCGGCATATACCAAAGCAGACTTAGTGGTTCATTCTTTATTCCGCGTCGTATTACACGCCTTCTGCGTGCGCACAAAGCAAGCGGGAGTCTTCTTTTTTTCTCCTAATGATACCTAAAGGGCTGGATTACAAAGGTAGCGCTGCTAAGTTTAAAAAACAGAAAGCAGGAACGACACAGACGAAGCGTATCTAACTGTCTTGCACTGCCTTTATCATCCATGATCCCGTATGTTCCAACTAGCCCCTACACAAGCTCTTCTAAAGGGCTATCCATTCCGGTTCGGATGCGGTAGGTGGCGGGTTCGAACCCCACCGCCGGACACCCACCGGTCAAACGGGTACAAGCGATGCCTGACCGTTCTCCGCCTTCTAAAGGGCTGGTTTTCGAAATGATCACACACTTTTATTGAGCCGACGCTTCGTAATCAAAACATCATTATAAACATCAGCAGAAGCATCCACGAACAAGTGTAACTACAACTTTATCTACATGTAATCAAACTCAACTTGCCGGTCGCTGTTCTTTCTAAGAACACAAGATCGAGATCATTTCCTTTATGAGCAGTACTTACTTTTTCCCAATGTATATCCCACGTTCCCTCATTATCGGTGTAGGGTAGCAAACCGCACTCGTCTGATCGACCTTCCTGCACTTTCTCTCCTCATGCTCTCCTTTCCCCCTCTCTATCTCCTTTCTCTCTCCGTCTCGCATTAACACCGTCGAGCTTCCTTGACAGCGGAACAGCGTGATCGCAATATCTAACCTGTCTCCTACTTTTGAAACCACACAGTATCGCGATACCACTCAGAGCCACATTAGCGCCACCCTCGCTGCTTTCGAATGACAGCGCGCTAGCCCACAGAAACAAAATCTGCAGAAGGCCGCATCTGGTGTCCCAACATGGAACCGGTCGACGAGAACGAAGACAGCGTCGCCCGAGACGGCGCAAAAGAGAAAGGCCGCTCTCGCAAATCACACGCCCCAATTTCTCCTCCGGCCTTGCGGATGCTTCATTGTTTGCGGGCGCGCAGTTAGCACTCCCTCCTCACATCTCTGCCGCGCCATACCCGCACGCGCATTTCAGATTATTATATACATCTCCACGGCAGACGAGCCCGACGACAACCGACGCCTGGTGCGAAAAGAAAGAAACAAATAGGCAACTCTGCGACAAGAGTCGTACGGTGGCATCGCTTAAACAATGGAAAGGCGGCCCTCCAAGTGCGACAAAAAGAATCGGCGCTAACTAAGCTCGAGCCGCCAGCTTGCTCGGTCGAGTCGAGAAAAAGAGAGGAATATAGGTCGGGGGGATGAACGAAGATGTCGCTTCGGGCTCTGATGTGATGCGAGCCGTGATGAGAGAAGTAGAATGAAACGGAATCAAGACAGAGATGAAGACAGTGTGTGTTCATATATACATACAACGTGAGCGCATGTGCGTGTTTGTGTGCGTGTGTTTGTACGGGTGTGCGTGTGAGCGTGTGAAATACTGCTTAGAGACTCGGAAGAAAACTAGGACGACTCGAGAAGCGTGATTTTGTGTTCCTTAGAGTATCCTGTCGACTGTCGACAACATACTGTGCTTAGCTTTTACTTTGTAAGCACTTGCACGAGATTTTGCGAACGCTGTATATATATAATACAGACAGAAGAGCACACAAACTAACTTCACGCTACGTGGAACAGTTGTCAACGTTGAAGAGATGTCGAGACAAGTCAGGCGCAAAGGAGGGCGTGCGCGCGTCGGATGACAGTCTGTGGCAGATGTTAGAAGCATAAAAAAAAATGAACTAAACGAAAAAAACACTACACAAGGACGCGGGAGGAAGTGGGACATTTTCTGGAGCCTTAGCTGTCACCACGAGCTGTGCCCCAAAGCTATTGCCGTGGCTTCATTGTATGTTTGTTTATTTTTATTCATTTGATCTGCCCAGTGAGAAAGAAAAATAGCCGGAGGGATGGCAGTAATAACGAGCATTGGAATACACGGTACAAATGGAATCTGTGCAATTCAATGAGATTACAGAGAAAGGAGACGACGGTGCTCAATCTCAACAACAACAAAAACAAAAAAAAATGACCTACAACGTTCAAGAAATTACCACTATACTGCAATAGTAGGGTGTCGTAAGTTGCTTCCACGGCGATATAAGTTATAGTGTCCCATTCAAATGATCTATAACATATCAATTCTTATGGCCAACTCGACTTCTACAAGGATAACCCGCCCCTCTCCTATGATATATGTAAAGATGAAAAATTCCATGACACGGCGTGTCGATAGCGCCACAGTTTCGACAAGCGGTCATGTCTTCAAAGCAGCAACTGCCTATATTATGCGCCTATACAACATGCCTGTACAATATGCCCATAAAAGTATGCCTATAAAAGTATGCATATACAATATGTCCATGCAATATGCCTATACAAACTACCTATGTTATATACCTATACAATATGACTAAGTGTTATATGTCTACGTTATATGCCTACGTTATATGCCTATGTTATACCACTGCCTTATATCCCTGTGTCATATGCCTACATTGCATGTCACTAAGCACTTGTGGTCTGCGTTTGAATTTGTAGCTTCGAACCCCCCATGCAGGTAGTGTCAAACTAATCAGCTACAACTGAAGGCAATATGTACACAGGCTCTGTAATACCTTATAGATTGAAGTTTACCATTTTGCCAGCACAGGGTAGCCAGCCGGTCTAAGAACTGGCTAACCTCCCTGTCCTTCCTTTTTTCTTTTCCTCCTCCTCCTCCTCCTTTGCAGGATAAGTTCTGTGCAGGACAAGGGCAATTTAAGGCAATGTCATCCACGAAAGGATAGAGCCACTCGTAATAGAAGAGCCTGGAAAATAACGAAAAGGAACTTGGCAAATATAGGAGCAAACGCGCACGTGGGAGCCGTGATTAATTATTCTAAAGGTGCGGGTAAAGCACCTCGAGCGCAGGAAAAGAGAAAGCGACGAGGTGAGGAAAGAAAAGGCGAAGGATCGAAAGAGTGCACGCTAAAAGTTCTGGGGAACAAATGCCAGCCCGCGGAACAAGATCACCAGATTAATTACGTCGCTGTCGGCCGATGCTGCGCCCGTGTCACAAATAATTAATGCCGTCTCTCAGCCGCCAATTAACCGGTTTCATGTTTAATCGGAGAGCGCGAAAGAGGCATGCCTATACCCAAAAGCGTCACGATTAAAGAGTCAGTAGGGAAATTGGACTTTTCTTTTTGTTCGGAACGCGGTATTCTTCATGCCTAAAAAGAGTGCGTATCAACGGCTCCATTCCGTTTTCGATTAAAGTGTGGGGGGGGAAAAAATGCATCACTACCAATTACAATGACTGACCGCACAAAGTATTGCTTGAACCTGCCTGCCTTACTTCCAGGCTAATACCGTAATTACCGTGGTCACGATACGTCATGTACGTCATCACATTTCGTGCACTCCCCGAACAAGCACATTAACACACTTTTATACAACGTTTACTGTTGTCAATGCTGAGATCTGACATTAGTCGTTTAATTAAGGGCATGCATATGAGAGCATGTGCTATGAGTAAATAAATAAATAAATAAGCAAGTAAATTAATTATTTAGTGGCACTTGCACAAGATCTACCCAGAAATGCAGACGTCAGACACTTGCGTGCTTTGCTCAGACTTTGCCAGCTTAGAACACATGCTCTGGCGATGCCCTGCGTTACGGGTTCACGAAGACGTTACGTAGTAAAAGTGGGATGCTGCGCTGCGCAGTCCGGATTTGAAAAAACAGCTATGGGCAGTCCAACGGGCCCACGACGTGGCGGAGAGGCAAGGCCTATTTGTCCCGACGTGGGAGCGGCCCGCTACGTGCTAGTTCACGCCCCGACGGACATAAATAAAGTTTTTCCATACCATACCATACCTTCCAATAAAAGAGCCCGCGCTACACTGCTCAAAGCCTCCAGTTTCCGATACATTTCATTTCTGCGAAAATAAATAAAAATAAATAACTACCTTGCAAAACAGCAAAAACACTCAGTATTTCCTCAATGCCTTGTAAGAGGTGTGCATGCATATCTGAAATGAAGCGAGACGCAAAAAAATAAAATATCGACACAATTTACGTGACCGCAGGCATCACAAACAAAAAAAGAAAAAGAACAAAACTCGAGACGAAACGTATATCACACACGAAAAAGAGGCGGGGAGGGGGGGGGGGGGGGAGTAGCGAAGCAATATGAAAAATCTCTCTCTTAAGATTCGCGGAACGGAGCCTGGCCCCCCATGACTCTGCCATCTTATTTTTTCCTATTCGCCAAGAAAAACAATGATTTATTTCTCATTTTTCAGCGTCATTTGTATATTACGTTTCGATGCGTCATTGGCTGCACAGTCATAGAAGGGCTATACAGCAAACCCACGCATGCGCAATAGGGCTTCAGGAGAAATGGAACACATGACAAAGACGGAGGAAGTTGTCCATTCGTCTTCAGCGTGGGGGGGTAGATGTATACAGAAGCATGACGTAATTTATCACGATAACGCCAGCTGAGATAGGCTATTTGTTTCCCGCTTTCTGAAAGGAATAGCCAGAAGCTTTAACTGCACGACAGGGGAGTTTTCAAACCTCAAGTCATACATCGTTCTAGTGTATGTACTGTTCCGAATAAACCAAATATTCGGAAACCGAAAACGTTTTATGCAGGAGGAAAGAACCCTTCATCACGCCTGAAATTTATAAGCGTGGATCATCGTATAATGAAGTACAGTTTTCATTTACAGTTCCTTTAAAAAGAGGTATGAACGCGTACTCAGTTGGACAAACTCCGCCACACCATTCTCGCGTGCAAGATGTCGCGACTTTACGAAGTAGAAGCGTGAGGTGTGTAGCACTCCAATGCTCACCAATATTTTTTCGAGGCTTTAGAGTGGTTTCGAGGCCTTTTGAGAACATCACACAACTCCGAATAGGCAAAGCAAGGCAGAGATACAGGAGAAGATAGAGGCCTTAATGAGACGAAAAAAGGGGGGGAAAAAAAGGGGGGGGGGGGGGGCATGTAGGTAGAGCCACCTTTCGACATGTGGTCTCGTCTTGAACACAAGGCCACTTGTATAAACGTGGTATTGTATTGAAAACAAGGCAACAAGAAAACAAGAGTGTTTTATCACTAAATCGATAGTTCTAGAATGTGTCATGCCAGTGTTATTCACCATGCTGACTGAGAAGAGGCGTTGCTACGACAACGGCTAAACATAGCATAATAAATCGTCTTCGAATTTCAAGGCAGCACCTGTGCAAACGTGAAAGATGCAGAAACGAGGGCCAGATATATAGTATACTTGACAATGCGATGCACTCACCCAGACTCTCGTTACTTATATACTGTGTAGTTTCCTGCACAAAACTCTGCCGGATTCTCCTTACTTCTGTGTAGTTTCGTTTTGCTTCACAAACCCAAGAGCTAATACAGGGAACACAAGCTAATGCAGTCGAAGTATCCAGAACGAGACCGCGTCCAATCTTCTGCTCCCGACTTTTGGTTAACAAAAATTGCGTCAAAAGCAAAAGCCTGGGGGGACAATTCAATCAATAAACTCGGAAACCAACGATATCACGCAATTTCGTTGACCGCGAGAAAGTAAGAGGCAAAGGGGAAAAGGGCGCCTGAGCGATAAAAGAAAGTGGCTGGGAGTCCGAGCATTCCCGAAGCGGCCGGAAGAACCCATCAAGCAGAGCAAACAATACCGACTGCCCCCCAAAACGGATCGCGTGGGGCCAGCGCATCTGAAGAGCGGCGCGGTGGCAAGGCGAGCCGCACTGACCGCAATCTGGTCAAGCAGAAGCGCTGGAGGCATCGCTCTAGGAATGCTGCAGTCCGGTGGCCGGCAATCATAGAAAAGGCTGTCACTCTCGGCCGCGCCAAGATGCGTAGTGCGCAGGAGATGGAGGAGGCCGCCATCTCGACGGCAAACAAGTGCACTGAACAAACGAGAGGCGGTTTCTTTTTTTCTTTTTCTTTCCTTCGAGAAAACGATGCTGAGTCAGCCAATTCGGCTTGAAGCGGCAACGCCCTGTAATACAAACGGGAGCAGAGTGCGCGTGTGTGTTCTCAGTTAGGGCCGGGTCGGTTAAACGAGGTCTAAGGCCGAACCTCCAATTTCTGCTCACGAAGGCTGCTTCTGGGAGAGCCGGCCAACTGTGGGGCCCGGAGAAAACGAGGGAAATTAGGGAGGTGGAAATTGCAGGAAAGGTTGGGCCAAGACAGGAGGGTTAACCAGAGGAAATATCCGGTTGACTACCTTGCACTTGGGATGTAGAATGGGGTGAGAAAGAATGAAAGAAGAGCAGAGAGCTTGTATCAACACCACAAAACCACGACAATAGCACTGTCTAAAAGCAGCCCATCAACAGTCTTGCTTAGCTGCTCTACGCTTAGGGAAGATGAAGATGAAAGATAGGAGAAAAAGAGGCAAGAAAAAAAAAAGCGGGTGTAGGTAGTGTGGACACTAGCACAGGAATGTACACTAGGCGCATTTACGTTAATATGAACAGTAACGCGTCGCATTTTACTTTCGCATCACGACAATGCACCATGGAACAGCATCTACACACGCGGCGCTTCACATTTCTTACGAAAATGTCAGAGCCACTTTCAGACTCGCGTGTTTGGCCGGTGAGGGGAAGAGAGCGCCGACCGGCTGCTGTCACACTTCAGCTCAGTGCCGACCGTGACATGCGCCAGTATTTACATAAACCGCGCGGATACTACCGCCTATGCTGACTTAACCATTTCGGTCTTCTCTATCATAGTGCGCCTGTGCGGTTAGCATTTGTGAAGCATTCCTAAGAGCCTTCCTCCCCACCAAGAATGAGTAAGAAGCAGGGAATTGTGGAATTGGTAAGCATGTGAGCTAAGCATCGCATTCGCGTTGAAAGAGGCGCAGTGATATACGTGTAAATGAGCGAATGACAGTTGACAGAACTATATACAAAAATGCCTGTTGCGTGCGATATTGAACGGAGGTCTTCCGACTTCAGCTGAGGAAGGGCAGCACGTTGTCCCGTTCGGTCAACTGCGAACAGCATCAAAAGCTACAGATAGCGAGCTATTTAGAGAAGTGATATGCTTTCCATGCACGTTCCAGGTGGCACGTGCAAGCAACGAGACATGGTAGAAGCCGCTCCCGCACGGAAAGCCTTGGCTGGTGACCAGAAGCAATCTACTATGTAATGTACAGCACGCAGGCTGCTTTTTGTTTTCCTTTTATAAACCCGCTGCGACGCGTGTACTTTATCTTGGCGTTGAACGTGAACTGCGTTTCACTAGGATGGGCAGTTGTAGCATGAGCTCAGAAACAAGCGGTCGTTTTGCGCCAACACTATAGAATACGAAGCGTGTTCAACCATTAGAACATGTTGCGAAAATGAGCAAAAAAAAAAAAGAAGAAAATAAAAAGAAACAGGCAGTGTCCAGCTCACAGATGCGTGTGTTTCCATATTATGACTTACATTTTCATTCGTCAGCTACTACATTAAGTTAACCAACAATGCGGTGGCAATGACCTACAGGACATTCACCTGCCTGGATGCGTAGTACCGTCGCTGAAATTTAGACGTTGGCGCTCAAAAGGCAAGATGTGTGTGCGTTGGAGGCCGCGGGGCTTTCTTTTTTTCTTTTTTTTTTTGTCGCATATCATTATCAACATCAGCACAGTCGATATCAGGGTGTTTCAGATTAATCATCGTAACTCATCATATAGTGTATGTGAAACAGCGCACGGAAAACAAGCTAGTGTCTTGCTTACTTGCTTTTTATCAGCTTTGTCCTGTTCCGTGTGCTGCTTCACACAGAAACGTCTTCACACAGAAATGGCTGGCGCGCCCAGAGAGTTTCATCGCTATACATGGAAGAAAACCTTGCGGAAGATACAAACTCGGAAAGATAAAATCGAAGAAATGCGATGCTACTATTTGTCCAAACAACACCGCAGGCGAACCGTGCCACAGGAACAAACTGAAGCTCGAACAACCGAACGAAAACATCGTAAAGTAAGGTTCACGATGACGAAGAAGACTGGAAGAGTAGAGGACAAACAATGGATGACTCCGGAAGTGCGCCTAGCCGTGGCCAGGACCAGAGACCGATAACTACAGAGTTGAGGTTTGTGGACACAGTGCGCTTTATCTCAGCGGCGGTGAAAAAAAGTGCGAGTATTGACAGTAGTATGCTTCTTTTCCCCTTCCTGGAGTCAAGCTCCTTCCTTTGTGCGCGAGTGCTTTCCAAGAAACTTTGCGTAGACGAAAAAAAACGGCTCCGCTGTAACTTCAGCTTCGTGCTGATGCATCTTATCTCACGTCTTCAGAAAGTACGGTTAGGTGGAAACTTTAAACATGACTCCTTGCATTTTTTTTTTATAAAAGTGCAAATATGGGTCCGTATAAACACACACTCAAAAAAAAAAAAGAAAGAAAGAAAAAAAAAACTCTGGCGCAAGAACTGTTTGTAGTGCTAATGATACCTAATCCTGATGCTGGATTGATGCGGGTGGCCGGTCAATGGGCTTGCCCACTATCAAAAACACTAGAGAATTCAATTAATTAGCCATTATTAATTTGCCTAGACAATTCAACCAATACTTCACTGCGCGATCACTTTGAGCTCGGGAGTTTCAAGAAATCGCAACCAACCACTAGTCTTATTGATCCACCAATGACGCTTGCTGTTCTAGTCCTGTTCTAGTAGCATGATGAAACAACCACACTGGTACATAAGACGAATTCTTTGCACTTCGATAGCCATTAGACATTGTGTCGCAACACTTTTTTTTTTTACAACGCTGCGTGAAGTACACTTAAGTACACTTCAGTTATCGAGAAGAGCGGCTGGGAAAGCGTAGCGTTCGAATACCCCTGCCTTAGCTTGCCTCCCCAGCATCATAAGGAGCGCCTGTATACGAAACATCCCGAAGCACTGGGCTTGTTTCCGTTTCGCGTTCGTTTACTCCTAATATCAGCAAGACTAGCCGGTCCCTTCGAGACGTTCCCCTGTGTTCGAGAGAGCAGCTCCCAATTTGTGAACCCCTATAGCTTACCCAAGGACGACAACAAATGCATATCTCGACATGCTCTCAATCGATTGTTCGACGAGAGTCGAGTAAAAGAAGCAAGGACAAGAAAAGGCAACTGAGGACCGTCTGCACCGAGGAAGAAAGCCCTCATTACGTTCCGGAAATTTCGCGTTTCCTTGCACCGAGGCATCACGGGAGTTTCCAGAAAGCACAGCAAAAAAAAAAAAAAAGTAAGCGCAATTTTTCGATCGTACAAGCGTATATCTGAGCACTTCTAGACTCCGTGGAGATATAGTCGCAACTAACCCTTAGGCAACGGGATGCAAAGCGAAAGCAAGCATCATTTTCGACGGAAAACTGAATTTCTTTCACCATTACTGTACTGCAGCGGCTCGCTGTACAAGCCTACAAATGTAATAATAAATGTAAATGCTACCAACTCTGGTTGGCAAGTAAATATATAAAGAAGATATCGAGCTTCACGGAATATGCATCGACACGAGTGGGCTACATACAAATGGGTAGACGTGGGTAATGGGTGCATAGGAATTGTTATACGAGTAGGTAGACCCATATTCGTATAACAACATTGTAAACTTAAAGTGACTTCGTCAAACAGAAACGTCGCAGTGACCGGCCATCCTTTAGGTTTTTTTTTTTTTTTTTTTTTTTTTTTTTTTTTTTTTTTTTTTTTTTTTTACTGCCTCGTGTTGTCTCTCGACTACTGAAATCTCAGCTGAATGACAGCTTTCAAAGTTGGAACCTCTCTCGTGATATGTTACGGCCGAGACAGCTTTCAGTCGAGGTTGGAAGGGCCGAGACGACTAACCATAAGTCGTCTAAGCCCCTTGAACATCGGTGAAATGTTTGTTTTACCCTTTGTAAGATCTTGAAACCATAACTAAATCACCTAAACAACTAGACGAAAGTAACGTTGGTAGCTGAGCTTTACAGAGAGCACTACAAAGCCCCTGGAGAGCTTCATCGTGTTCGTTTTGCTCGTCGAGACTCGCGCTATTCGAGGAGTATTAGTTTACGACCGGTCACGTTCTTCGTGCTGCGTGAAAGCCGTTGCATGCGCCAAGGCCGACGCAGTACAAACAAGTGCGCAGAGGTTGCATAAAAGCGGCGAACTCGAGATGCGGTGGTCGCAATACTCTAATGACGCCGACACGAAAGAAGGCTACGGAAAAGTGAAACTTCAAGAAAGGGAAAGCAAAAAGCCAGGGGTTGCACGCAGCGGTGTGTTGCAGGCGCTCTAACGGGTATCTTATGTCAGACCGGAACTCTTTCCCCCATTCTTGGGAGGTATAATGGTTACGCGTTGTGTCGCACAAAAGAAAGAAAGAAAGAAAGAAAGAAAGAAAGAAAGAAAGAAAGAAAGAAAGAAAGAAAGAAAGAAAGAAAGAAAGAAAGAAAGAAAGAAAGAAAACACTTGCGAGGAGACGAGACTGACGACGGGTACAGGACAAAGCTGAGCCCACTTGTTGCGCTAACGAGCGCCGATCGGGTTGCGTAGTGCAAGAATGTGAGAAAGAACAGGCACACGTTGGTATTTCTCCGGTTTTTTTAGAGAGCTTCTCGTCTTATCTTTGCAAGCGGCGCTCATAAGTAGACTACAGCGCTATTCGTGCTCTTCTAGGATTTCGATGTTCAAAGGTGCCAGAAGAAAGAACCCCGAACGCGGCGACGGTGAACAACTCCTTGTTCAACATGATCGTGAAGAAGTGCAGACACCGAAAGAAGGCGCAAGTGTAGCGTGGATAATTTGCCGTGTCTGCACGAACGATGCCTAACGAAGCCCAAGGCTTCAAGGTTTATGATCCAGTTACGTTCCTTTAAGCTCCTTACACGTGAATGTGTGGGAGAAGCAGCGGCGGTTAGCGCTCAGAAGCTTTGGGGGCAGGCTTAAGCACAAATGAACGTACCTGCCCACTTCCCCCCACCCCCCCTCACACACCTCCATTCCCCTCCTCTTCTATCTATCTCTCTCCCTCTCTCTATCCTTCTCGCAGGCGCGCGTTTGGTTTTATTTCCTTACAAAAGAGAAACGAAAACAAAGCAAAATAGGGCTGTGGAGCTTAAGAGCATTCGTTTACTTGCCACGCGAGACACGTATTCTGCGGAGGAAAGCAATCAGAACAGAAGAAGAAGAAGAAAAAAAAAAAGGATTTCCGACTGCTCTTTCAAGGGAAGGTATCTGGCAAGTAAACAAAAACAATGTGAAACAAGTTTGGTGCAGCAAATGTAATGCCGCAGCCAACACCCAAGTGCCAACGGAAGGTGCCACGCGCAGGAGGACCGTAACGGAAACGAAGAAAATTGACCTGGCAATAGAGCGGCGAGTGCACAGACTAATTGCTACCGTCGTTTAATCAAGGCGCCGTACCTTTCTCACAAGGACTGCTCGCCTTTGCTTAGCGCAAGTGGGCGAAAGCCTGTGCGGCCAAGAACGGTTACCGCCGCGCTCGACAAATCGAAGCGAGACGCATTTCGCAGCCAGGCATGTGCGTCGCTTTGCACGTATCTTTGTCAAAGTAGATGTCCACAAAAGCGACATGCACTACATTATGTGAGATCGCTTTCAGTTAAAGCACGACTTAGAGCCAAGAGGGTGCGCAATGAATGACAATGTCCCATAAAATAGGACACGTATGTCTCGAGACATCATCGATAATGCATATCCTTCCCCTTACGTGTTTATTAAAATTGTTTCTTGCTCTCCCCTGTAAGGTTACGAAATAATGTAACTACGGGAATCCCGACTCGCAAATTGATCGTGGTTCCAGAAATCTCAGAGGATGTTAGGAAGTCGGGTATTTTCAAACTCCCTTAAAGGGCGCCCTGCAACACTTTTTCAAGTAATCATCGAATGGATTCATTAGAAAAGCTTATAGCTTCACGAACCGACCACCGCAAACATTTTTAGAATCTTTCAAGTACGAGCGGAGCTTAACTTATCTTTAATTTCCCCCTTTAATTTATGATAACTTAAGCGCCCGACGCAATACGAGAGTGCTACAACGCAGACGATTATTCGAAACTTTCGTTTATTCGTCGGGAAATCGTAGCCTCGGAAATTGTAGCCTCTCAAGGGCAATCTTTGTTCCCGACCCCTCTGTAAAGGTATTGCTTCTAGCCTTTCACTGATATAGAGGGTATTCCAATAAAAAAAAAAGAGAGATAAGGAATGAATGCTACAACGCGACGCTGAACTCGCGCTCCGGATTATTACGCGTATGTCGTCGTATAACAATGACGAATATGCGTAATGTGTTCGTGTCTCTACGGTCCCAGCCCGACATTGCCGCTGTAATGCTTCCTGTGAAACGCGCGACGATGATGTATAACCCCCAGCTGACGTAGAACAAATGGCCTCTAATCACAGTGATAGCGGCGCTCATATATAAAACCAAATAAACGCCCCCCGCAGTTACGCCAGACCGGCACGCCGTACTCGACTAATAACAGTAGTTAACGCAATACGCGACGTGCAAGTACTGCAGACGTCACAGGCGCCGGTACTCTCGCGTGTCCCAAGTCTAGCGTGAAAAGATATGTCAGGGAAGCATCGAAAAAAGATGGTGCTGTAGGGCATGTGAATCTTCATACCGAACGCCTGACCTTGCTCGTAAAAGGTAGTTGCGCTGGAGGGTAGTTATACAGAATAGGTCGGGCTACAGTAACGGAGCGCACAAAGAATGCTGAGCTGATAGCAGACAGATGTGATCACATTACAGCCTTTAGCAATAAGATGGACGGTACAAAGGCACATGTAATCGGGCTACACGGGCACAGTAAAAGAACGGTCCGAAAAGACGTGGTATATACGTTGGAGGAAAAATCCATCGGGAGAATGTAGACTAGATATGACGGCAGTAACACTTAAATATTGAATGACTGATTTAATCTATCATGTTTTTTTTTTCTATGACTATCTATAGTATTACTATTGCTATTACTACGATTATTATTATTAAAGAAGACTGTTGTAGAGGCACATTTTGCACTCATAGAGGTAGGTACTCGTGTCAGTGAACAGGAAGTTCAATAGTTACGCAGACTGCTTAAACAAAACGCAGTCATGTAATAAAGAGCGAATCTATATAAAAAAAAATGCAATAGCATGTATATATCGATGGAAAAAAAACTGACATTTGAGAGTAATTTACAAAAAAAAAAGGAAAAAAAAAGGATATCTCACCGGTTATAGTATAACTGCGGTTTGCAAAATCGTTCATGTCCGCCCCCATTCCTATAGTCAATCCACCTGAGTGAGCATAGGCCAATATTCCTTCAATCAACTTCATCATCAAATACCTATCCGCAAATTGTCTGATAACACAAGCCTAGGTGGACCACCTGCTCAAAATAAAGAGCAAGACGAAGAGGTCCATGCCTGGTCCACGCCAGTGCGATGCCTCCTTGTCTATAGATGATCAATTTGCCTGCATATATCTGTTACTAACTAGTTCAGTTCTTGCAACGAAGTGTACAGAACTCCAACAGTCCTCCTGCGCCAGTTCTGTGTGCACGCACTACTATCTCTTTCATTACTGCGCTCCTCCCATATTCACTTTACTCTCACTCGCCTTTATTCTAGTGTAGAGCAACGAACCGAATTGTCTATCGCTTAATCTATCCCTGACCTTTCCTATCCTTGATTTAATACACAGCCACCTCTAGCGTAACGTATCGCTCATGCAAATTTAAGCGGGGATGTTTAATAAACAAGGAATAAATTTCGTGTCACGAACAAAGTAAGCTGAAGGAGGGTGTAAGCGAACGACGAAAGCAGTCATTACATTATGCACGCACGCAAGCACGACGTTGCGGCTTGTCGAACACATCGTCACGGCGATGAAAGAAGGATGATCGACCTTAACGGCTGACGCAAAGAGCTGCCTCATCAGGGGGGTGTCTTCACATCAACGGCAGATTCCCAGGAGAACGGCCGCTAAAGCAAAGACAGCGCGCAGCCCACGGACAGGGAGAAAAAAAAAAAGAAAGAAAGAAAAGCGGCGCGCGGGAGCCAATTAGCGTTCGCCCTCCCTGACAAGCTTAAAGGCACCGGAGAAAGGACAGCCAGCCGGAGCAGAGATTATGGCCGCGGCGCCGCCGGCAGCAAAATATTGAGAGCGTCGGCGTCACTGCTTTCGCAGATTGAGCCATCACGGAGAGCCATCACCGCGCCATTACACACCCGTGGCCCGTGCGCGCCACGTCCGCATCGACGTCGCTTCGAGCGGAGCCGCGTGATGCGCCGCTTTAGAGCGTTGGAAGCCCTGTCTACCACCGTCGCATGAAACGACGGACCGCCACGAACAAAGGGACAATCGTGGTCGACCCGTTCATGCCCCGAGATGTCACACGCACGACTGGCCTGCGCTGGCTTGGCCTCCATTTCATTGGCGCTCGACAGCGTGCCAGCTCGGGAAAGCTAAGACGCACGCGCCAGTTGGTACATGCGACGTTCGCCTCGTGGCTCGCCACGACACTGCCTCGTCGCTCCTCGGGTACGCGTAATGGGCGCGCGCTTTTACGCCGCTTGAATCAGGGTCACCCTCGTAATGTGGACTTTGTGCGGAGCCGACCTCCTTGTGTACTTTAGAAACATTTACGTGTCTCTCAGAGAGGAGGCTCTGCCGAGGAACAACGCTTCTAGGCGAAGGAGTACTAGTAGCAGTAATAGTAGTGTGCTGGTGATTACCCTCAAGAAAGACAAAGATGACGTTCTGAAGATGTCATGGACCTTCGTGGAATTTATTACGATTACACAAAATTACACAACTTTGTATGGGCGCAATTGTACATGGTGTCGCGACTAGCCACCGACCCTCTGCCAGATCTCATGGGTTGCTATAAAAGACCAAATAACCTCAATTGCCTACAGCATAAGTATGGCATAGAAAACTCTTTGGAGCAATGGGAGGTACTCGTCGCTTGCTCAGACCCGGAGGTGCAAGTGGCACTTCTAGACCACGTCCAGCTGGCGGCACAAGCCAGTGGAGCCTTGGACGTGGAGCCCCACCCATCTAGCTCCTAATCCCCTTCCCTTTCCCTCAATTAAAGTTATTCTTCTGATAATCCACAGCAACTCTCAAGTCGCGTGCCTGCGCGCGTTAACGCATGGCAGACAATAACGTATAGTATGCAAGATTGTAAGCTAAAACAAATGACGTGCGAAATACGTCGAAGTCCGAGGAGCTTTCTCTTACCTGTCAAATTCACAGCGCACATTCGTGTCCGATGTCAGGAATTTACGCGTCCGACAAACGGTAACTACAAACATATCTGTGACCGCTACGCTGTAAGCCACTGTATTCTTAAAAGTAATCTACGACGAAACGTGCGAAACATCGTAAACATGCACAAGGTCATTTCCGGTAAAGACGTAACATCACAAATCCAAAAGCATGCCAATGATGAAAACCCATACCATTGACGAGCCTAGCACACGAGTTTGCGATGCCCTGGAAGGTCAAGTAGGCTTACCTGCGAAGAGAAAAATGCAGCAAATGTAGGGCAGAGCAATTTTTCAGGCGCGCTCGGCTTCAAAACGTTCGGAGAGCCAAAATAAGTGAGCGTAAGCTAAGGTTCAAATCGACAGGACTTGCTTTCATTTTCGTTATTGTTAGCAATGCTAACTAGAATGATTGAGTGTGGGATGAAAGATAGGCAGGGACAATTACAGCATTCTTTAGTTTTCTACTCCAAGAGTAAGGAGGCAATGGGGGGAGCGAAAGAGAAGGCTTGAGTCGAAGTCAATCACACTTCAGGGAGTGCTATACAAGGCCTTATACTGTAAAAGAAAATGCCAAGTTTTCCATTGCCGTAAAGCACTATCACGCATCGGCTACATTTGTCCGTCAAACTATACTAGTACTTGCCCGTGCTCCGGGCGAAAGTAGTTGGAACTAACGAAGGTGGCGTGGACTTTAATCGCTGAAAACCGTTTAATAGAATTCAGCATATAAGCCAAAGAAGCCCCCTGGCATAGAACAAAAAATACTTCCCGAAGGCGTAAAATCGAAAGCTTTTACATCGCTTGGAGCAAAAAATGCCCCCCACCTCCCCGAAGGGAATCGTGAGGAAATGCGAATGCATTTCGCGCGCGCTTCACTCCATTTATATATGGTGGTTGTGGTTCGAAGAAGGAAAAAGCGCCAAATTTCTGCAGCCTGGTCGGGAGCACGGCGCAGCGCCTGTTTTTTTTTTTTGCTTTTTTTTTCTGTTTTTTTTTCTTCTTTTTTTATTTTTTTTTAAATTTTTTTCTTAATTTTCTTTTGTTCTTTTTTTTTCTTTTTTTCTTTTTTTTATTAAAAAAATATTTTTTTTTCATATATAGCTCCGCCGAGCTCCCGCGATGCGAGCGCCCTCACGCACCAGAGCGCGCTCCTCCTCTCCACTCACAATAACACATGCCGAGGCCACCGCGGACAACGCCAACGCCGGATTCCTGACATAGCCCGACTAAGAAATGCATTCGCATTTAAAACTGGGGATGCGTAAAGCAAGCAGCGATGGAGCGGTGTTTCCTACTGGAACATACCAATCGCTGCTAATGTGCAATGAGAGACAGGAAGACTCCGACTGGACACAGAGACTCGCAGTCCGCTTTTAGTTAAGGCGCACGCTGCGAATTTTTATTGTTCAACAACGCACAGGAGAAATCTCCCACCGGCACCACCTTGGAGGTCAAGATCCATTGCCATATATACGGGGTGGCCAGTGAACGGTTGTGCAGCGCGAGCAGTCGGTTAGCAGACGTTGCTCGCTAGCAGACGCTAGCAGTCACAGGCAGCGTCTGCTAGCAAACTCGCTAGCAGACGCTGCCTGTGTCGGCGTCGCGAGTCGAGAGAGGGAGAGGGGGGGGGAGCGTAGGAGAGGAGAGAGAGGGGGGCGCGCATGCGCAGTGGGAGTGTGGACGCTGCGGGCAGAGATGCCTAGAGAAGAGAGGGGTAGCGTAGGAGAGGAGAGAGAGGTGGGACGCGCATGCGCAGTGGTAGTGTGGACGGCGCGGGCAGGGATGCCTAGAGGAGAGAGGGGGGAGCGTAGCAGGGGAGAGAGGAGGAGAGGCGCATGCGCAGTGAGGGTGTGGTTGCCGCGGGGAGGGATGCCTAGAGGAGAGAGAGGGAGAGAGGAGGTTTTTTATTTTTTTGAAAGGGTTTGCGCATGCGCAGTAAGGGTGGTCACGCCGCACACCACCACCACCGGATTAAGCTTCGCCATAAGATGCTTCACATCTAACACCTGCCGGCGCGCACACCTCCTCAACCTATCCTCCTCCTCCTCCTCCGCGGACAACGCCGCACAACGCCAACGCCGCACAACGCCAACGCCGGATGCCTGACATAGCCCGACTATGAAATGCATTCGCATTTAAAAGAAAGATGTTGCACCTATGCGCTGCGAAAGTTTTCGAAGATAGAAGTGCAAAAGCTATCATCAAGTAAGAAGTAATACGGCTACTCGAGGAGTTACGCCACGAACTGTGCGATGAAACACGATCGCGTCTCAGGCTCCCATCGACGCTGGCGGATTCCGTCACGATTTTGCACATAGCCCTGTGAGCCAATACCCAATCAAAGGCCGGTGCTCCGATTGAGATTAACAGCGGCGACGCACGCGACGTTCCCCCGTACGTACGCGCCTGCCGAGCGCCGTGCGAGGATGGGCGCGCTGAGCCGCGCCCTAATCCAGACAGATTAGTGCCCGTCGCCCACCCAGCCTCAGTCTAGAGCAGGAACGTCGATCACAAGCCCGCAGAAGGGAACCGGCAGTGCAAGGACACAGAAAGAAACAATATAGAGAAGCCAACGGAATCACGACGTCCTTCCGAACACCTCCATTAGAGCCCCTATACGTCTCGTCTTTCCTCTCCCCCCGCTTTCTGTTGCTCCGGTTGATCCTCCTTTGATTCTCACGCACCTATACTCCACCTCCTCGTCCCCCCCCCCCCCCTTACAGCTCCTGGACTAGCGCGGGCATTGTGTATAAGCCGGATCGGAACCCATCGATCTTGATGCACTCGTTTTGGCGAACAATGAGGACAAATTTCGAGTCCTTTTTGCAACTGGCGCGAGGTGGGAAAGAAGAAGGATCGAGGAGGATCCGAGGAACGCTGTGTAATCAATGACTTTCCAGAGAAGGAAGCCATGTAGACGCGAATCATGGTAAAATAATTAACAGTTCTCTCTCCCTCTTTCCCTTTATATATATTTTTTTTAATTTCAGACGGTGATAACGCTGCCTTCCGCAAAAAACTATACCATATATAAATCTTGCAAGACCACTGTAAAGTAGGTCGCAGCGTGCATTCGAAGGGCAAATTTAACGAGCGCCGAGTTATTAATCTCCAAACACCGATAGATACTAGTTCAGTTACAAAGCTTTGAATTCGATTACAGTTTCACGGGTCAACTCACCGCTCACCCACTTTACACAACACTCTATATCGATTCCTTATTTGTTTTCTATAAGCTAACCCCGTGTCGAGCATTTTCCTAAACACACGAACGTGTGCGCTTAAGGCTGATGGTGTAGCCATTCTGTTGAGGAGGGTGCGCATTGCTCTCATTGGTGATCTCAACACAAGTAGGACTTGTAGGTTCTCGCCGTGAAAATCACGAGTTAGAATCGCAGTGACATGGCGCTTAATCTTGCCCCAGCTCATTTCAGCGCGAAATTGTGGTAACACGGGCGAAGCGACGTCCGTGGCTTCTTTAAAGACCCCTACGACTTTAAAGGCGAAAGCCTTTAAAGTCTCATACTCGTGGCGTCCGTCCACCGTCCGTCCGTGCCCTGGAACGGTGCCAGCTGTGGCCTCTCCCCCCTTACAATCTCCCTTACAATCTCTCACAAAAAAGGAAAGCAAAAAAGAAAACAGGAAAAAAAAGACATGGCATAGTCAGTCCAATGGCCACATGCTTTCGCCGAACACACTTCGGAATTTACAGTGTCCAATTTTTTCGCCTCTCTAAACGTAACACGTTGTACAGTGGTGACAATGTCATGCAGCACACCCTTGTCCAAGGGTCTTGGTTTCTGAAGACTGTTGCATAATTCATGCATTCCTCGACAGGGATCGTTGTGAAGAGCACTTGAGAAATGTGTAGGCTGAATAGAAGATAAGCGCAGGCACGATTCGCTGCCACATACAGAAGCGATTCTCGTGACGTGAAAACGCGAGCAACGAACGCGCACGTGCACGAGCGAAGTTTGCCTAGCCCACACTGTGCGTTTAGCTCTTTCGAGCGCACCACGATCTGTTTTCACGATAGCACTGACCCACTATGCAGGCCCCTACGGGGAAGCCGGTGGCCAAAGGCCAGTTTTCACGGCACATGAGTCAGCTTTGGGCCGAGCAGACTAAGCAAGAAAGAAGGAATTAATTTGAACGCCACGAGACGTTGACCCGGAGGCACACGAAATGGCTTTGACTTGGCAGTGGACTGTGTGCGTTTTAGAGCAGCAGGTGAGGGTGGGCTAATCACGACTCCCTTTTGTTCCCAGAAGCGTTGTTGCCAGCGGATCTCTGACAGTGGAACAACTCTGCCACAAAGAGCACCGAGTATTCACAGAGCGTATGCAAGACAGGGTGATGATATGTATTGGTATATCCTTTGAGCGGAGTGGATATAAATAGTCCACTATAGCCCATTTGATCTAATCTGGTTTTATTGCGTATATCCACAGCCTAGACGTGGTCGGTGCGCTGCATCACCTTCCTTGCACTGATCCCTAAGGTTTAGATCGAGGTACAGGTAACAAGCGTACACAAAACTAAAGATGACGAGGTCAACGAACACTTAGTAGAAGAGAGACCAGAAGGTAGCGAAAAAAAAAATGCGATGACCATTGTAGGTAAGTTCAACGTGGCATGCTTTGGGGGAGAGAACCACAACATACGATGTATAAAAAAAAAGGGACAACGTGTCTACAGTAAACTTGAAGAGAGAAGAAAGTCACGAACAAGGTACACAAGTATGCAGTTCAAAGTATTCCCACCGTCTAAAACCCATAACTGATTGCCCAGAGAGAACCTGTACAACGCGGAAATCTTAAACTAAATCCTTTTTGTTTGAGCAGCTGGCTTGAAGGTTCGGAAACAAGGCTATCCTGAAGAGATGCGAATTTGTTTCAAGATCATGCCCCTTTGCGTGGCAATGTCTTCCTGTACTCAAGTATCAAATGCAAGTTTGATGGAAGCACCGTAATACAAATCGTTTAGCATCAGAACCTTCTTTTCTTTTTTAGAGTGATCTCGCGGAAAATAAAATGCGCGAATATACCCATATCAATAAAAGCGATTACTGTACTAAAGCAGCGATCTTCTACCACGAGCTGGTATGTCTGGTTGCAAAGCCCCCTACGATCGGACATGTCGAACATTTACAAACCAGAATGGAACACGCCCATCACTACGCTACTTTATAAAGCAGCCCACATCGCTAAGCTGCCATCGCATCTACTTTGTAAAGTAGCCTCTAGCGCTTGCAAAATCGTTTATTTTTTTTTCCTTGCAAAGCTGTCGCCTTACTTGTAAACCAAGGCCATTAACCGTGCGTGCCTGTGCATATGTCCATCTTCACGTCACTGTAATTGCTGTTTTGAGCAATTCATGCTTACGTATGATTTTTCAGTAAACTTTTTCCGCTAACTCGCAGCGTTGTCTACACGTGTTCACAATGTTATTACTAATCTTTCCTGCATATCCGCCACACGATGAAGCTGCAAATCAAAGAAGTCTATGCTTAAAGGGGTATTGACACAAAATTTCACTGCCGAGATAGCCTGTGGGATCGATTCCCGTGAACATGCGTATATCATCTGCAATATATCAACAGCGGATATAGCTTCGAAGGTATTTTACATGAATTTCGAAGTTTGCGTGCGCGATCGAGCACCTCGCGGTATTGACACCCTCAAAAGTGACCCGACGGTGACCCCCCCTGCTTCCTTCACGTCACCACGCTGCAGTCAATACAACAAGTTATGATGACTTCATAGCCGCCATTTTTCTTTCGCCGCGTTTGCTCCAGCGGACTACTTCTCGGCGGCTGGTCGCGAGTCCGTGGGCGCGGCGCACGCGTTGAAAGTTTTGTGTTTGGCGAAACTGCTGTCCCGCTTCCGGTTGGAAAGGTCTTCTTGATGCGGACAGAGCGGAAGTGCGTGACAGTTCTGCGTGCTGACGTGGTCGAGCGTTGCACACGTTAGGTGGTGATAGTTGCACCCGGCGGCTTGTCGTTTTTGGAGCTGTCTCAAACCGAAACTGACACTGGTCGGTAATGAGGGGCAAACGATGTGCTGTGTTATGAACAATAGGCCCTGTAAGGCCGGGCATGAGTTATGCCGCAGAGCGCCATTTCCTTGAGACAAGAAGGCTATGAACGCAGTCTTTCCCGATGCCAGATCTCGGCCTATTATGTTTAGGCTAGCTTTGAAAAGACAAAGCTAAGTTATACCTCTGTCACACGGCCACCACCGAACTCCATTTCACTCCGTTCGGCATTTAAATCCCTGATGGAGAATTACGAGAATGGAGTTGTGGCCGTGCTACACGGCCAACACGGCTCAGCGCAAGCTTTCGACGGGAGCCGCATGGGGCAGAAACAGCGCTGCGGTGCATGTCGAAACGTCCCATTTTTCACGTATGTAGTAACCTTTAAAGCAATGGAGACGTGTTTTGTGTGTGTGTCTGTGAGTGTGGCATGTAATCTAATAAAATTAAAGCTAGAAAGTATGCGATATGTTATTGCAAGACTTGTGTTCTCCAAGCACGGGGAAGTTGAAAGCAATGCTGGCCACACTGCGCTCTCGTTTCGGTGAGACACGTGTGTGGTGAGCGAACGTAGGTGAGCTTGTCTGGTTCACTGTAGTTTGGCGCTTTGAAATTGTGTGTGTTCGCGTCTCTAGGCTGGTTAAAATTTATAATTGAGCTTATTGAGACGATTTTGTTAGCTCGGTGTTCTTCGTAGCAGTCACTATCTGGGTACGAGAGTACGTCATCGAGCCCAAATGGTCGTTTGCGGACTCCATTCGCCAAACGCTCCATTTGACTTCCTCGGCGAAATGTAGACCGTGTGACACGAACTCCATCTCCCTCGACGAAACGACGAACGAGATAAATGGAGTTCGGTGGTGGGCGTGTGACAGGGGTATTATACTGCAAAAAAAAAAAAAGAAAAGAAAAAAAAGAAAAAAAAAACGCCAGGCCACAATTTTTGTGTCAGTACCCCTTTAGGCTCCAGGAAACCCTGTTTTGTCCCCCGAATAACGCCACTCTGCGCGTGAAACTCAGAAAACAAGGGCCGACATCCCCCATCACGAAAACGATGGCGCATAAAAGACGCACGTGTGTGAAAAGCGCCGTACAGGCCACAATTTATTTCCACTGTGAACAACCCAGCCTCATCGACAAACTCTCACCTTTCTTTTTTTTTTTTTTTTAGTCGGAAATGGTCGCTATACACGACCCGAAGACGCCCTGAGCACGCTGAAAATCGTAACAAGAAAAAAAAAAGGGGGGGGGGGGAGCATATGGGCAGCGATTTGTGCACTGAAAACCACTGAATGCCGCGGCGCACACAGGCCATAAAAGAGCGCCAGCGAGGCGCGTAATCGGCCGCCTGCGCAGTTCGATCGCGCTTCTTCGAAACCTCCGACGACGACGCGCGAGTTTACGAGGAATATCGGGGCGGAGTTTTAGCGGACGTGCCCAAAGCGGCGCCCCTGAATTACGGCCTCGTGCGCGCCGCAAACCTGTTTTCGACCGACGCCAGACAGTGGGCAGCAGGGGCAGGGCAGAAACATCTCGGCCAGCGCAGTGGACCTGATGCGATGCCGGCAACGAATCTGCACAGCCTTTCTACACATATAAAACTACACATACAGGACCCACTCTATCTGTGCCGAGATGCTACGAAATCGGCGGTGGTCTGATACTTTATCTCTGCAACACTAAAACGAGAACTGCGGTTCTAGAAACCGTTAAATTCCGTTAGAATTCTATCTAATCTGGTTCCGTACGCTCATTAAGCCAATCGGATGGGGCGCAGTCGCTTTGTGAATCAATCGCAATAGACAAAATGGCGACGTCCCTTGACCTGCAAGGGATGTAGACTCCGTTGGCGTAACCAACTGGGTGGTGGGAGAGTTACATCCTACCCCCCCCCCCCCCCGCCAAAGTTTTAAACTTTTTCATGTGTATATGCACATACACACAAAAAGACACACGCACGAACATACAAAAGGGGTGGCTGAAAAAAAAAAAACTGGCTGTGCCCCTGGTAGACATATGCGCAAACAAAAACTTCAAGCTCTGCCGATTGTTCTCGTTCGGCATAAAATCACCTTTGATTGCCTTTCGGGACTCCTACGGCCTTTTTTGAGTGCCTTAAAGCACAGACATTGCGTAATTCTTGCTGTTTGAAAAACATTACCTCGATAAAGAAGAGAAATGGAGCAAGAAATAAGGAAAGTCAAGCGTACCACTACTGCGATGGTAAATTACGAAGCCACAGCAAAATGAAAGATAGAACCAAATGATGGAAAGTCAGGCAAATGAGATCCGCAAGCCACGAAAAGCAAGCCATTCAGAACAGAACAGAAATGCCGATTGAATGAAAGACTATTCGACATAACACGGACACATACGATCCTCAGTGGCGGATTGATTTTATCGCGCTGAGCGCACTTTGTTCACGTACGCTCCACTTGACCCTGCATCTAACTCACGGCATCCACGAGTCCGCGCATGCGCGTCAGGGACCCTCCTCCTCTTCATTAAGTAAATGCACAAGGAACTCTCGAATGGAAGCTAAAATGTCACTATCACAACGAACAGCGGAAAGACGGGGCCTCCTGCAGCTGACATTCCACACGGGGCAGTCAGAGTGATATCAGAAAGGAGAGTGGCACAGGGGGATGGATCCTTATGCGACGAGATAGCGCGAACTCCCAAGTTTCTCTTGCGCCGAGGAAGACGTCCGGAAGTTGTCTGTCGTGCCACCAACGACTCCTAACCACAAAAGAAAACAGAACGAAACGCAAGGCGAGCGTAACGTCTCGGGGAAAAGCTCTGGTAACGAGAAGCTCGATTCTTCGACGTGATGCCGCAGTAGCAGCAGCAGCAAGCAAAGGGCGTCGGCACTTCTCTGCACGGGCGTTTCTTGCTGGCGAGTTTCGGTTGCCGCGCTTCTTTGCACTCGTCGATCGCGTATACGGGCGGAATGCAGACCGGTATATAGGGTGAACAGGGGCGGCGGGAGCTCTACCGGACACTTCTCCCTCGGTGCGAGGCACAGAAGCGCGGCGAACACAGAGAGAAGAGCCGGAGGAGGTGCGGGGACAAGAATGCATTATTCATGGCGGGAAATCAGGACTCATTGATTCGGTCGCATCGGACGGACTTGGCACGCGGCAAGCCCACGCACCACCCACACACAGACTTCGACCAAGTTCTCTCGCTCTCTCCTCTACACTTGATTCCAGTCGATGGACGAGCACGGCGGTCGAAGGATGCGGCGGAGAAAGAGCGCTCGCTCGCAGTCTTTTCTCCGGGGCGATGCTTCATCGATCGTTTCAGTCCAAGGCTGTCTGGAGGCTATGCGCCGGCCGGTCTGCCAGGCTCCGAGTTCTGCTCTGTCACGGACAAGTTGAACGGGACAATTCGAATGCGAAAGTAAAAGCGAACGGCGTTGTCGAAGAAGTATAGTCTCCGCTGTAGGAATGAAAAGACGTGGAAATGGCGCCGTTTTCAAGCGCTTGTCGTCGGAGGTGGAAACTGCAAGAACGATCGGAACGACAAAGCTCTTCTTTCGACGGATTGATTTTATCGCGCTGAGCGCACTTTGTTCACGTACGTTCACTTGCCCCTGCATCTCGCTCACGTTCACGCCACTCACATTCACTTTCACTTGCTGATGTCTCACGCTTACTGGCACTTTCATACGTGTATTCACGTTACCAGGTATTCACTTACATTCGTGATGACGTCTACAGTCATACGTACTCACGCTCATATACTCAGTTCCACTCAATATAACATGCACTTCAAATCACCCTTAAACTTACGTCTACTCACATCCTCGTCACTCGCTCGCATATTAGTATGAATCAGTACGTAAACTTACTGTTCTAGACGAGAACCTGCGATGACTTATTTGGCTTCGTCAAGCGAGATATTCGTGCTTTGAGCTAGCCATCCATGTGTGCCATTCTAGTGGAACTACTGCAAATGCGAGATTAAGAGGCCTGTGGAATCGAAGCTGTCATGATTATTTCCACATATGGTGCTGACCCTACTGCAAAGGAACACTATTCGCGCCCGCACGACACACAACGTAAAGTCTGGGACGAAAGGTACCTCGCTAAGATAGCTTACTCGGGCGTTTTCCGCTCACAGTAACTCAGTGAACAAAACAAGAATAATAATCTGACAGATTAAGTCGCATGCAACGTGAAGCCAAGTTAGCCAGGACGTTAGAGCAGCCAGTTCTCGTTTCAAACACATAAAAAAGGTCATGATGCGCCCCAGCAACTTCTAAACCGGATGCTGCAGTGTCTGAGTGAACGCAGTGCTCAGGACGGCGGAAAGAGTTTCCAAGGCCGATGAGCTACGCAACCCATTGTTCGGAAGGTGCGACGGCCGGAGCGACCACAGTGTCAGGGCGGTGCCGGAGCCATCTTGATCGGTCACGCACTCGGGACTCGGTCGCTCAACCCAAGCTTTCCACTGCTCTGGTCGACTAGAATGCTTTAGGGTGTACGAGAAGAACGGAAAGAAACTTTGGGATTTTTATGTGACCAATAAAGATTAGATTGCGAGGAATGCCTCGTTGGAGGGCTCCAAAAATTTCGACCACTTGGTGTTTTTAAGGCGAAAGCCTTAGATGACTTATCAAACCCGAATACTGATCGTCGACGCCCCACGTCGGTGTCTTCACGAGTGATGCAACAAATATGTATACATATACATATATATATATATATATATATATATATATATATATATATATATATATATATATATATATATATATAACAATCACGTGATGATCATACGACGTCATAATCACGTCACAGATCTCTAAAAATTGTGACGTCACTGTGGCGTCATCACATGGCGTCACTAAGTCTAAGATGCGCCGATCACGGAGACAGCCCAAAGCCAGGTGATGTGCATAAAGCTTGCAATGCCTTCAATCTTGGAGGCAGTACATCCACTTAGAAGAAATACATCGACTTAGAAGAAAGGGAAGACGGCGGCTTTCGGCTTCGAGTCGTGTTCGGCGAATGCATGAGGAATCCTGTGAGCTTTTTACGTGCACGTCAATCTGAATGGTAGTAAGACAGACCGCTCTATTGAAGCCAGCGTGAAAATAGCTTCGAAATATGGCATGCCTTTCGCGTGCAACCGGAAGTTCCCGATGGACAGGTCTAGGCCATCGTCGCAAAGCGTGGTGACTGTGACGCGGAAAGTGACCGCGGTCGAACGGTCACGCGTCGAGAGGCGGTCAGTCACCTGACCGGCTCTCGTTCGTTCGGGCGTCACCGCCGTTGAAGCGTCACGCAACTGTTCCGTGAAAGCTAGGATGCCCCGACCTGTCATCGCACTTCCTATACACGTGCATATAGTTGTGTGCAGCGTGGTGAAGTGCCGCAGCGTTCTTTTTTTAATTTTTATTAATTCGAAAGCCCGCCCATAAGCATAGTAATTGGTGGCGTCGTACAAAATTGTTTCGTGTATAAAGTCTAATAATGATTAGTGTCGTAGCGTTTGCCACCGGTTAGACAAGCACACCATGGTCTATTCAGCACCACGCGAAAACCACCTGTACAAATTTCATTCATCGCTGCAATTACCTTCCTTCACTGATGTCCTAAGCCAGATAACACGGAATATGAGGCACGTCGGACAAAGCTGTCCTCGGTCCCTCCTTCATAACAATGTTGTCGGCGAGAAATGTAAAGTAGTATTACTCAGTTCATTTATACTGTTCTTAATATGGACATGGCCACAATTAAAATCGTGTGGAAGCAGGCTATGAATTCCCTAGTCTTGCGTCGAATATCTAATGCCACACCACGGAGTTATATCAATAAGAAAAACGGCTCGATATGATTTGAAACGTGCGCGGTGTGATTAAAAACATGAGCTAGCGTGAATAGTCTAAACCACCGCGGTGCGTTTGCTTTGACTGTTTACTTATCTTAGCGGGAAACTCTCCACAAGTAGGCGCACATATATGTATCAGATTCATGTGAAAGACACGCACATTACACAACACCATACATACCACAGGTTATGACAAGCAGAACTTTGCTCCTATTTCGATAGTCTGCAGGCTCTTTGTTGCCGGTTAAAGCGGCATACCACGCATTGACATGCATTGTGGTCGCGGTCTAAGTAATTTCGTTAAGCTTCCCGCTCAAAGCAATTTCTATGTTTACTCGAGTCTGACGTCACGCATCACTGGTCCTGCTAATGAACATGTGAGAGAGAGAGAGAAATCAATTAAAGAGACATGCAGGACGATTGACTAGATCGCAATATCAGATTTGCAACCCTGCGCCGGAAGACGTGAAAACGGAGAGCAGAGGGAGAGAAGGAAAGAGTACGTGACCATTACTGTATCCACAAGACATGAAAGAAATCAAAATATTGGGTTTAGAGCGCAAAAGAAAAACAGGGAAGACGATAAAACAGACGTCCCTGTGTTTCGCATGTGCTAAAATATGAACCACCAGCTAGCTCAATTGACCACCTGAGAAATAAACACGTTGAAGTGTGCATTCATTTGTCCAGGGAGTTATCCGAAGTTACAGCACTATCTTCATGTTGTGACATTTAAGTAAGGTCACTTTTAGATTTCCTCGGCACGGAGCGATGGTGGTATACAGTGGAGATTTTTTTTCAAAGCGTGTTAGTACAGCACTCACATCATACGCTTTGTGCAAACGTGGCACGCTGGTTGTCGAGGATGACCATGAGGCACAGTAATGACCACAGAAACTAAGCCGGCGACAGAACTCCCCAAGCGCGCAGTCAACGTCAATGACCGCTCTTTTAACGCTTCGACCAGGCAGGCTTAAGTTTCAAACTGCGGTCGCGCTGCACGGAAGCAGCACGCAGCGCTGACTAGCGCTGGCAGTGCGAGAAGCTGGGAGCACGACGCGCACGTGAACGCAAGTTGACGGTAGGGGCGGTACTCCATTGTCTCCGCGTGCTATCCGGCCGGTTGAGCATCGGTTTCTTCGCCGGAGATGGGCAGCGCGACGATGGCCGGTCAAGCCGCACCGCGTGACGAAAGAAAAGGAGCACCTCGCCTTTCTTTCGACGCACTCACGCTGTTTTCTCACGATCATTACAGCGACCAGGAAGTTGAAGCGTTGTCGAGATGCCGCGGTTGTGCTGTGCTTATCGTTCCGCAATACTCGTTTACAAGAACCCGTCAGAGTCGGGAACAGCCGGCTCGCGTCGAACGCCTGTCGTCAGATTCGTGTAACGCTGGCTAGTTTGTGTCGGGTCATAGACGTGGCCGTAGGCCCATACTGATGGCAAAGTTTTGCGTGATTTAACTATCAACGTGCATGATGGAAAGCGCGGAAGTGCTGCCTGGGCCGGCCAGACTTCGAACCGCTTGCGTCCAACTCTGATGAATAAACCGCGAATGCACGCAAGACAAAGGAACATGGTGGTTTTGTACTATAGCCATGCCATGGAGATTTTAGGAGCTTGCTCGGCAAGCTTCCTATGCTCACGCCTTGTCCGGCGGCGGCGGTGGCGTGTACACTTCTCCGGTGACATGCAAAGTACCCACTATACGTCATGACGACGACGATGCCGCTATATGTGAATCCCGGGGATCAAACATACAGCGTGACTCAGCTAACTTTAGTCAATCAGTTTGTTTTAGTTTTAAATTATTTTTTTTATTTTACCCGGAGACCTGTCAAGCACAAATTGTATTGCCACAAAGAAGAATGACAGATGGTCGAATCCCTCACAAGCCTGACAACCACATAATTTGAGTGTCAGATAAATCGTTTTTGTTTTTCTTCTATAAGCTTTGCTTACACTATCCGAGACAGCTCGTACAACTACCGCTGCTAACTTGTAAGCACTTTTACGCTGTGTATAAGCTTGCATTCCCACTGTGTCTCAATGCAAACAAGCAGAAATAGCTACACACACATGTACGCACTGTTATATTTTGGGGCGTAGTTTTTGTTATTGAAATGCACCGTACTGTGTGGTAGGTTGCAAGTTAAGAATCCCACGTGCTCACTCCCTCTTATATTGTTGACCAATTCCAGTGCACGATAGCTCATATCTGCATTTGTCTACTTTTATTTTTATATGTATACGAGTAAACATGAACTTTATTTATATGTGCCTCCAGAGGCACACAAAAACGCGCAAGCGAACATCAAACGTTAGCCCTGCGAAAGCAAGCGTAGAATGAACCTCTCAAGAAAATAAGCTCCTAAAATAAGCTACAGACGAGTAGGGTTATTTTTTTTAACCAAAAGACTTCACAAAAAAAAAAAAAAAATCAGAAAACGCACACAACGAAGGCGCGAAAATTGAGATGGCGTAACCCTTCAGATTGCCACAAGTACTGCCCCGCTCCCACAAACAGTTACTCTGATTCTCGGAATTATCGAACGCAATGGCCTGTACATTAAGAAACAAAAAACTACCACCCCCTAAGATAATGACAGCCTGTATGAAGAATTCAGGACGGGCCACAGCGTTGATACATGGAAAAAAAAATCAGCGAAAAAAGTCATAGCACAGGCTTTCTTCGCAACAGGAAGGACGTGACACGTCTCAGTCAAGACGGCCTCCCTTCGCAAGCGAGAAGAGCTATAAGGCCACTTCGCCCTAAGGGAGTTCGGATTCCGAAAATCGAATAGGGGCGGTACGAGAAACGCCAGAGACGATACCTCGACTCCGTTTCTTCTGCTAGCAGTGTGTTTGTATCGCGAACAAGGGAAGTCCGAGGCAAACGTTCGCTCCAGGCTCATTTTTCTCGGTATACGCAACCTCCCCTAGTAATCGCGTTTTCCTGGTGCTTCTACTTCGGTCTCCGGTCCTTTCCTCCTTTTCGAGGGCGCAAGCGTAGAGGTCTTTCTC
>JALIZH010032927.1:727500-810000 GCA_030522465.1 Rhipicephalus appendiculatus | reverse complement strand
ACCCCGACGTGCGAATAATTGTAGGAGCGATATTATCGCTGCACGCCTTGGTTTATTGCAATAGTTTTCGCATTGGACAGTAGTTACTGGTTCGCTACTTATCGGTTCAAACACTTTATATTCTGAAAAATTGGTCTATTAAAAACTGCGAAATATACTTACTACAGACAAATACTCATACCGCACCAGAACTACATACCAGCATTCGCACGCGCACTCATAAATGAAAAGTGAATGGCCATATAGCCCCCGCATTCGGCCCCTTCCCATCCTAAAATATGCGAATAGTTCACTGGTTGCATGTCTTGAAAACAATTTCCAGCGGACAACTTGCAGGGGTGAAAAACAACTGCCGCGCCAACATAGAAAACAGTGACGCGCGCTCTGTGAGTATACACCTTGTCAACGATGGTTCCCAGGGCGCTGCCATAATCCTCGCTGGGCTGTTGTTAACATGCGTGACGCCACAAGAATGCACTGTCGAGGCTGTGAAGTCAGCTGTTGTGCTCCCGTGCAGGAGCCCAGAAACGCAGCGATCCTGCTCTCCTTTAAAAAGGTCTATAGGCAACGCGCAACAATATGCGGCAAGAATAGTGAAATGAACACTTTTGTTATACTTAGGAAGCGACTTAATTCCTTTACAATGGCTAAAAAAAAACTCATAACGCAAGTGAAGAGACATTTGCCTGCATTTTCGCAGCGTGATTATGGTGTGTGGAAAACGAACTTGAAAGCAACATGGGAGTTTGGCACGTGAAGCTCGCGGACACAAGGCTGCCCACAAGGTGATGCCAACTATACTGCAGAAAAAATTCGGCTGCCCAGTATGCCACGATCATTGTAATTACAAACCACACGAGAACGTTGCAGAGCGCAGCAATGCGTTAGGTAAGACGGTATATACGGCACAAGCCGATGGAAAGTAAGTGATAGAATGGTACAAAGCTAGCTTTAAAATTTTCCATCGTCAGAACTTCGCGCATCATGACTTGTATTCGCAGAATCGATAGCAAGTGCGGCTCAAAAGCACCCAGCCAAATGCTAAGAATCGTCCAGGTAATACAACCTTCAATATCTCACAGTGCAAAACCTACCGCGAACATTCAGTAAAGGTTCGATCACTACTTAAGAAATACTAACCAAACCCAAGTTAATTAGTTTTGCAATCATCGCGTACCACGTTCAACCTGGCGTCCGCATAAAAATTACCCTTCAAGCTCTGGCTCAATACTTTTAGTAAGTTCATTCGCTGGCATTTTCCACTGAGACACGAAGTGCACAAGCGAATGCCCGTCGCTTGCTGCAATCATCTCGAGTAACGCGAACAGGTATAGAATCTCTAAGGCCCCGGGGCGCCCGAACTTCCCAAAACCTCCCAGCTAGTCGCCTAAGCTCGCTCGTTTATTAAAACTACGAGGTCTCCCAGCGGATCGATTTCGCAGCTGCCGCGGCGATCAATTTGCGCGAACGGCTTGATCAGCGCTTAAAATCCCTCCGCAAATTAGGCCGTGGCCCGCTTCCACGTGCGACAAACGAGGCAGCCACGGGAGCACTTGTTTGGCAAGGCGACGCCGCCGGCGACTACTCGATCTATACGTTGAGTCGGCGCGGTTCGAGCCATGACGTCACGCCTAAAGCCCGCATTTTTCAGGGAGGAGACGTCGGCAACGCTCCGAGCGACATTCCGTACAATAACACGTTTAGTATTTATTAGTTTTTGCTTCGGTTCAAATGACTAGGAAGGACGCAATTAACGATTCGCCGGAAGCTAGTTATACGACTGATAAATGTTTTTTTTTTTTTCCAAGGCATGGAGTTGATGACAGAACCTTGCTACTAGATTGAGAGATGATCAGTCAAATCAATTGCCTTTTGTGAATGCCAGTCGAATACCCCTTTGCCCCTTCCCCTGCTGCCACCCGTCACCCCCCCCCCCCCCCTTAATTAGCTTTTTTTTAATGTTTCCTTTAGGGTACAACTTAAAATTGCGAAAGTTCTAGTAATGAAGCAATGAAATCGTGTCTTAAGCAGAAATCTTAAAGCTATGTCAACCATGAAGATAATACAAGTTAAAATGTGTGCGCTGCGAAATGCAATATAGCATAGTCAGCAATATCCCAGAAACTTCCATTCCAACATTTTGTGGCCAAGCATGCTGGGTAAAATGACGCTAAATAATGCAATGCGTTTGTTACGACTTCGTCAGTAAATTCCGCCTGAGTACAGCGGTTATAAGCGAATCCCACTAGTGCACGTAGCATCAATTAGCAAAGTACACGAGACACCAGCCAGAGTTACTCAATCTTGTTTGCAGCATGACTACCCTCAGTTTTCAGCTGATAATATCTGTGGTTTTGCGTCCCAAAACCATGATTTGATTATGAGGGACGCCGCCGTGGAGTGCTCCGGACATTTCGACCACCTGGTGTTCTTTAACCTGCACTGACATCGCACAGTACACGGGCCTCTAGCATTTCGCCTTCATCGAAATGCGACCGCCACGGCCGGGATCGAACCCGCGACTTTCGGGTCAGCAGCCGAGTACCTTAACTGCTATACCACCGAGGCGGACGTCGATTTTGAACTGAGAAGGTGTTTGGCTGCTGTGAAGAAAAATAACAGGCTCGTTTGTTAAGCTTGTTTTGCAGAATAGTAGACCACGCACTCAGGATGAGTTTGGAGTGTGGGTAAGTCACAGGGTAGGCGAAAACAGGGAGAAGCGTGGCGAAACCAACTTGCATCAGCTTCCCGTCTGAACTGCGCCTGTATGCCAGTGCGCATGCTACCCCATTTCAATGGGTCACGTTGTGCTCCCAGTGTCCCTGAAAAATGCACTTCTGTCGCAGTGTTATCGTCACAAGCCGACTGGACCCTTGCGGCGCAATCGAAATCATCGAGGTCAGATAGTGGGCGTAAGCTTTCACTGACAGTGACAATACAGTGCAGTGTACTCTTAATGGCAACAATACTGGTAGGCTCTCCGTTTTCTAGCGTTCTGACAACCAGCGCCGGCTAGTTCTGTATGTAACTGCACAGTCCAGGCACGTACAAAAGTGCCTGCGCCTCCCATTACAATTCACCCGCTACAAAGCTGGACCATTGTAAACGTTTATACAATCGCGCGTGATCTGAGCTTTGTGCACGCGTTAACAATGGACCGCACTTTAGAGTGTGAGGTTACATTGCGGACGGTTCTTGCATGACAGTCTGTGTCCGTCGGTTTCCGGGTCACAGTCGTGTCCCTACCGGCGGGGAAAGCGTCGCCAATTGAATCACGCTAGCCGTGACGAGATCCCGCCATGGATGCGCGACCCGCTTGGGCGGCGAAGCTAGGAGAACCGTGCCGCTGGGCGTTGTCCCTTTTGAGCTCTGCGATGACACGAGTTAACATTAGTTACGCCGAGGGCCCGCGTGCGTGCAGGCGGATGTGATTACGGACAAGCTGGTCGTGGGAAGGCCATAACACTTCATAAACCTCAGTATAAATCACGCCGTCTATGCTGCGAATAGCACAATTTATTTATTTATTTATTTATTTATTTATTTATTTATTTATTTATTTATTTATTTATTTATTTATTTATTTATTTATTTATTTATTTATTTATTTATTTATTCGGAAGGATATACAAGCCTACATACGAAGAAGTAGATGTTCATAAAGTACTCATACGTGTAAACCAGAACATTCTATGCCACTGCCCATCCTACCAAACTCAGTGAAGTGTTCTAGGAGTCAAACTCGATCGCCTTGATGCAAGACCGCTACCTGAAAAGGCCACGAAAGCCCTGACTGAGTTATCTGAAGGCGACCGGACTTCACGAGCGTCTGCGAACTACCAGCGCGAGTTCGTGTTGTGCGTGTTCACACTAACTCTTCATTTCTTCTCTTTACCCTTGTTCTTGCTTCTCTATCTTATCTCTTACTCCCCCCTTTCCACCAGTCCACGTGTAGGGTAGCCAACCGAGCAAAGCTTGGTTAACCTCCCTGCCGTGTTTCGCCTTCGTTTCTCTCTCTCTCTCTCTCCTGAGTCTCACAAATTAGCACAAGCACGGTAACGAATAAAATGTCTTTATATCAGACTTTCGAGGCCGCGACTGCACGCGCAGTCATGTATGGTGGATGGGAATCGCATGTTCTGATGACAAAAGAGCTCTGCATACCTGGCCCTTTGTGCCACAACATTTCTCAAATTTACTGGCCATTTGAAGAAGACACCAAGCTTGCGAAGGGAGCTCCATTAGGGAAATTAATGCACACTATTGTCAGCTGGCTTCATAAAGAATTTCTGTAGGAAAACATCCTCCTACACTACTACTCCCTTCGCCTCCCCGCTCCTCCTCCGCGTTTCATCCTTTGTGTGATTCTAGACTCAAGCCAAAGCATCAGCAAACGCACAACGCAACGCAACTGACATCACCAGAACGAGGAAGCGAAAGATATCGGCAGCAATCTCCGCAAACAGGTTCCACAGCCAGACTCCCGCTACCTGCGAGACCGCTAAGGCAGCGATTGTCTCTCCACTCAAACGCGCGAGCAGCATTTCGTCGAGGGCGCTAAAACCAGCCTAGCAGCAACTTCTTTACATAGATTACAACGTCGAACGCGGAAGCAGGCCACCGTTAAACACATGTGAAGGAAACTGGTCACGCGGAACGTACACGTACATACAGCCAGTGACGGCGTCGTGCAGCGCCAGGCGAGCTTTTGGAAAGAGTGCAGGAAAGCGGGGTTGGTACGGCGGCGGAAAGCCCTCGGGAGTGAAAGAGATTCACTGTTTCAGAGTCAGGAATAGCTAGCGAGCAGTTCGTGGTTCATAAACCGCTGCATAACCGCAATATTGCGAAACATAAAGCCTCCTCCATACGAGCGGCGGGCGAGAACCAGGCTGCCCGGGCAGAAGCTGCCATATGCGGCTGCCGCATGATGCACGGGTCGGGACGCTCGCGTTCGCGGAAATGAGCCGTTTAAAGGGCCGCATCCGCGAGCCCTCTTCGGCGCGGCCGGCTAACCGATCGGTTCGGGGAACAACGTGAGGCTCTGACCTCGAACACATAAAAGCTGATGGAGCACAACAGAACCCAATACCCCTTACTCTTTCACTGAGTAGATGCAAAACAAAAACCGTAATATTATTCATAATCTATAGGCCCACTCTCTTAAGAAAGAAGGTGAGTCGATAATGTGTACAGTCAACGCGAATTTTACTATTCCATCGAAAGGCCCAAGGAATATGGTTTTTGTCATCACAGTAAACAAAAGGCCTGTTCATAAGTCCGCCGGTGCATGGGCAATGATGGGCATGGAATATGTTGGAAACGAAAAGCAAGCGGCCCTACGCTACACCAAAAGGGACTACAGCAGACGAAAAGGGTTAACTCTACACCCAGCCGCTTGAAGGGGAAAGCAAGAAAATCGTTGAGACTAGAAAAACGACGAAGATACGAAAAAAAAAAAAGAGAAACTGAAATGCACACCACAACACCACATCACACCACGCTCAGAGCACACGCATTACAGTTGGTAATAACTTTCTGAAGCACAGCTATTTGAGCACCATGGCCGGTAGATTAATCAAATGGCTCATTCTTTCCGAAGTCTAGATCCTGGATTAGGCCAAGAGGGTAGCGGAGAGCCGGAGACCTATACGCCGGGGCTCCTCAGCTCCCTCCTCCATCGCATTCTTTCCCTCTTGGGATAAATAAAGTCTTCCTCCTGCTTCTCCTTCTCCTGTTTCTCCTTCTCCTTCTCCTAAACTCCTTATAATGGAAATCATTAATGTAGGTACTCAGAAACTACTTTTAATGTGTTTGTAAACTCAAGAGACAATGACATCGAGTGTAGGCCACTATTACAGTTTAATTGTACCTGTGCTTATGTGCATCGCGTACGTAGTACGTGCACGAATGCATATTTTTACGTCATTCTTGTGATTGAGGGTGGGTGGAGTGCCAACTTATGACCAAGTGAACATCTCGAGCATTCGTTGATGTTTGAACTCCACCTCTATTAAAGGAGGTTAAACAGGCTAAAACTAAAACGACTAAAAACGTTGTTACTAAGCCTTACGAGAGTGAGACAGAAAGAGGCAAAGGAAAGGCAGGGAGGTTAGAATTTCTAATAATATCTGTGGTTTTGGGGACCGAAACGACGATTGACTACGAGACAGGCCCTATAGTGGAGGGCTCCGAAAATTTCGACCATTTGGCGTTCCTACACACGCACAGCCATCGCACAGTACATGGCCCTCTTGCATAACGTCTCCATCGAAATGCGAAGGGCCGCAGCCTGGATTGAATCCTGCGACCTTTCGTATGAACAGCCGAGCACCTTTATCCAGCGCACCACCGTATTGAAATCTGTCACAATAATGACACTATGGCATTGGATCGCAAGACATACGTAGTAATCTGCTGCGTCAGCTCTGCAGAAGACACGTTAGTAGCAGCAGCCCTAGCCCAATGCGACCCTGTACATGGAGGAATGCGTCTAAAACGGCGCCTGGGGAGGCTGTCCAGTGTAAGCGTATTTCTCTCCGCACGCCCTCGCGGCGCTAGAAGGGCCTTTACGCAACGGGGTCGCTGCACTCCAAACCCAGTCTAAATGGCCTGCACACGCTCCCCGGAGTAATTGCGACACCGGAGAGGGGCCCAAATGTGCTGCGTGCTGTTTCGAGCGATACAGTTCAGTCAGAGACCGATTAGGGCTTCGGGAATACGATTGAAAATAAACACAAAAATATAGAAAAGAAAATGAATTAAGAGTCTTCTTTCTTCGTTTCTACTGGGGAGGATGATTTAAACAATGTTTTGTGTGCACTTTAAAAATGCCTTCAGAATTTTGTTCACACACTTCATAATTTACCAACTTTACTAGTGGAGTAGAGTGGATACAACTTTATTAAACGTCCGGCAAGGTTTAATGCGACCCGGGCTTAGGTCTCCCATGGGGGGAACAGCACCAATTTGTCCAACATTCAGCACTTCTAAAGGCATTCTTCATATTATGTAGCTTCAATTCATACTACTTTTCATCAGCAGATCAGTGCTGATGTGTTTTGTATGTCTTTCTTCGCTGTGTTCAGTTTCTTTTGTAAGTTCGCGCGAGGGATGATGAACATGTTTAAAGGGACACTGAAGTGAAACAATGGCTTGGTTTAGATTGATAAACTGCACTCTTGAGAACTCCAATGCCGTAAGTTTCAACATGAGTTCATTATTAGAGGAGAAAATCAAGGCTGAAGTTGCATTTTTTAAATTTCACGACGAAAAATCCACACGTGACGTCACGAATTTCAAAATGTATTTTTCGTATTTTCGCGACACTGGCTCGATCTAAGTTTCTGAAACTTCGTACGTTAGGTCTATGGCCCCCCACAGATGACAATTGTGCTTCATTTTTGCTGATTACGAACTACGTAGGACCTAGTAGACGCCGTCAAAATCTTCTACGTCACGGTGTTTGGGGCGGGAATCTCGAGGTGGCGTCTCCACCCGCATTTTCTTTTCGCGCGTTTGCTCGCTTCCCAAGCGTCGTCTCGCGGTAATAGTGGCGCTTTCGGGATTGTGAAATTTTACTTTACTAATACGCAAAAAATCATTTGCCTTTTAGTGTCCCTTTAAAAATCTATCCAATTGTCAAGTTTTTCTTCAGCCGAATACTTCGTACTGACCCTGGCCTGGCTCTCCTCTCAATCCTTCAGTTTGGCCGAAAATCTTGACGGCAAGAATTTTGATCAGCATCCCTTTAAGGGCTTGCGTATCCGTATTAATGACTTATATAGTCATAGAGAGGTCCGTTAGAGCTAATGCACTGGAAAAGTAGAACGAAAAGATATGCAGGATGTTGACAAGATATAGTCGTGTAATGATATGTTCGTTAACACAGCTGCCCTTAGTCTTTAGAAGAGATGAACTTTAGACTAGTTTGGACATACAAGAATAAAGCTAAAGGTTGGGGTTGATTCTCCACACTGAATTCACTTTTCTGCTACCCACCTATGCCGCTCTTTCACACAGTGACAGCCTTAATAAGTCATACATGAATCGAGCGCGTTTAAGCATGAATCTGATAGCGTGAGCTGACACAGCAATTGGAAACGGAGCGCGGTGCTCGCGGCAACGAACGCCTCCAAACGGCGGCAATGTCGCAATAGCAGGCGGGCCTTTTCGCGGAAGCTGGCGTGTGGCTCAGCACGGCTGAACAGCTCTACCAAAAAAAAAAAAAAAAAAAAAAAAAAAAAAAAAAAAAAAAAAAAAAATGAGAAGGATTCTACCATCAGCAATCATCTGGATAGGAGTCACGCGAGCGCGCCTCCCTGTTGGAGCGTCAGGGATCGCGTGAACGGAAATTACGCAACCAAGGAGCAATGCGCGCGTGACAAAAATTGATGAACGTACTCTGGGATGCGGACAGCGTAGGCATAAATCATTAGAACGTCGCTTAGAGGAACCACCCACTTCCAACCTAGACGATAACAGCGGAGAGGGGTGGTGTATGTATGTATGTATGTATATATATATATATATATATATATATATATATATATATATATATATATATATATATATATATATATATATATATATATATATATATATATATATATATGAATACCGAGCACAGTCTTGCAGCCGCCACCCCCCTTCATGCGAAGGGAAGACTGAAAAACTTATACAATGTAATGGCTGCAGCAAGGTGAAATAGGCGCCAGATTGGCCTGCTCTCTTCGCGAGAAAAAGGGGGGACTTATGGCGTTCTTAGGGTTTGTTTTTTATGTCGGTGTACTGTGCGACAGAGGGAGAGAGAGGAGGGGAGGATAAAAAAATTAGAAGACTAAACAGGATACTTATTGTGCTTGGTTGGTCTACATTGCGGCAAATATACAGTGAGTGCGAGGACTATGGAGGTGTAAAGGATATATGCATAAAAAATTCGCCCAGTATACGAGTTGAAGACACCTGGTAAGGATCAGCATTTATTTTGACACAGTCCCGACGCTTAACGAACATACAGACAGAATCGAACTAAGGTGTCAAGCGACTTTGCAGTAACACAAGGGCTACCCAGGATTTCTCCGATAGTTTCCCTTCAGCCCGCTCAGTGCTACGGCATGCTTTGGTGGCGACAGCGTAGCGCATCTAGCCGTGAAAGCGTCTACGCTACAGATGACTCACATTGTACCCCAACACGCACGCCATCAGAAAGCAAAGCAGAGAAGAGCAGGCACACCGGAAATGCCGCCATTTATATATACACGTAGCCTACTGATCCGGCATATGCGCACGCAGCTTCGCCGACGTTCCAGTCGGTGGCCGATGTTCCAGCAGCTATCGTATTTGCAGTTGCCGCCGACAGCTTAGATTAGCCGATAAATAGCCGCAGGTGGGCCACTGCAGTTCTGCGCGAATAGACACTTGTCGGTGCCTGGGTGGTCGAGCGAGTTCTACCTGGCCAGAGATCGCTGAGACGCTCCTCGTTTGTGGCGGCCGTACAGTACGGCGCACTTGTCTGCCTGCTGGTGCGAGCGTGAGAAGCCTATAAGCAGGGGTACGACAACGAGAGAGAGAGAATGGGGGGGGGGGGGGGGGGTCTTTGACCAGACATGCTGCGTGTCCCATCGGCGAGGTCTCGTAGGGGTTCGTTCCCACGGCCGAGAGCTCGCGTCTGGATGGCACAAAAAGAGAAAGAGTACTGTACTGCCGGCTGCTCGTACACAACTGACCGCACTCCACTGGCGTGGAAGGATTGCAGACACGCTGACACGATGCCGATGCAGCTGCGCCGAACACTCAACGATAGGAGCAGCAATACAATGACTGGCTTGACGGGGGGCGACAACAACAGGTGGGAGGAAGCGGTGTTAGAAGACATGAACGTTACGGATGGTGAGCCCGCCCATCATAAAAGAAATATATGAGGTTGGTTTAGAGGAGCATATACCTTGTCACAGACCGCTCCCTGGCCACCGCCGCAATCCCCTCTTTGGACTGCGCTGAAACAGGCGTGACCCCCCCCCCCCCCCCCCAATAAAAAAAATGCACTGCCGAGGCTGTGACGTCAGCCTTTGCCCTCCCATGCCCTGCGCAGCACGGCGGCGTTTGTACAAAAAACAATTCACGGAACGACTACATATATTTGGTAAGGTTAAACGAGTGACGCAATCAAAACAAGCTTCTTCGTATTCTAAAAATATAAATATAATAAGTGAGCGAATGCAAAATATTTTATTCTATGCAAAAAAAAAAAAAGATCTAGTACCCACCCCCACCTTGTAGATATTTTGCCAACAGCCAGCTTGGCCACATGCCGCAGAGTCTGGTCATCTCGGCGTGGGCGTTGAAAAAGGCGGCAAGTGCGAAAAGTGAGCGGGTGAAGAGGAACGTAAGATATTCTACAAGGTTGAACAGCACGAAAGACACGAGCAGAAGAAAATACGCCACGCAGGACCTATCAGACATACTCCCGCACTTCGGCTGAAGGGAAGCCGCGGGACGACCTCGCACAGGTGCGCGGGACGCTGGCGAGACGAGCGACCGGCGCGAAAACCGCATCAACGAACCAGCCGTCAACGTACAAGAAAATGGAGGCAAAGCTGAATAAAAACTACGCTCAATAAAAAAAAAAAAGAAAAGAAAAGAAAGAAAACAGAACCGTGAGCTACGACGAAGACAGGTACGCGCGGAACAGGGTGGGGAACGCTAGGTTCAAGGCCACGAAGCGCAGAGGTGGCGCAACCGGAGCACAAGAGTCCACCGGCACGCTCTCTCATTGCTTCCCTCTCCACCGCCGCCAAGCACCACGCAGCCGGCCCATCTCTGCGCCCAGACGGGTCCCGCCAAAAGCCGCCACGTTGGGGAGGACCAGGGGGGGAGGAGGAAGGGTGCATGCGAGGCATCGCGTCAAAAGCGAAGACGAAGCAGAGGGAAGAAAGCCAGGCCCAACAGGCCACACTTCCACAAGCCGCCCTTGACACCACTGGGGAGTGCCCTGTGTAACCGCCACTGCAGGTGCTTTGGACCAAAGTATTCAGGAAAAAGCAGCATGAAGCGAAGCGAAAGATTGAATAAAAAGCAAAGAAGGGATCTGGAAAAAAAAAATCAGGGAGCAGGGAGAAAGCTCAGCAGTGCGACCGAGACGGCAGCAGGTGGGAGCCGGTGCCGGCAGGTTGATTTATTGAGTCTCGTGCAGGAATCGGCCCATAGAGCCCAGCGTCTGGCTCCGGGAAACATAACGAAAGAATAAAAGTGCAGAGCCATAGCGTACGTTTTCGGATGGGTGCGGATATCAGGCGGCAATCGATCCGCAACCGCAAGTCCCTTCATCCAGGTTCCGCTTTCTTTCTTCCTCGGCCAGGTCTTTGCCGGAAACGTCTTTCTTCCAGCAGCTTGCACCTATCACTCGCTCCCAACGTTACCTAGATTCGCTCCCCACGCTTGTCGCAACGCAAAACCTGTTGTTAGACAAACCTGTTGTTAGACAAAAACCTGTTGGTTCTTTTTTTCGAGGCTTGACGTATGGCGCAGCCGAGCAGTTAAGGTCTCAGCCATGGGCGTCGGCAGGGTTTTGTCTTGGGGGTGCAAACCCTTGTTTCATTGCGGTGTGGGAGATCGCTGGTGCAGCTTGGGCAGGGGGACCAGTCCTGGTGTGGCTTGAGGGGGGGCAAGGGCCCCTTTTTCACCCCCCTGCTGACGCCCATGGTCTCAGCCTATATGCTCCCACATGTTTCTCATATCGTCCGAGTTTTTCTCCAGGGCAGGATGAGACACGTCGGAGCTCACAGGCTAGGAGGACCATTTGAATGCATTACGTGCGCCCGCACGCAACCACGACTACAAATCTAAGTCATCACTACACCTGTAAAAGCACACCACAATATAGCTTTCGAACATATTCTGGACAGTATACCAAACTTGACCAAACGCGTTGTCGGAAGGCCTGTTCCCACAATGGAAGATATAGATGCGCCGCAACACAGTGATGAAAGCATCATCGAAATAATTGTCAGTTGTTGGGTTAAGTCACGGTGAAATGCATTTGAATAACTCATTTATTCCTGCTCGCCATGGCAGGTCTTCAACGCTAGTAGTTGGAGCGAAAGAATGCAAGCCGCAGCAGAGTACCGGCGTAAACAATGAATAATGCGCATAACGTAGCCGGTAATTTGGAGTTCCCAAGAAATAATAACCTGCACAGATTAAAACCAGGACAGAAAGCGAGTGGCTGCGCACATTCCTACTTTGAGACTGGACTGCAACAAGGCGCTGGCGAACGCCTTTGCGCTCAGAAGTGGGGTACTAAGCAATGCCGGGCCGAGATTGCGTGCGGGGTCCAGAGGCCACTCCGAAAGGGCAGCCGACTTGAGCCAGACGCCTCGTAAAGAGGAAGCACTAAGAAGAAAACAGGAGAAAGCCAGCCGGCAGAGAAAGACGGGAAGGACATAGCGGAAAGGGCGAGGCGTAATTAAGGACTGCTCGAGAACGCCGCAATGCCAAGCATTTCGAATAATTTGCTGCGTCAAGCGAGGCTCTCACGGACGAAAGCCGCGCTATCTGGCGAGCCCTCTCCATGTCTGCGGATTCCCCGTTGCTCCCCCCCCTCACCCCCCCCCTCCGCCCTCCCTTAACTGCATCTACCCTCCAAGTGCCAGTGCTTTCCCATACTTGACCCCCCCCCCCGGATAGCTGATAAAAATGCAGCAGATGTCCCAAATGCCCAACAGAAATAAACAAAACAAATGTGAAAAATATTAAGGGGCGATGGAATGGGGGGTGAGGTTGCGAAAGAGAAAATCTATCGTATTGCCCTAGCATGGCTGTTTTCGACAAGTACGAAGTATCTCGCCTATTAGTCGCCAATGACCATAAACAGCCATTGGCCGCCAGCGTCGGCGACAAACACACAGCAACAAAAGTTGAAACAAGCTGTGATGCAACACTTGCTACATAACATGACAGGTGCTTTGTAATTATACGCCGCTGCTACCTACGTGTCTGAAGCTGCATTAATTTGCATTTCATTACGGTGGTGCCCCAATAAGTGCCACAGGTGTGCCTACAACGAAAGCTTGCTTTGATTTTGATGCATATACTCAAGAGCAGAAACGCGCGCAGAGAGAGTTTCCCCCTTTGTGATCACGCTTGACGGCGTCTTCCCTGTAAGAAAAGATTATTGTCGTTCAATGCTGTGCGAGATCTTCGGTGTTGACGTCTAAACAGGCAGTGATAAAAAGATGACAAAACTTTGTTACTGCCTCATGAAGTATATAATATTTTTCATGTTTACCTCCGCGATCGCGCCGAAGTATCACAGGAGACGCGAAACATTGCTTCACAACCGTACACAACACAAAAGCCGAACTACGATAACAAATAAAAACATCCATTGTATAAAAAGGTACAAAGTGTCGTGTGTGTGTGTGTATATATATATATATATATATATATATATATATATATATATATATATATATATATATATATATCGTGGCAAGAGTATTCACTTTGCCAGCCACGCCTCTGCTGCGACAGCAACCGCAATATATGGGTGCGTCCTCTATACGGGTCACGGAGCCTGAAAAGAACTCCGCATACGACCAGGAAGGAACGCACGGAGCTCTTTAAAAAGGGGCCGCTTAGAAACGATTGACGCTTTTACGTCGATACATCCTTGAACGTATAAACACACGCACGACAAACAGCCACGCTGAAGGCGTGGGCGCCCGCGCTGTATGCTTGCCGCACATTTTGGGACCGCGGCACTTTTTCGGAAGGAAGTGCTGGAAAAAAAAAAAGGAAGAAAGAAAGAAAAAAGGGAAGGCGTTGGTTTAAGTAAACCTCAGCTTATATATGCAGGCTATGCCGATAGGAGCGATGTTTGTTGAGGGCCCAACAGGCGGCGTCCTCTACAGCGAACGTCGAGTAAAGACGGCTCCATAACGCAGTTTAGAGAACACGACTTTGCACTCTCGCTCATTTCGTTCTCTTTTATGCGAGGATCATGCCGGGACGCTAAGCTGTTGGATCAATGGCGTTAACGCATACGCTGCTTTGTGTGTAGGCGCAAAGGCGTTCTGGTACGCATAGAGTTAAGCGGGAATTTCCGGTTCTAAGGAAAGTCGCATCGATTTCCGCAGCGCGGACGCGAAGTATTTCGAAGGGATGCTCCTGCACGTTGAGAAAAGTCGCGTCTTCTCAGATTTTTGTCCCTTTCGCGTTACTTTCAGAGACAATTGCAAGCACTGGCTGCGGTCGCAACAACGGAGAAAACTTCGCGGCCAAAAGTTGTTCGAACCTTTCAGAAATGTTGAACGGCATCAGGATGCAACTCGTCTTAAGCCTCCCGCCCTCGCCCCCCATCTCCCGACAAAAATTTCTGGATACGCTCCTCCTTCGTCACGAGGCAAACTGCCGTTTCCGCAGCAGTTTATTCGGCACTGCCTAAACGACCCCGCCCGACGTTCTTCGCAGGCCAACAGTCCGAGCGTTTACATGAACCCATCCACACAAAATTGCGACCAGAGAAACCGATCCGCCTTATCTGTGTCTGAGGCGTGTTAACGAAGCTAAGTAATCGCTTTTTGTAGGCTCGGAGAGCGATAAGAGCTTCCGCTTCGGGGTTGCTGGTTATGCACTGCAATGTGCACAGGCTGGAACGTTTCGGACCGTACGTGTTTGGTCAGGCCGCTAGACGTGGCGTTACAGTAAGTACACTACTCGGACACAATAACGTCACTTGGCTGCTTGTTCAAGCCGACCCGCGATAACATTCTCATTCTATTTAATTTCATTTTTTTTTCAAGTTAATTAGACAACACCTCGTCAATTTCGCGCGGATGTCATGTAAAGTATTCGCGACTGAAACGAGACATTTGCGGACTCAAACGAGAATCGCTTGAGATGGCCGCGTCATTACGCTATGAATCTGACCGCTCTCGGCTATGTTGGCTCTGAGGTAAGCGTTCAATTTGAAATTACGCCTATGCACCTTTTCAACGAAGGTTCCCTGGGTGTCGCACAATACCAACTGGGCTGTTGAAGATATGCATGTCTACCCAAAAATGCATTGCGGAGGCAGCAACGTCAGCGTGCGTCAGCATTTGTACTCCCGAGCTACTGTCTAGAAAGGACGTGCTACCCAACTCCGTTAAAAAGCTCTGTATGACGCGGACTGAATACTGTGAAAACGAAAGCACGCGCATTACTTAGCCCTAAATTGTCGCGTTTCTCGCCATGAGGACTGTACGAACCAATCCTTCTCTCTTAGAAGGGGCGCACACATTGCCGAACAATAGAAAGATTGGCATTCATCCCTATCTACGACCTCTCCTTTGCCAGCTGTGCGCATGCGTCAGCTGCCCCGGAAGACGCGGCAAAATCACCGAGATGGAACAGACTGCAGAAATAGAAAATCTACAGGGAACCGACGTGGAGACGAGACGACGAGCGCGCACGGCTCGACAGCCGGTCGCCAGAGAGATATGCCTTTTCAAGCCAAGACAGAATCCATAAAAGGAGGAGGAAGAAGCAAAGAAGACGCACGCGCGTCAGGAAAGGCAGTCGAGAAAAGTGAGCTGTCACAAGTCGACCATGTGGACGAACCCCCGGAGCGGAAACATCTGCGGATTCGCTGGCGGCCCGCGTGCGTGCGTGCAGATAATATGGAGAACGAGGGAGCCCCGAACAACGTCTACACACGTCGGAGTAGTAGAGGCGGAGGAGGAGATGCGCTAACGGCGGTCGGTGCGAATTACGTCACAATGCGAGCTGCAGCAACGGCGCATCATCGAGAGAGTGACAAATTCGCCGTACACGCAATGAACAGTCAGCAATGACGGGGGCGGAGTACAATGCATCTTCCTCTTGTGCATTTCCTGCTTGTGCACGGCTCTTCTGCGCTAACGACGCCGACAGCGGATGCGACTCGTCAGCGAGTGCGAAACGAACCGTGTATACGCTACGAGGACTGTGTAAGAGAAGAAATAAACTGTTCGGAAGACGCGAGCCTTTCAGCAGAAACGAGTCTTTTTTTCCCGGGCCAATGCAGGTATATTAGTGGGATCTAATTATATGCAAGCTCGCAGGCTCATCTCTATAGCTGCTGCTCTTAGCGCCTTGCCGGATGAGTGGCTGGGACGAGGCAGTCTGAAGGGAGCATGCCAATTATTTTACCCCTTCGGGCAATTTAAATGCAGGAGTGCAGAGCAGACCAAGGACGAAGGCGGCTAAAAAATGTAAAATGAAAAAAAAAAAAAATATCACCAAAATCTTGAACTGCAGCCCGTACCGGGCAGCTGGATGAGCAAATTGGCGACCAATTGGATTTAAAAATAAAGTTTTCAGCTTTATGTACGACTGTAAAATGAACGCCAAGGGAAAGCGAACGTCAGTGTTTTCGGTGTTCAGCATTCATTTTTCTAGATTATTCAAGATGGCGTCTTCGTTTTTGTGCAATAGTTTTGAACCCTTTGTGAGGACGCTGCGGTGATCTCATTAACCTGGATCAAAAGCACGCATGACTTTTCCAGGGCGTAACTTTTCACACCTGTAAATTGTCCATTGAATTCACCTTGTCTCCAGTAGAAACCTTCCTTAGCTAGTAACCGTACTTGCACGCACACTACAACCAATCTTACCGAATGAAGACAATGTAGCTGCATGGAATCGCCAACACTAGCCTGGAGATTACTAAACAGTATCCAACAGTATGCCTGCATTAGCCCTGTTTGCATAACTAGCATGTAGCACAATTGCGCTACATGCTAGTTGAGCAAACAGGGCGAATGCAGGCGTACTGATATCGAACGCACAGAGGTTAAGTAGACATTTCCGCTTGCGATAGTCATGATAGACACGCCATAAAGCCCAACACAAGCACATACGAGGAACACACGACAGTTTCGTAGCGCTGGAAAGCTGTGCGACCGCTCAAATCTTCGGTCGACCACATCGATCATATCTTGCGTGACGAGGTCTCACTCAGGAAAAGAGAAACGTTATGAACAAACGGACGCGGCACGATTGCTCCTTTAGTGAACGGAACAAGCATCGCGCGCACGCGAGCCCGATGGTCGCGAGAGCGTTGTAGAGCGTTGTTTGCCGAACGGACGCCGCGCTGTCTACGGCGTCGACTGAGCTTAACGACAGGCCGGCACGACTGACCACAGGAACGCGTATATGCGCGTACACACACACACACGCACACAATTGACGTGCGCACGGACAAGGCATTTCCCACCGGAAATTCGGCGACCGGCCTGCTGGGGTGAAGTATGGGGATCGGCTAACGGACGGCGGCGAGACTATAGAGCACACATACTCGTACCGGGTCAGCGCTACCGTTTCTTTTTCCGGGAGCCGTTACCTGCAGTCCCCACTTCCGCACCGCAGGTCAACTGGTAATAGCTTTGTCTCGGAACAGGGCATTGACCAAGCGATCACGTCGGGACCTGACGTGGCGCTAGCATAATATAGAGAAAGTCATAGTTTAATGGTATACTTGCAGACGTTAGCCTAGCAACGGGATTGACTTGATTCTCCAGGTGAGACGGCGAGGAATGAAATAAAAGAAATTAATGAAAAGCAACAGATACGCGCGCAGAGTATGCAAGAAAACAAAACTTATATGCCTAATCCTAGCGAGGCCTGTATCCCGCAGGAATGCTATATAAAGGCCATATTGTGATGCTGTTAAGATGCAAGACATTGCCGTTGTCTGAAAAACAACGCCAGGCCTGCGCGGAAAGCGCAGCACAGTCACAGCGAAAGCTGGAAGAGCGCCATTTCTAAAACCCATTGCAAACTCTCTTGGGGTAACACAAGTACGCTTGCAAGGTACCCACTACTCCATTAATTGATTCGGTGGCTGATGACGATGAAGAATCATGGCTGAGCCCTTTGCAATGGGTTGGAAGCATTCAACGACCCACTCGCAATCCAATTCATAATTTGGGACGCCTGCATACACAATTGGTATTCTGTGACGCCTGGTTGTTATTTTGCTCTTCTACCGCGTTATATTGCGTATGTTAACGCGGTTCCTTCCCGACATAACGCTTGTATAGGCTTTTTGTGCGCAGGAGTTTCGAGCACCGGTATGGCTCAGTGGTATAATACTGGGCTGGCACGGAGCGGACTTCGAAACCCCGTTTCATCCTGGATATTTTCTCTTATTTCGAGCGATAGCGCTTACGGACACCGGAGGCGGCGGACAACTACGGCACCCTTGTTGTGATCTCATAACAACGTTCACTGTAAAATACCAGCCGCAAGCACGTCCATATACAGTAGTATCTACTGACGGCCGCATGTACACACTATATATGCCCTCAGTTACGTTGATGCTGTTTACTAAATAATGTCAGCTGTGATGTTTCAGATCAACGGCCAATTCCACCAATTACGTTTGAAGTTTTTCTCAGTAACGTTTCTTCCCAAGACAGCTGTCGAATACGACGCTGTTAGTTCAGAAACAAATTGTACAATAGGGACCGATCAAAAGGAACTTAATTTAATCGTTATTTTCGGACACACCGTGTTTTCGGACTTACGACGGAGGTAATATGGACATAGGCTACGAAGACCTTAAAGAAATGTCAATATCATCCTATGGAACATCTGCTTTGTGTTCTTAAGACTGTAACCACCGCATTCAAGAGCTAACATTATACTAAGCTTTTCACTTAAGTGACTCACTGGCCTTAAACACCTTTAACGGACTCTAGTGCCTCTTTTCTCGGCACTTAAGTCCGAAAAGATAAGTGACCGTGACGGCAACATTGTTGTTACCTTAACCCGTGCTTATCGTCAGCAAAATGAGCCGCTACTGCGACGGCAGTCTCGCACTTCGCGGATTCCTTTGCTCGCATCGACGAGATAACTGAAGGCTCTGCGTACACGTATACGAAGGTGTCGTGACCAGTACTCAGGGATCGGCAGAGCCCAACGGCCCAACGTAGCGCTACAGCGACATTGAGTTCGTCTGCAGATACCGGTTTTCAAAGTGCCGCTTAGCTCCCGTATTGCAGCGCCAGCTTTCTATACATGCGCACACAAGGACCATTCAGTTCCTTTGTTCCGGAGTAAGGAAGCCACAGCACCCCGCTGACGGACAACGGTGGCTTATAGCGCTTGCACCACGCGACGTCGTCTTCTAACGGAACCATGTACTCACGCCAACTTCCGGTATTGGCTAGTGATTTCCAGTTATTTAGTAACTCTTGCGGTGACGACACAGACGCGTACAGCGCGTGACCGTTCATGCAGTACATCTCAATATGCGCGCAGCGATCTGAGACCAGTATAACTTCCTTCGCTAGACGCTCTGACAGGCGCACCTATACATCTGAAAGGCTAAGCAGAACGCCAGACAGTTACATCCCGCCTCTAATCTGCCGGCACGTATAACCTATACACGCTCGCAAAAACCTTTAATACGAAGACGCACGTAAGAGGCGGCATCGTTTCATAACCGAGCGCGCAGTTTCTTAACGAATGCGTGGGTGGAGAGCTTATGCATTCGGAACGCCACAGGCGACCGAAGAGATGCGTTGAAATACAGCGCACGTTCGCAGGCTTTGCGCCGGAAAATCAGTCGGCGCTCGGAGAGGGTGCTGCGAAGGATGCGTATCGAGAGGTTTACAGAGACAAGGCCCGGGCCGCGCGGGCAGCCACTCATGCGGACGTGGTCGAACTATAGGGGCAAAGTGCATCGCGAAACGCACTGCACTTCCAAGCGCGAAGACATCGCATTTCAAATGAAAAAAACCATTCGTGTAAAACAGTGTTGTGAGGTGTGCACTTTCAAAGCCGAATGAACGCTGAACGTGAAGTGATACTGGATATATTACATGCATCGAAACAATGTTGCTTCGTCTCCATGCAGCAAGGAGATACATAAACATGCTACATGGTGACGATATATACACCACAAATAGGGCCCATTGTTAAAGAGCGTCCGTCGGTTTAACCATAGTTGTTTCGTGAAATCGTAAAGCGTATCGAGTTTAACGACCTTAACGAGTAACGATACAAACGAACGCCCTGACACGTGCGATACGCGAGCTGCTCAGGCAACCACGACGCGATGAAGTCGCTATCGCAACAATGTCCCTCCCGCCAGGGGCGGCCGTCACGCCAGTACGGGAACACACGCGTCCCCGTGCGTCGTCGTGTTTGTTGCGGACCCCGCACGCAACTTCAAAGAGAGCAAGGGAATAATAATAACAACGGCGGAAAAAAGGGCACCGAGAAGAGACAGCCACAAAAGAAGCGGAACCACCTAGTTCCGCAACGAGACTGTCGAGCCGAGTGCATCGAAAGGGCACCGCGAGGAGCATGAATAATGAAACTAAACCATTCTGTCCGCCTCCTGGCGTTCCGTTATTTTTTTTATTTATTTTTTTATTTTTCCAGCCAAAAGCAGCGAAACATTATCAGGGATACAAACAAACCACTCGCTTTGTTGTCGAAGTAGAGCACTAGAAGTGTAGTTATGCACCGTCTATGAGTGAGGCAAGCGGACAGTGAAAACACCTTTGGCAAAACCACACCTGAAGCGTATATTGACAGTCGCATCACGAAACGGGCCGGGTCCGAAATACAGCCACAGCTCTCGCCTGCAAGCGTAACGAAGTGTTGCCCCACCTTATGGTTAATGATGACGGTAGAATGCCGCCGTCTTTTAAAGAATAAAAACAATGCCTGCTACACTGCTGTTCGAAAAAGAAAAGTCTGGCCATGACGACCTCCTTTTCTCTCTTTCTCTCTCTCTTGTTTGAGTGTGCACAGGTAGCGCAAACAATAGTTTCTGGGGCATAGCATATGCAAATACGGTCGCGTGTGCCTTACCCCCCCCCCCCCCCGCATTTCCTCAAACAGGCCGCGAGGCATGATTTAAATACATCACCACTGTGCGTACAAGGCAGAAACCGGACAGCCCCTGCAAACGCACGCGAGACAAGTCGACATTCGTTTTTTAAGGCGATAAAGTTGAAAGTAAGGCAAGCAGAACAGCGGATATGTAGAGTTTGACAAACAGTAATAGTTTTTGCTTGTTTGTTTTCCGCCATTGAGAGGACGAGATAAACAGCACAGACGCTACTGCACTCGGTGAGACTGCTGCGGCCCAGCGCTAGCAAAATGTTGACGAACAAGAGACGGGACAGCGCTTGTCCCACCTCCTATTCTTCGTTCAAGTGCTAGTTACACGCTGTTACCTTTAGAATACATGGTTAACGTAGTTACCGTGCCTGCCTTTCATTTTAGCACTTCCTTCTCGCGTGCCATAAGAAGACCCCAATCGACTACCATCAAAGGAATCGGTTAATACGCTAAACACTCGCCTAGTTGCGTTAGAACACAGGTCGCCTGTTTCTTCTCGTTTACAACACCGCAGTGCACACAGACACGAAATTAGCATATCCCAAAAGTTGTGAGGAGAACGATAATCATCCAAACTCTTCACGAAAAAGAATAAACGAGCTAGAATAATACATGTTTTCCTGATTTACGCCGCACTCGGAGCAGGCGCCCCCCTGGGACACGTTGGAAATCCTCAACGCGTGAAGCGTAACGCTATGCGGTGAATGCTATGGAAACTGCCTGAAGCTATACGACAGGCTACACAAAGAAGCACCGCGCCGCATCGACGGCTAGCACAGCTCGAATATGCAAATTAATGTGCCTGCACTCTCGCCTACTGGGGAACGCTTGAATCGGACAGCAGCCGGGAGTATGCATGCATACACGGAATGCATGTCGGTGCTTTAGTATCCTCTTGTCCTCTACATCGCATAGAAATTCAGATCGCACAATGGAGGAGCATATGTATACGTGCTGCATTGAAATTCTTGCCAAGACCGCTGACTTTTAGTATAGGCTACCTTTCATGTTCCGTCCTGCATGAAACAGTGAGCGATGTCTCAGGCCTCGATGAAACCTTTGTCCGAGTTTCAAGTTTTAAAAACGCTCGAAATCATTGAAGCGTGGCGTCCTATACGTGTGAATGTAGTTAAGAGGCGTGCAGTAAAACATTCAGGCAGTAAAACATTCGGGAGTGATTTTTTTACCACATGAAGTTTTTTTAGCGTGCACACAAAACCAACGTACGCGACAGTTCTTGCATTTCGCTCCCATTTCTCGCACCTACATGCGGAGGTAAGAGTGAGCAATCTCAAACGCTGCCTTAGTTGTTTAGTGATGTGATGCTTTTATTAGGCTTAAGGGCAAGGAGAGTGTACAGTGGTTATGCCGAGGCACTTTTGACGTGGAAAAAGGGCGTAAGGTGCCTTTTTTATAACAAAGTTGTATAAGGAGAAGAGAGAGGCTCGGGTTCCGATTGCGTGCGCAAGCTGCTTGGATTCCAGCAGACGCCGAGCGCACTTAGCGTTTTTAGTTACGCAAGCCGCTTGCATCCCCTAAGGGTTCTTTAAACCCTAATCCGTTATGCAAGCAAATATTCCGTTATGCAGGTTACTCCACCTGTCTGTCACAGTGCACCTGGCTGGTTCCATATACTAGCGAAAAATTGCGGCAGCTTAGCTCTATAGGGTGCCAAGCCTGAAGGAAGTGCGGAGCTGGGCAGCCTTCTTTGCTTCTCTTCAGTTTTATTTTTCTTTCCTCCTCTCTTTCTTTTTCTCCTTTTTTTCCCTTTTTCTCTCTCTTTTATTTTTTCTCTCTATTTCTATTTATTCCTGCCTCTCTCAAGCTCTTTCTTTCTCTGTTTTGCTGTATTTTTATTCCTATTTTTTCACTTTCTCTCTCTATTTCGCGCTTGCTTCCTTTTTTTCTATTTTTATACGTGTTTTTGCCTGCGTTACACCAAGCGTACTAGTTGTTTGGAGCTCGAAGAATAAGAGGAAGAAGACTTCTCCTTGGCGTGAGCTCAATATGCTACACATGGAGCGCTACGCCAAGCAACGACGACAGCATACTACAGTACGCGACAGCATACGACAGCCCGGTCCCCCTATAAAGTGCTCCGCACTTATAAGAAATAAAGAAAGAAAAGAAAGGAAAGCTAAGCACGATCCACCAGCCACAGATGGCCAAGTGAGCTTCCTGTTAGTGCCAGCCCCTGTGAAAATCCACTTCAGAAGGGTTAAGCCGATATTACCTAGTTTAAGAAATACATACGGTTTACTTTTCTATCTAATCATGACGCTAGAAATTGGATTTCCCTATCGCACGAAGCGCGAACGCCAGCAACCACCGGAATCATCTCAATAATCAAATCTGGCCGAGCGCCTGCGAACCGTCAGGAGCGGCCGCGCAGGGGATAGGGAAATATTTTCTTAGCGGTGGACCGCGCGACGCGAATGATTTTTCACTGTGTAAACAAAAGTTCTCGCGGCGCGTACTCCTGACTTCATCGTCAGTCTCGCGAAGGGCTAAGCTAGGCGTTCATATTTATTCATCTCCTTTGGCTATCAACATTCTACGTCCCAAAACCACGATATGGATTATGAGGGACGCCGTAGCGGAAGGCTCCCGGAAATTTCGAACACCCGGGGTTCTTTAACCTGAACTAAAATCTAACAACACGGGTCTCATATAGCCTTCATCAAAATGCTGTCGCAGCGGCCGGGATTCGATCCCGCGACCTTCGGGTCAGCAACATTCTCGAGAACATAACCAGACTTCGAAGTGTGCGAGTGGACTTTTGAGGGCAGTCCGCAGATTACGCAAGAAAAAAACCTAGCCAATCGGTACGGTTCCAGCCAGCGCTCACACTCAGCTCTGTTCGAAAGTTCGGCCGTGAGCCGCGGTCGAAACGAACGACAGGACCCACAACAGGATGAGCCACTTAGCGCCCGGCCTCCTCCAGACTGGCGGGTCCAGATTGACGGCGACGCACACGCAACGCATATATCGACGTTCTATAAGCGCGCGCGTCCGGGACGATTACATTAACGATTACGCCAGCAACTCCAGGCCTTGACGTCTGGGCTGACCTATAATATAACTCAACCACTGCCAAGTGTTGCATTGAGTCGGTGTACGAGTGTAAAGTGAAGCTTGTCCAAGACGGACTTGTTTAATAATGGCAGATTTATTGCTTAAGAAAGAATTCAGAAACAGCGAGATAGCATTACAGTCCAACTCCAGCAACAGTCCAATTAAATAGCATTACAGTCCAACTCCAGCAACTCCAGTGGCAGCACCAGATGCGGTGTTAGTGATGGTTGCGGTATGAACAACAAACAAGAACACGTAGTTTACGACAAAAACAATTAGTTAATTCAAGCGCGAAATCGAATTTGGTATATTAATAGTAACTGTTTGCAATCTCGACACTTCGATCTAGTTAAAATTATTGCGCTATGCATAGAACACTGGTAGGATACAATTAAGCAATCGGAAGTCCCGAAGTGAGAACTGTGGGGGGCAGCTCCAAGCAAGAAATAATAGGGGTTAATACAACTGTGGCAAAAAATAGTTATAAAAATATTGTATAAAGTATCAGCAATAGGTAAAAGAAGCGTATGAAAAAGTATGCGGCGTACTTTGAAGGTTAGCGATAGGTTCAGCGGAGATACATGTATACAGTCAATGTTTTGGATGAAGTTCCCGTGACCGGTTCGCCCCCCGCCCTTCACCCCCTCCATTCTCTCAAAAAATGGTCAGTTGAGATTATTGCAGTTATCTGTAATCAGGGCCGTAGCCAGGAAAAAAAAATTTTTTTTTTGTGTGTGCTTATGCGTTCGAACAGCTAACTTTGGTAAATCGGAATCGATGTGAAGGCGTGTAAGTACTTTAGTAGCACCCGAAAAGTTAAAGTACCAACAAATTTCGGGGGGTGTCAGAACCCCCTCAACTCCCCCCTAGTTACGGCACTGTCTGTAATACGGCACAACAACAGTTGCTGAAAGTCCTGGCGGGCTCAAACTTCTGTCCTTGCGCCTTGTTCAAACATGCTTCATACGAATATCCTAATCATGCAGTACACTCATGATACCTAGGAGAACGCAGCGCCTAATCGCCATGAAATGCTACTTCGATATTCTCTTGACACGCAGTACCCGAGTGAGTATTCCGGACTTCAAACATAGAAGCAAATGGCAGCGTGTGCATCTATGCCGAGCTTGTAACACAAGTGCCCACAAGACCGCTGAAGCGGCCGTTCCTCGAGGCCGAGGTGAGAATCGCGAAACCGCTACCACAATAATCGATCCGAAAGAAAAACTTGCCCTACATTCGCAAAGGTGACACGTTCACGACGACGACGACTTGCAAGGCGTCTTCCAGTGGTGACATTTGCTACAGGAAACGCCCTCTATTCTTCACGAAGGAAATGAGACCGGGATGTGAGAGGTTTTGTAAAGAAAGCCCCAGCGCACACGTATATCTGCGTGCGGCAAGCAGTCGCGTCCTTGAAGTGGGGCAGGGTTGGTAAACATCCTCGGCGAGCGCGTATTCGTCTCGGTCATAGCGGAGGATCACAAAGGAGTCGCTCCGTCTTCTTCGACAGGGGAAGACAAAGGTCGACGGCGAATTGCACGCGATAGGATACGCGACGCCTGCAGTTCGTGAGACGTGTGTGCACGGGCACCGGAGCGCGTCGAGCATGACGACGAGCCAGACACATCCGGTACGCCCTGCAGTTGCTGCAAACGTGCGCGTGTTCGCGGCGCCCTGCAGTCACTGCGAAAAGACCTGAAGCATACACAGAGTCACTGCGAAAATTGCCCGCACAATATCCTATTCAGTAAGTATGAAATTCGAACCGGTAGCTGGACTTGCGCCTTAGGCAGAGGGTGCAGACTTCTCTGCTTCGTTAAGATGTCAACGTGCGGTTTACCGTTCTTCGTGAGAGGAAACCAAGTGCAACTAGGGAGAGAGAAAAGCGAAGGAAAGGAAGGGAGGTTAACCAGGTTGCACCCGGTTGGCTACCCTACACGGAGGAAGGGGGGAAAGGGGAGGAAAAGAATAGAGAAGAGAAGAAGGGAAGAGAGGGAAAGTAATATGCTTGCACGCATAGCAGCGTGTACCGCGCATGCCCAGAAAGTCATTAAGACTGTCTTAGATGAAGTACACTGCAATCGATGATGTTAATGAAGGCTTGCAAGGACTGGCTCCAAGGTAAGTGCAATACTAATGTCTAGGGTTTTGCGCGCCAAAACGACGATATGGTTATGAGGAACGCCGTAGTGGAGGGTTTCGCAAATTTAGACTGCGGTTTCCTTCACATGCACCCAAATTTAAGCACATATAATAACTGTTGAGGTTTCACGTCCCAAAACCACGATATGATTATGAGGGACGCCGTATAGTGGAGGCCTACGGAAATTTCGACCGTCTGTGGTTCTTTAACGTGCACCTATATCTAAGCACACGAGCCTCTAGCACATAAGCTAGAGGCTAAATCTAAGCACATGAAAAATGAATTTTAACGAACTAGCCCAACTTAGTGCCTTACTACGCTCAATGAGCCTCGCATTTCGCCTCCATCGAAATGCGACCACCACGGCCAGGATCGAGCCCACAACATTTCGGTTTGGCAGTCAAGCCACGTAACTACTATACTGCCACGGCAGACGACAAGACAGTGCGAAGGATATGTAAGAGAAATCTTGCATTGCCTTGTTCATGTATCAATGAACGTGAAAACAAAAGCTACCGGGGTAAGTTCTGCTTCCCACAAAGTTAGGAGCCGTAATTTTTCTGATAAAATGGGACGGGGTACCAGAATTCGGAAAGTAATTTTTCTTTTTAGCACAATAAAATAGAAACCATATTTCAAACCTAAGACACAAGACCACATTACTTGTTCGAACAATACAGATGCTTGGCAAAACTTTGCCCCGTCATCACAACCTGTTGCGACTACGTCAGACCGTACAATCTCTCACAACTGCCAGCCAATGAGACACTTGTCAATAACAGGCATCGCGTGACTCCCGGTGATTTCAGACGCCATCTAGCTTCGAGACTCTCGTTGCATTAAGTGTTGCGAAAACCTCAACATCGGGAGCTTTCTAACGCAAGATGTTTCGCTCGCTAATGCATAAGCTCAAAGCAAAGATAAATATAATGGAACACAGGAAAGCTCTCTGCATGACCCTAAGAATATTTACATTTGCTCTGCTGGTGAAACCATCATATTTCATAAGACCCGAGTTCCTTTAGGCACCCCTAGTGATATATAGGCGAGTGGCCGCAGCAAACAAACCAGCATGCTCTCAGTTCCGCTTCCGAGTGTCTGCTGCGTTGCAAAACGTACCGCATTGCAGCAACAATGTCGATTGCCACAACCCCCTCAGCGCATTCGCAGAGTGATCGTCAAAATACCGATCTGAGATTCGCGGTATATGTACCTCGAACAACGAAAGTAGGTCAATATCTGCACGCTGTCCGCCTCGGCGTATGAAGAGATACTCCGATCCACAAAATAACAAGTACAAAATGGAGTACGAAAGAAAAAATGGAGGCCGAGAAAGACGGCACTGCGGTGCGTTATGAAACCGCACAGCCCCCTCGGCAAATAATCCCGGCAGAACCGACAACACACTGCGCAAAGATGAAGACTCAATAACGGCAAGAGGTCGACGAGACAAAAGAACGCTTGCGCAAGCGGCGCCGAAGCCCGAGACACTTCTCCGGCCCATCACAACCGAGCCGACAAACCTGCGAGAGGAGACGACGTCGCTCGTTCCGCTTCATCTCACGGTGCTCACGCTTTGGCTCCCTTTGCTCATTACGGATAGGAGAGACGGGAGATGGCTCCGAGAAACGCCGCGCGCAGTCACGCCAATTTCGACACGCTCCTGCACCCTTGAACGCGCGCACCGACGTCGCGGCCGTCGTGCGGAGGGAAGACCCCATTCCCAGAGCAGAGCTAGCGGGCGGTACACGTGTCGCAAGTATAACGCGTGTACCCGAGACCGTACGGCACACACACGAGTCTGTTGCGAGGAAGCCTGTGCAAGCAAGCACACATTGCTCGACCCCACGCCGCGACTCGTCGGCGTGCCTGCATGCCGAGAGGCCCAGCACGGGAGAACGCCCTGCGTGGCTTCTTACCGCGCGAAAGGCAACGCGTGTACCAGCTTTTTAATGAATTAATTATTACACGTGTCGAAACCATAGCATGGTTATGAAGCGCACCATATAGTGGTGGAATGTATCCGGATTACTATTGACCACCTGGGGTTTTTTAACGTGCACCTAAATCTAAGTAGATGTGAGTTTGTGCATTTCGCACAAACGCACGGACGCCCTAAGGAAAGCCGACAGTCATGAACAGGAATCAAGACTGCATGCGTCTTCCCGGCCGCGGCGGCCGCATTTTCGACCGAGGTGAAAATGCCTGAGGCCCGTCTACTCTGATTTAGGTGGACGTTAAAGAACCACAGGTGGACGAAATTTCCGGAGCCCTCCACTACGGCGTCTCTCATAATTATATGGTGGTTTGGGACGTTAAACTCTAAAAATTATTAACACTGTGTCTTACCAACACCTTAGCCACTGGGGCTGCGGCATAGGTCGGCAAAATAGATGGAGCTCACTCAGACTCACTCAATAAATATATTTTTCGCTTAGGACTCACTCGGACTCAGACTCACCAAAATTTTGCTGAAGCAGACTCACTCGGACTCAGACTCACGAAATTTCTCTCCAACCAAACTCACTCGGACTCAGACTCCCCGGTGTTTTCGTCATCCAGACTCACTCGGACTCAGACTCACTAAACTTTTCCTCAAACGGACTCACTCGGACTCAGACTCATGAATATTTTCGTCAACCTGACTCACTCGGACTCAGACTCACCAAAATTTTCCTCATTCGGACTCACTCGGACTCAGAATCATCAAAATATAACTCAACCGGACTCACTCGGACTCAGACTCACCAAAATATAACTCAGCCCGACTCACTCGGACTCAGACTCACGAAAATATTACTCAGCCCGACTCACTCAGACTCAGACACACGAAAATATAACTCAGTCGGACTCACTCACCAAAATATTTGTCAGCCGGACTCAATCGGACTCAGACTCACCAAAATTCTCCTGAAGCGGACTCACTCGGACTCACAGACTCGCCTAACTTTTTTCTCAACGAGACGTACTCTGACTAAAAATTAGCAATATTCGATTTGGCCCGGCTCCTCAATAAATGTCGAAGGAGCGCCATAAAATAGGTTATGTATAATAACACATGTAAAGGGTTCACAAGGGACAAGAAACCTTCAAAATATATGTATGATAGCTTTCAACATACAAAACGAAGTTAATTCCCGTGCATCGCAATGTCTATCGTAAAGAGAAATTCAACATTACACGTGATTTTTGCTATATTGAGAATGTTTTCTTTAAATATAAGAATGGGTCTACCGACCTTCGAGGAACATTAGGTTTTCATTCCTGTTACCTTTGAAATGCGCTATGCGCACGCGCCATTCGTTTTCAATGGGCGAGCGCGTACGTGCGTTTTTGGGAGACCCAATTATAAATGAAGTCATTTCTTACGCTTTGCCGTTCGAAGGTCTAATCACGCTACTCGGGAACGAAGAAAGCTTGACATTACGTTATGGCGCTTTTCTAAACACGTTCATGAAACTGCCAATGGTCTTGCAGTAGATTTACCGCTCATTGAGAACGCGAAAAAAAATAATATGAGGCGGCCATCTTTTGCAGAATCGAGCTCACCACCCTTGAAAAATTTTGGAAACATGGCTTTATAGGTTACATGGTTATGCCTCTCTAAAGTTTCGAAAACACCTGCCACGATAGTGGTTGTGGTGCTTGACTGCTCACCCGAAGATCACGGCATCGAATCCCGGCCGCATTTTCGATGGATGCCGAAATGCTTGAGCCATGTGTGCTTATATTTTGGCGCACGTAATGAACCCCAGGTAACCAATATTTCTGCAGCCGTCGACTACGGCGCCCCTCATAATCACATCATGGTTCTTGGACGTTAAACGCCAATAATTATAGAAATGGTAAGTTCGGTTTTAGTCGATGTCATGCTTTCGCAAAGTGATTGCGGATAATATAGGTTCGTATTTTACATCGCAAAGCCAAGATGTGGTTGTCAGAGACGCCGTAGTGGAGGGCTCCAGATATTTCGACCACCCAGGGTTCTTCAACGTTCATCTTAATCTAAGTACACGCGATGTGACTGCGTTTGTTTCTAGCAAGATATTTTTCGGAGCCGGCTAAGAACCAGTTGTAACTGTTAGTGACTACTCTATCTCGTGGATAATGGTAAAGAGTCGTATCAGTATCACGCTGGATACGGACACAAGGCAAAAAGGAACGTATTTTACGCGCGCCGATGAGAGCCGGCCAGTGTGTTCAAAGGTATGGTCGAAGCTTTTTGCATGGTCTGGTACAGACCAAGCAAAACGAGGTGGCAATTTTCTGCTTTCCGAAAACCCCAATTGCTGACAGTCAAGCCGATTGTAAGAATGCCGTATTGAAAGGTGGGGACGCGGGCGCCGCTTCACAGTGATCCTACTAGTCCCCAGAAAGGAGAGGGATATTCATTTCTAAGAAAAAAGTCACTGGACAAGGCCCTGAACTGACAACTAGAGGGTTTACTACAAACCAGACGCAATAAATTCACATACCTAACCCTGCGCTATTAGCAATTTTATTTCTTTTTATTCTCACTGCGTCGCTATTATATCTATCATTAATAACTTATTACTTGTATTGTTTTTACTTCGATGTAACTGCTACTCTCTTACGCATTCTCAAATGCACAGCTCCCCTCTGTAATTCCTTCGGGCCTTCAGGGTACTATTAAATAAATAAATAATTGAGGAGCCTATTTTCAGCGGGTAAATGGGGCAGCGGAGGTTGCCATAACGTACTGTTTTTTTTTTTTTTTTTTTTTTTTTGCAGAATGACCGACTGATGGGCAATTGGTGTGGGTTTATATTGACATATAGTGATTCATGAAACATATGAGAAATGCGCTAATTTGTCTCCCGTGAGGGGACACTGCTCAGCGACTTATGATCGAAAGCCAGTGCTACAACAAATACAAAGTGAGTGACATGAAGGCAGGACATGCGCTTTTTTTTTCTTTCCTGCTTCAAAGCCTACATTCTCGAAAGATGCAGGGAGGGGGGTAAGGGATGGAGAGCAGAGCTCGAGTCTCGTATATTTATGAGACAGCTCCTTATCTTCATACCAGCGCATACCCCCCCCCCCCCCTACCCTCTATCTTTCCCATTGTAGTTCTGAAACAAAATTTTGAAGGCTAGATAACATGTGGGATAGATTTGTGTACACACACGCGCATCATCTAAGAAATATCAACAGATAATATAGCCTAGGACGTATTTAAAATCGATTTTAAAGTTCCTATCGCCCTACTGCAGCGAAACGTGCCTTCGTTTATTGTGTAAACAACCAACCACCCGCTGCGTCACGAGTTTAAATATAAAACTGCCACCAAAATAACCAATCGTCGCCACAGCAGCGGATAGAAGAACGGAAGACAATAATTCGTGACCTCTACACCAACGGCTACACAAAGGCGTTTATTCGCAGAGCCCTCCGTAAGAGAAAAGACGGGGGGAAACGTGACACCAACGGCGCCGCAACGACGCCGTGTGTCGATCCCCTACATTGCGGGCGTCAGCGAAGCAATAGCCCGTATACTAAGAAAGGCAGGGGTCGACGTTTCCCACAAGCCATCCACCACCATCGGCAGTTTCATCCCTCGGCCCGAAGATAGCCCGTATACTAAGAAAGGCAGGGGTCGACGTTTCCCACAAGCCATCCACCACCATCGGCAGTTTCATCCCTCGGCCCGAAGACTGCGCACCTGCGGAAAAAGCGCAGGGCGTCGTGTACCGGATCACGTGCGCCGACTGCCCCGCTTCCTAAATTGAGGAAACCAAGAACTTCCATGAAAGAATGCGGCAGCACAAGAATGACCTCCGTCACTTGAAGAGCGGACGGACCGAAGTGACAGAGCACTGCCAGCGGTTTGACCACCATACCAGTCCAGACGGCGCGGTGATTTTGGAAAAAGAAAGGAACCTTCGCCGGCGGCCCCTCCTCAAATCCTGGTACATTGAGCAGACAGCGGGAAACATCAACCAGGGTGGATGGCCTCCGCTCCTACTACCCTATCTCCTCTCCTCCTCACTATCTCTTCCTCTATCCCTTTTATTCCCCCCTTCCCCCTCCCCGCAAGGCGCTTAGCCGTGTCCCCGAAAGGGAGACAGAAAGAAGCGTCTTCGATTTCCTTTCCTCTAATAAATAGCCACTTATATATATACACCACGGGGGCACTGCCCTCCCTCTACTGCCAGGGCTTGCGACGACTCACGGCAAACAATCACACCTGGCAAGAAGGCGTTGCACATCTCGGGCCTTCTCACCCCTGAACAAGAAGCCGATCATGCTTCGAAACGTCGCGGTTTCTTAAAATAAATTTTGGCTGGAGTTTTCTCTTTTCTCCAGTTTTCTGTTATCCCAACCAGACAGACTTCTGCCGAATGTTCACATTTGAAAGAATAGAGATATTTGTGTTGCAGGCCCCAAGCCTAGAGCGTCGAGCTCGTTGCTTCGTTTTGTACTTTCCTTGCATTCCTTGGGGGGTATTAGGAGCTCGAAAGCAAGATACGAGAAACGAGCCTGGGAAATGGCCGTGCCATGAAGCTTTTTGCCGTGTGGCTTGGACGAACACAATGACGGCTGAGGGCATGGGCGTCGGCAGGGGGGGGTGCAAAAGGGGCACTTGCCCCCCTCAAGCCTCACCAGCACTTGCCCTCACCTAAGCTACACCAGTGCTCTCCCCCTCCCCCAGCCGCGATGCAACACTCGTTTGCACCCCCCAAGAGAAAATTCTGCCGACAACCATGGCTGAGGGACCACCGAAAGTGCTTCGGCGCGTCAACGCTGACTATGAATGGAAATGTGTTTGAATAGGAAAGAAAAGAAAAAATACGAAAAAAAAACGGGTTTTGCTTGAGTCTGCGAGGACTGAACTGCAGGCGTGCTGGTAAAATATGGCAGCAATATCTCCCAAAGAGAGTCTAGAATTCGAAGAGGTCATTAAAGTTTAAAAGCTCTTTGAATTGGCGAGAGGTAACAGAATTCTTTGACCACATTACAGCCCGAGGAAATTTGTTTTTGCAAGTGATGAAGCGTCGCGTATGGCATGAATGGTGCGTTTCTATCCCCTTCCTCCTTGAAATCCGGTTGCTACAACATTCGAGGTACCACGGGGGCAAGCTTTATCTAGCCACTTTAAATAACGCAGCCGCTGTTTAATTGGTAGCGAATGACATGACGAAAGCCGATGGTCTGTGTCGTCGCTGCATTTTTAACAAAGCTTGAAATTCGGCGAGATGGTGCATAGCTACTGGGAAATTTTTTGAGCGCGAAACAATGCATTCACAAGGCATTCGAAAGCGCCCGCCTTGTCTCTCGTACTTGTGAATGTCTTGTTTGGCGCTCGGAAATTTCCCAATTGCCACATTTATTCATGGAAAAACCGAAGTGACATCTAAAGACACAAGCGGTTCAATGCAACAGAGCGAAGGGGCGCTCGATGCTCGCGAATCGTGCTGCTTTGTCGTATTTGAATCCACACGGATGATGAAGCTCAAACATTGCACTCATTCTCCGTTGATTAGGTACACAATTGTAGATCAAACTCAATGTGGATCACGATTTCGCTTAATAAAAGTGGCCTGGAGTTGTACATGTGTCATAACATTCTGCACAGCCCACTTACATGTCCTCGTATATGAGGGCATGGACAGCTTGATAATTTGAAAAATAATTTCTAGGGCTTTACAAGACGGTACGTCTATATGATTACAAGGCACGCCATAAAAGGAGGCTATAAATATTTGTAACCATAGGCCGGCAAAATAAATGGAGCCCACGCAGACTCACTCAATAAACGTTTTTCGCTTAGCACTCACTAGGACCCAGACTAACCAAAATTCTGCTGAAGCGAACTCACTCGGACTCAGACTCATTAATATTTTCTTCAACCGGACTCACTCGGACTCAGACTCACCAAAATTTTGCTGAAGCAGACTCACTCGGACTCAGACTCACGAAATTTCTCTCCAACGAAACTCACTCGGACTCAGACTCACCGGTGTTTTCGTCATCCAGACGCACTCGGACTCAGACTCACAAAAATTTTCCTCAAGGAGACTCACTCCGACTCAGACTCATCTAAGTATAACTCAGCCGGACTCACTCGGACTCAGACTCACCAAAGTATAACTCAGCCGGACTCACTCGAACTCAGACTCACCAAAATTTTCCTCAAGCGGACTCACTCGGACTCAGACTCACCTAATTATAATTCAGCCGGACTCACTCAGACTCAGACTCATGCCTCAATCTGAGTCTGAGTGAGTCTGAGTGAGTCGACTCATGAGTGAGTTTGCCGACCTATGGGGCTGCGGGTAATAAATCGCTTTCGAAAGTCGCTTTGCGGTGTGATTTCTCCTTACTATTATCTAAAGGCTTGAAATACGCCTGTTAGTCACACGTCTCTCGCTGCCTGCATTACGCATTGTTTGTATTTTTTCCCTTGTAAGTCGTCAAGTTTTCTATATCTGTATATATACTAGGGGCATGCACAGATCAATTTTTTGAATATTGAATCGAAGGGGGCTTTATTCGACGTGGCCTTCGAGACGAATAACCATTATTTTAAAAGGCGAATATTTTTCGAATCGCTTACTAATGTATTTCTATACGTCAGTTGCACCCAGAAAAAACGGAAGATTACTTCAAGCGTACTATAACTTGCAATGACACTAACAGTTTAATGTTATCTACGTAACACACGCAGTTACGTCCAATACCGACGCGTTAGCGTGTTGAACGCAATCTGGCACACGAGCAATGTGTACCACAGCGCGCACGGCTACACACGCTATGTGACCGCCTACAAAAGGCATGAATATATAGAACAATGCAGGATGTCACAACACAGACTTCGCCAAAAGACACGGCTGCGTTAGCGTGACTGCAGACGTATACGGCACAGACAATGGTATAGTACAGCAACGAAGGCGAACGTGCTCCAATTACAGCTTAGCTTTTCCGGCATCGGTCATCCATTGTCATTGTCATTAGAGTTATTTGGCCCACGTTACTCACACGAATATACTTTTTTTTATCTTTGGCGACTCTCGGCTCGCCGTTCGTGACGTGCGACGCTACCGCGGCTACGGCTTCGGCTCCGTTCGGCCGGTGACACCGATCGACCATCCATCACGCTAGATATAATCGATCACGAAGCGGGTCATCCGCCCTCCCATTCGCGCAGAGACGAATTGCCGTATTCGTATGAGTGGTCGATTGTTTGTTTCGATTTGCACTGCACGTTTTCTATCTTCCGATACGAAAGGTATACGAAAGGCATGCCCGGCAAGCGAAAACAGTCCGAGGATATAGAAAAACGGCCCGAACGCCGGAAACGTGAGGATGGAAAGACGTAAGGACACTCCGGCGAGAAAACGCGACAACCAGAGGAAAGGTGCTAGCGAATAGATGGAAGACGCATTAGAAAGAAGCGCATAGGAATTCAACTTAGCTGCGAAATGCGTTTTTTTTTTCGTTCCCGTTGAATTCCACGTGAGACCGTTTGTCACCACAAACGCACGCACACGCAGAAACGTAACACACACACACCGTGAGAAGAGGCCCCGAAACTTTCCAATTCGAAGAAACGGCTTTAAGAAAAAGAAAAGGCGGCTTATATCTCGTATAAGCCCCTGAATAAAAGAAGTAAAGACGCGCGCGCGCATTTTTTGCCCGCTCTAAGTGATGAGATAGCGCCCTATTGGGCAACGTCTCCAGCACTTCCGTCACCGCCGGAATGAATCGGCCCAAAAAGCGCGAGCGACAGTTGGAGAGAGGCTGCCGGTACAGGACGCGCACTCTCGTATACCGAGCGCCACCATCACACGCTTCCCAAGATGCCTGTTTCTCATGCGAAAAGAAACAATAATAAAATGTTAATAAATAAATGAATAAATAAATAAAAAGCGCTCGGTTTGCGCGTCGGGTTCGATTTCATCTCAGCAAGCAACGCGAGCGCGCAGGAGCGGCAGCGAGCCTGTCCCGGATGAGGGCCAATCTTTAAAAGAATTTTTTTTTTTTTTTTCATGCTGGGCCCGGCGCGCGCTCGGACAGACAGAAGACGAGAACACGATTCGACGGCTGGCCGTTCCCGGGCAAATCCCGTCTTATCTCGCACCGCGAGGGAGAATTTGCTTTTTTTTGAGCCGAGACGCGCGATTCAGCCGTTGCAGCTCTACAGGTAAGTATAGCTGCGAAGGCCTCGTAGCACACATACAAAAGACGTACACACCAAGCATCATGCCTTAGGGCAAGTCTGTATTGAAATAAGAAAGAAGAAAAAAAAGCTCCTAGGTGTACGAAATTGATACGGGGACGACTTCCAAAATAGTTTATTCGTTCCGCGCGTGGTGCATGACGGGATCCACATGCGCGGAATCGAGGGTTCGAAAAAGGCGGAGCCGACAACCTAATGGCACATTCGGGTGGTCGTTTGACAGTGCTATGGCCTTGTTTCAAAGCGGTGAATCCAACAGCTTTGAAGCTTACAATGAGAACAAGCAGCTATGCAGGTCATGTTCCTCCTACCTTATGTATTGACCCGCTTATTTTAAAAGTAATACTTAGTTGCTCTCTTATTACATTAACTATTTAGAGCATCCGCAGCGCTCTGAAACAAACGCCCGAATGCACCATTATAGAATAAAGGGTCGAATACCTCGCTGACCGAACCCGTCGAAAAGTTTAGTAGATGCGACAGCTGACGCACTTGTTCATTTCTTTCAGACGATAGACAAGTCAACTACTTTCGTAGTGTCGCCAAAGAGGAGCGCAACTTTAAATGATATCTTGTGTTTAACGTCCCAAAATCCACGATATGATTAGGGCTCCCGGAAATACGACCATTTGGTGTTCTGACACCACGTGCACTGGCACGCACAACGTGCACTGACATCGAACAGTTCCCGGGCCTCTACCATTTCACCCCCCACCGAAATGCGACTGCCGCGGCCAGGGATCGAACCCGCAACCATCGGGTCAGCAGCCGAGCACCCTAACCACTGATATACCGTGGCGTACTGAAGCCCTACATTAACTGTCGAAGTTACCAGCGATACACGTTTAAAAGCGTTTGGAAGGCTGCAAACATGGGTACCTTACGACATCATCACGTAATAAAGAAATCTGGGCAGGGGCAAAGCATATAGGGAAGGGTGTTTCAGCTCCACTAACTTCGTGAAACCTGGGGAGGGGCGAAGCATGCAGCGTTTCGAGAGATTCCTTTGATGAGGCCCTAGTGGTGCCAAACCTGAAACCAGGCATGTAGAGAAGGGCGTTTCCGCTCCACTAACGTCGTCGGAAAACTGCGTGGGAATGCAGCTTATACTTAAGGTGTTTCTTCACCTTCCCTACATGCCCGGTTTCAGTTCCTTACGGCATGTAAGGAAGGGTATTTCTGCTCTACTAACGTCGTCGGCTATTTGTTGGGCTAACCTGTCGCCTTCATTTTTAGTGGACTGGTGGCGAGTAGTGGAATTTACACAATTTTCTGGGCGCATGCCCTATTTATGGTGGACCGTGACTACACGACACATTGTGACGTCATTAGACGCGGACAAGCCGAGAACCCTAATGTGCTTCGCACCTAAAAGCACGCTGCTTGTGGCCCTGAGGGACACGAACATACTTAGTCATAGTGGAACTTAAAGAAGCGAGAAACCTAAGAATGACCAAGACGAAAATTTTTCCTGTGTGTAGTGCCTTTTTCTTGTATAACTGAATGTTTGCGCTTTACAAGAGAGTGGGCCGCAATACCGCTGAGCCACACCAAGCCCTGACGGCTGAGAATCTCTTACGCCCAGTAAGTGCGCACTACAATTGTGCGTCGAATGCACGAAATACGAGATTGAATATACATCCAAGAAGTGTCACTAATGCAACAGACCGTGAAAAATATCAGCTATAGCTTTGACACCTATGTGTTGCACACAACGCATCACACAACGCATCACACAACGCATCACAACGCATGGACTGCTCGGATGGACTGCGCATGGCAAAGAAGAAATGAAGTTTTCTTTTTTTTTTCGTTAGTCAAGAACCTCAAGCGAAACAGCTCACCGAGGCCGAATCGAGAGCTAAGCGTTCCCACCAGTGGCGTAGCCAAGGGGGGGGGGGGGGCTGGGGGGTTCAACCCCCCCCCCTGAAATTTTTCAGTTTTGCTTGCGTATATATGCACGCACACATACAAACGCACGCACGAACATACATAAAGTATGGTTGAACCCCCCCCCCCCCCCCCCGAAAAAATTGCTGGCTACGCTACTGGTTCCCACCCCGCTCAATGATTCATTGTGCTGGTCTCTACCTGTTGTACTGCGTGCTCGAGCAAGTTTCAGCCGGTTCCCGTACAGAGCGGTGTGTCAGCAGTTCTTACCTGCAAATACAAACAGCAAGAAGAACAAATTAGTGAGCAGCTCCGTCGAAAGCCGCATACATAGAATCTCTCTAAAAACTATTAAGTTATCACCCTCGCGTCCTCTTCTCTCTTATTTTACATATATGTTTCGCAGGAACACGTAGTAATTGTAATAACCGATATTTGGTATGAAAACCGCCGCTACATAAAATGAAACCAAATTAAATCGGAAAACTCGCGCCAGCCTTGCCGCTATTGCACGGTGAACTACTCCATAGGAGCAGACGAAAGCGAGCGTCTCGTGGAAACCCGTGAGACACGGGCTCAATGCCGATAGAGCCAAGTGCGACCACGCGAGCCGCTGCGAGCTGTCAGTCAAGCAAGCCAAACGTCCGCGGCACCCAAATAAGGATACAAAGCGTGTTATTTTTAGACGGACTGGTGGAGCGCGTGCGTATGTCACACCAATCAGTACCACGGTACGCGAAACGCCTCCGCAGTTATTAGCCCGGCCATCTTATATAGCTACGCGCCGCCTTTCGGAGTCTCCTCCGATGCCTTTTTCGGGCGCCTCCTGTAACCCAAGTTGAAATTCGTTTCGCAGTGGGCCTACGGCTCATGCGGGTTCGAACTTCGTGCGGAGGGCTAGGCTCAATACTTCGGGGAGGAAGGAAGGTATAACAAGAAGGAGGAGGAAGTCCAAGAGGAGGCGCCACCACGGCGGTCGGTGCCACAACATGCCGAAAAAGAACTACGCTGACCCGTCGCGCCGGCGGCCAGACTTCATTAATCTAATGAGGCGTGGACGACGCGAACGCGCTTGAGAAAGCGCGTCGCCTGGCCTGCTTGGCGTTAAGCGCACAACGATGCAGTTTGCAGCGTGCCCTCCCTATAAGGAGTGAGTGAAGCCGGCTATATGTGCTACCGAGGAGGCCACTGTTCCTCCCTTCACCGTCGAAGTGTTCCGTGGGGACGAATGGAGCGGAAAAAGGAGGCGCGCGGGCCCTGCTTCCGAACGCCGCGTTCGTAAAATTTGCCTGAACTCTCCCGTTCGCTCGATTCCGGGCGTACGTGTTAGCAGCTTCCGAGTCTTCCAAAACGAGCGAGCGCGGTCGGCCGTCTCAGTGCGCGTATACTTCCCACACAGGACGGGATACGCCGGCCCTATTCGGGCGCTCTCGTCGTAGAGTAATAGCCGGCCGTAAAATTATTCACGTCGCTCGAGGAGGACGGGCGCCTATCGTCGTAGAATGCAAGCGCCCCGGCCGCAGGCAGCGCGAAGAGGAGAAAGACGTGGCTTGAGTGCGGAATTGGGTGAAGTAAAAGCGGCTTCAATGCGCGAGATTTTATGGGAACCTTACCGCTGAATAGCTTGGGTTGCCTTGTTCGCTGCTCGGGATATACGGGAGCACTCGTTCCCGCAAAATAGCAGTTCACGAGAGTGAGTAAGAAAGAGAGAAAGGGCAGGCTCAGCGAGGGCGAACGTCGCCATAGTTTCCTAATACACTAGAGGGAAATGTGGCGCTGGTGTCTGTGCGAGCTGCAACGCATGGAGACTCAGCAAGCATGGGAATGATGGGTAGTACACGGATTTGTCCCTAAGCTTCATTCTTTCGGCTCCGTTTCGCTCCTTGTGGCCTGGAGCCCGCTTTGTCGCAAGATGAAGTACAGCAAATGTTCAGCAATTCCAGTTCACCACTCTAACATTTTTAGGCTCACCAATTCAAATCGGCTCACGAAGTTCACAACGATCCCTTCTTTTACAAGAAACAAACGTCAAAACGCATCAACAGACAAAGCCACAAGTGCGTTCGAAGCCGCAAGCACGAAGATTAGGCAAATCCGTGTACTACCCATCATTCCCATTGTTTTTTTTTTTGAAAAACTTGAAAAACTTTATTTCAACATTCGGGATGCTGAGGGCCGCGGTCAAAAAGCCTCTAATGGGCTTGACTGGGATAGTTCCCTCTAGTAAATATTGCAGGAAACTATGAACATCGTGATAGAGGAGACATTATGGACGTAATTGTTGAAGTTTGTTTACCAAAAGTGGCACGTAGATCTGATGCGGAACTTGTGGACTGAACAATGCAAGAGCGTTATCTCGGACTATAGACGCGTAAACCAAACCATTCGCTAACCAACAACGCTTTGCGTTGAGCGAAACTCATTATAAACTTCCAGAAAAGGGAATGCTTCCGGAACGATATCGTATATTCCAACCCGCATTCATCTAATTAAACGCCGCCGTCACTGAAACCACCCTCGCTTTATCCTGTATTATTACAGGTCCTATTGTATTGCACTGTAAAGGAGACAAATTCTTCAAAGAACTTCCCTTACGCCAAACCGCCTAAAATATGATTTAAAAAAAAAAATCACGCTAGCACTATAAATAGTGCGCGAACTGAAATTGTACAAATGGAAGATTGACCCAAATATATCCCTTCTATTAATCCCTTATTACGGAATTCTGGAAAACTGATTTTAGAAAGATACAACATTTCGTCCGTCGTAAGTGATTTAGTATCGGCATTTAGTGTCCCTTTAAGGCGTGCTTCACCCATCCACATTCCGGCGAAGGCTTTTCAAAAATTACTGGGATATCACGCCCCATGGTAAGTTTGTATTGTGTGCGAGAAGAAAGGGAGCAAATAAAGAAAGGGCAAATGTTGAATGGGGAAAAAAGTTAGTTCATTCTAGTAGTATCTAGTCGAGGCCTGTTCGTGGAGAAAACATACTAGCTCACGCATGCGCAGTAATTAGACAGTTATAGTATAGCGGGCTTAGTGGGATAGTGGGCTTAGCGTAATAGCGGGATCCAAGTGCGCATGCGCTGTACGCTAAAAGCCCGTAGCGTGTACCGCACGCACGCTATTTTTCAGATTTAGCGTTACCGTGTTTGCGTGGTCTACGTAGGGTACGTAAAACATGGCGGCGGTTTTCGACGCCCGCTTCGAATTGAATTTAACGTTGGTGGGGACGGATCCACTTCTTTCGTAGCTAACGACTGTGCAAAATGGCTTCGCTTGCCTTCAGGTAGCTTCGATGACCGAGTATTACGGATAACTTAGCCTAGTTTTTCGAGATCGCTTCCCATTTGGAACGTCCCTAGGCCTAACTAGAAGATCGGTGTAAACAAATCTGCAACATAAAAATTCGCGCTTTTGGTGCGTGGTTCATACTTATTTACTTTTATTATTACTAAATAAAAGTACTAATACTGCTGCGCGGGGATACAGGTGAGAATTCTGAGATTTTTTTTTTCTTTTCACTCTTTTTAATGCATTCAGCCTCCGCTGAGGTGACGCCACCGTGCCAGCTTGGTTGCGTAAACGCTATCCCCCCTAAACTATAACGCGCTGTCCGAAACGAACGTTTGCGGCACGGTAACACTATTCCCTTAACTCCCGCTATCACGCTAACGCTATACTATAACTGTCTATTATTTGCAGAGCGTCAGTTTACGAAGCTACGCCGGCAGCTTTCAGTGTAAAGACTGGATATTCCAATCGGAGCCGCGCGCGAGAATGGTTTACCGCAACGGGGAAAAAAGACGAAACGGGCTCGCCTTTCTCGCTCCCGAATAAGTTTTCGTCGCTTCGTGAGAGGCAGCCCGAGGGGCGGACAACGGACAAAAAGAACGAGAATACGAATACAAGGAACCATCGGCAGCATGACAACGAGGACGAGACACGGAGCGAGAAAAAAAAAAAGAAAGCGACTGCGGAGGTCGAAGGCTGCGGAACGGAGGCGAACGATAGGACATGAAAATCGGCCGACACGAGGAAGAAAAGGCGGCGCGCGTCAGAGGCAGCTGCGGGAGACAGGTCGAACAGCGGGCCCGGTCGAAACCGGCGCGACTGCTGCGACGACCAGAACGTCGGCGTTATATGGCACGCAGTTTGCCATTCTCCGCCGCGCTTCAAGCCCGCCCGACTATATTCCCCATACCCAACTCTCAGCCTTCGCATTCCTCCAGGACTTCGCCGAGGTGACGCTACCGTCAATGTAGGTTATGGTTGGGCGTCGCGTTTACCAATGCGTGCGCGTTCCGCACAGGAATGCGCCGACACCGCAGCCTGTGACAACTGCGGCAGTTATGAAACGATTTAACATATTCTACGAGACTGCCCCCGTACTGTTCACACAGACAAGTCTCACTGCAACCCGGTCGATAAATTGGCCGATCGAACTATTTCGGAAGAAAGAATCGCCATCGGCAGGACTTAACGTCACAGAAAAAGGCTGTGCTAGCGCTACTACGCTTCTCTACGTTCAACTGGTCTATCAGAACGGCTCTGATTGGAACGTCCTGCGCGTGTGTGTGAGTGCAATATTTTTTTTTTTTTTCAGCTCTTTCTGTCCTCTTTCCAACCCCTTGTTTCTGCACCCGTGTGCAATTCCCGCCCCCCTGTGCAGGGCAGCAAACCGGTTACTGGTACCAGGTTAACCTCCCTGCCTTTCCTTGTCGTCACACACACACACACACACACACACACACACACACACACACACACACACACACACACACACACTCACACACTCACACTCACACACTCACTCACTCACTCACTCACTCACTCACTCACTCACTCGCTCACTCGCTCACTCACTCACTCACTCACTCACTCACTCACTCACTCACTCACTCGCACTCACTCACTCACTCACTCACTCACTCTCTCTCTCTTGCCATTCTTCGTCGCGGTCTGGCAGGATGGACGAACGAACGCAGTTCGCGGCGGGCCACCGAAGAAAACCGGAAAAGATTCCGCTACCGACTGAGGAAAGGACTGACTCGTAAAGAGAGAAAGGAAGAGAGAAGGATGTATTGGGACATAGGAGATGCGCAGGAACCACCCCGTTTCCTTCTTGGTGAAGGAAAAGCAAAAGAAACGTGCAACTCAGCAGTAGCGGAAAAGTTGGCGGAAAAAAAAAAGAAATAGATATATGTATGCGGATACGCGGAAAGAGGTGATAGCGACGACATTTCAGGCATCCTGCCTTGCGCTGCTACTGTGTGACAAGTTTAATTTCCTGTCGCCAGCTCACGGGGCGAAATAAGAACTTGAAGCAGCGTTGATATCAGTTTCTATTGGGGTGGCTGATATTAATATGTAAAACGCCCCAGGGATACCATATTTAGGCAATAGATTCATTATGCCATGCGAGTGCACATGGAAAGACGACAACACTACTACTGCTGATATACAAACAAATCTGAAAAATATAGGTTCCGACATAGTATTGGACGTGTATTTACACTATTATACGAGTTCCTCGGCGTATAATGGTACGTTGATTGCACTCATCTGGGCGTGTTCGCTGCTATAGCTGCAGTTGGACAAATGTGGTGAATAAAATAAAAGTGCTAATTTTCACACTTCGCTCATTTTGCCGGCAGAATTAATAACAATGACCACAAACTTTTTTTACTCTCATTTTTCTATCAACTGCGCTCTTGCTGTTGACCACTGTTCTTGAAACACTAAGAATCAAATGCTAGGATGCCAATATTTAAACCAGGTCGTAGGTACATTGTAGATACATTCATCCGCCCTGATCGCCGAGTCGTTGCAATCTAATTTGTACAGAAAAAAAAAAAAAAAACTACAAGCCGAAAACAGGTCTATAATGTTCCTGTGCGTCTAGTATTAAACCATGCATATTCAAACTTGCGCACCATTTCCCTCGATAGGCCTTCGAGCGTCTTCGGAGTGATGAAATATAATGTGTCATGACTCAGCACAGCGTGAGGTAGAACTTGTGACCTTTTATTATGCTGCATAGTTTAACGCCCGTTTCCAAGCAAATTAAATATATTTTTTGTCTGGTTGGCTAACTCCGCCGTATTTTGGCGATATTTCAGGAAGCCGAAGTAATGTATCGCTGCTTGCGTTCTATATAGAGGAAGCGTGAACCCTGTTATAAGTTCCGTGGAATGCGCGACCACTCTTGCAGGATACAAATCTAAGGTGATTTAGGCGAATTCTTTCTCAAATCCTGGTTACAAATAAAAACTGATGACGTATCTTTCCAATACCGGTGTCACACGGTTACCTGTGATCGGGATCGGTCCCGATCCGGATAGGATTTGTTCGATCGTGATTCGCTTCCTTGCGCAAGATGTAGGAAGGGAGCCAATCATTATTCAGAGATCTGATCACTATCTGGCTTGATCGCGATCAGCAGCGTGTCGTGAAACACCGGTAAAACATTGCTTCTGTTGGTAGCCTTATAGGGCTGCCGATGTTCCAATCTGAAATTTCCGATCTTACTTGCAGGTAATTCGAAAGAAGGCGTGTTGAATTAGGGCCAAACAGGCTAAACGGCGCGCCCCGAGTAGAATGACTACTACACGACGCAAGAGCGCATCTGGGGCCGCGAATGAAGTTCCGGTCGAGAGCTGACCCCACTTGGCTTCGGTTCAAGGGAGACCACAACCGAACCGCGGCAACAGCACCAAGGGTGCCTCAGCTGAATGCAAAGCCTTCAAGGCCAGATACCGGCGAAGCCCACGCGTTCATTTACATTAACCGGTCGCGAGGTATACGGTATGCCTCCGTACACCCGGAAAACGTGCGAGATACAGAGCTGTTCGAGCACGCGCGAATGCGCTCGGGCGTAGCTTGTTGCATATTTACCCCGATATAAGCTTCGTAGATGATACTGGTCTATCGCAGTCTGCCCTTGCAGGCGCCTTAATCTTTGCTATACCGTAACCGAATGAGGAAGAGACGCGCGAACGCGTTTGACCCAGCTCGAAAAATGCAGGTCAGCCTTGTAAGCTTCTTGTGAAGGAATCAAACATTTATAAGTATGCAAATGGTTTAGGAGATCGCACAAAATAGACCTTGCAGGTGTTCATACGCTCATGGTGTCACCAGAAATCGTAATCCACTTAAGACGAACAAAACATCTCAACATTACGTAGAACTGCCTCACGCTTAGCGGTACTGGCAGATCGAGCCGCAATCTTGGGAAGCACCATTCCAACCCACACACTCAATCCATACGTATATATATATATATAAAAAAAAAGACTAACATTTTGACAAAAGAAAGGAACTCTCGTGTATCCACATCGATGGCGCAAACGTAGATGACGAGCGAGAGACAACGCTTTATATGTGGGTGAGCAAATACAAGGTCATATTTTCATAAATAAATAAAAGAATAAGCCTATTTGAGGTATTCTGGAAAAAGAACAAAAAAACGGCTATATAAAGAAAGCCCTGTAAGACCATTACTTGATGGGCGATGCGTACAAAACTGCAGAATCTTGTGAGCTTCAGTAAGTACACGCGCGTTACGCTTCGTTGAAGTGTTGTACTATGGCTTATTACACACGTAGAACCCACTCAGTTGTATGCATTGTCAAAACCAGGCAGCGACAAAACACTGAAAGCCTGCACGTTATGCAGCCTATGTGCACAGATGCCTCTTCACAAAAGTTTGCGATTCAGATACGAAAACGTTCATTTTAGCAAGAGGCCTCACGAAACGCACTAAATAACAGCCATTCAGTACTAAGATTCCAAGCAAGAAAAGAAGTCACTACCGCTCGCCGGCAGAGATGACTTCTAGGAAAGATTCCGGAAATGTGGTATACACCCGCGGTGCGCTGAAAAATCTCGCGGCGACGTGCTGGGATTACGTCATAAGCCGCACCATCAGTTACGCTTACGTCATTAATTTCGGGCAAACGATGAGTGTGATGACGCTTCCTCTCAGACGAAACCTCTCCCGTGAGTGCTTTAGATATCATATAAATGTCTTGAAACCATTTTTTGTGCAAGGAAGAGAGCTGGAGAGTCTTTATATCTATTTACTCCCTTTTCGTTCTTGCTTTCCAGAACAGCGTACGACGGGCAGCCAGTCTATCTCTCCGTCTACACACACACACACACACACACACACACACACACACACACACATATATATATATATATATATATATATATATATATATATATATATATATATATATATATATATATATATATATATATATATATATATATATATATATATATATATATATATATACATATAATCATGGAGTGACATCGACTCAGACATCGATCGAATGGATGGCGGTGAGAGGTCAGAATAGCTCCGGTGAACAGCCAACGCGTTTTCCAGGTCACTCGGGCCACTTCCACGTAAATTGGATTGAACGGCATCGACAGAGACACGGCGAAGGCCAATCAGTTTGCCCTGGGGAATCTGCGCGAATGCCAAGCGTATCGGCGTCGCACATCGTTCGCAACGGCCAGACAGAGTCCCCGGAGTTCAAGCGAACCGCTTTAATCAGTTGATTATTGCTGCACCCTACAGACAGCGCTTGCAGGAACGGTTAATCACCCCCCAGTGACCACAATGAATCACGTACCCGACAACACACGGACATGCAACTAATAAAAGCCTCTGAGTCGCGGACGTAATATAACTGACGCGAAAAGAATAATAATAATAATAATAATAATAATAATAATAATAATAATAATAATAATAATAATAATAATAATAATAATAATAATAATAATAATAATAATAATAATTATTATTATTATTATTATTATTATTATTATTATTATTATTATTATTATTATTGAAGCGAAAGCTCCATATTTCAATAGTCTGATCGCGCGAGACAAGCGTCGGCGTGAATTGATGAAGAACAAAAGAAAATAAAGGAACAACAATGTAATAAATGTCGATCAAGTCCCGTGATACTCAGGTGAATGTGCGCAATCGGCTCACCAAAAGTCACGTGGTTTGAATGTAACATGATGCAATCAATGATGTCCCCCTGTGACGTCACAGATCACAGGATTTGTGACGTAATCGTAACGTCATTGAGGGACGGCTTCTTAATTAGTCCCTAAATCTTAGTGGAACGGTGTATTTGCACGTAACTTCATCAAAGAATCGAACCGACCCTCTTGTGCTCAGTGTTGCAACGCCGTGGCCGCTGAGTCACCACGGCGGGAAAATTTGGCATGTCGTTGTTGCTGGTCCGTGAAGTAATGAATCAAGTCATTCGCTGAACAGCTGGACGCCTACCTTGCAAGGAGCAGTCAGCAACAAACTGACTGCGTCGAAGCTCAAGTGAAATGACACCGTAAGTGCTTAGACCAGGGGTGTCGAACTCTCTTCAGTTAGCGGGCTGCCGTCGCGAAACATTGTTCCGCAAGGTCCGGAACAGTGAGGAAAATCGAAACGGGGGATGGGGGGGTGGAGAGGGCTGTACTTCGCCCAAAATAATGTCAGCCAGAGTTGCCATTTGAAAGGCGGCCCTTTCCTCTATCTCACATATGGGTCATTTCTGAAGGAGATTCGGCATCAGGATTCCCACAACATATCAATAACGATCTCCGGAATGGCTAGTATATCGGATTCTGAAATATAGAGCTTTTGATTCACGGTTACGTTTCAACGCATAGTGACCGCATGGAGTGACTCACGAAAAGAAAAATGCTTGGGACCAGTCATGTCGGTATAGCTCATTAACATACTAAACACTTTTCTTTTTTTCTTTAATATGGGTCGAGCACAGTCATGAGCGAGCAGGGTTCGCTAACGAGAGGCCGCAGGCCGGCTTGTTTGGGATCTCTGGTTTAGAGAAAGAGAGAGAAAGATAAAGGAATGACCGGGAGGTTAACCAGAGGGAAACCTCCAGTTTGCTACCCTGTACTTGGGACAGGGAAAATGGGGGTGTAAAAGAATGAAAGAGAAGAAGAAGAGTTCATTCAGAGGCTGAGGTACGGACGAAATAAAGGAAGCAGTACGCTCGCGGTAGACGGCAGGCGATCCACCGAAAGCAGCTGTCAGTGCATGGCCGCTTTCCCCTGACAACTTCTTCGACGCCGCGTTCCCCGACCAACTACACGAGCTTGCACGGCGACACCGTGCCCGTCGCGAGGTCACACCGCCGCTGCCGTCCGGTTTCGCAGGTGCTCTCTATTTTTCCCGGTGTGACGACCTCGTCGTGCACGTGCGTTCATGTCACCGTAGTCGCGAAGAGAGACACACCACAGCAGGCGTCAATGTCTTGTATGGAATGAGTGCGGTTCAGGGGGTCGGAGATCGTGCTGCTCAATTAGGCGGGCTTGGCTACGACCTGTTTTCGCCGGTGACGTCACGTGCTCGCGGGGCCGCGATGCTGCCTGCGTCAACGAAAGTACTAGGCTACATACATCCCGTGTGAAGATTATATGTAGCTGCCTGTTTCAACAGCGAGCTTCAAGCCTACCGTGACTAAGTAGATAATGACCGGGAACGGATTTCAGTGGTAGATCTGCTGGTGCCTGCTCGAAAAACTTCAATGAATGAATCGTTCATTTAAACGAAGAGTACAGCTCTCAGCAGCTGTTGGATATTAAGTGCAAGAAATATCTGTTTCAAGGGATTATTGGCTGTCATCTTGCATATCAGACTGCAGGCAAGTATGTAATTCTTTTCGGTGGCTCTTGCTATACGACAGGAAACGTGAGAAAAGACAACTATCTGAGGCCACGTGCAAATATTAGGTGAAAACTTAGATATTTTGCGTTTAGCCTTATTAGCGCATATGCGTTAATAGTAATAATAATAATAATAATAATAATAATAATAATAATAATAATAATAATAATAATAATAATAATAATAATAAGAAGAAGAAGAAGAAGAAGAAGAAGAAGAAGAAGAAGAAGAAAGAAGAAGAAGAAGAATGGGTCATATGGTTGAACTTTAATACCTCATTAAGTAGTACAATAACAAGTGCATTAACTGTGAACTCTAAAGTGCATAGGCTCTAAGCAAAACAGTACGACCTGCCGCTAGACAGTGATTGAGATGATTGTGCGATTCTGTGAGAACTTACATAAAACCTCACTTGCCATCACTCCTATGCATAAAATAGTCGACAACGAATTTGAAAATGACACCAATACGAAAACGCACCAATACACGTTTTCGAAATTTAGCCGACACCTAATTACAAAGGTGCAAAAGATAAAACAATACAAACCACTTCCATATATATATATATACGTACATAAAGGTATCTGCAAATAAGATGTCTTACTCGTTTGGCTTATAAGTAAGGTACTCATTCTCCACGCAGCCTTGACCCAATGGTCAGACAATTGCGAACATACTTCGCTACGAATGCTGCACCGATCCATCAGTCGCATGTCGTACGCCATTCATTAAATGCAGTCTAGTACACCCATGTCCTACGATAAACGGCCGCTACGCTGTCTTTTCGCTGCAGTTTTAGATGTACACTATGTAGTTAGAATGTAGCCGTCCCTTTACATCCTGTTCCACAACTCTCGTATTAGAGGTATAAGCAAGCAAGCACATAAACCACTCACGTTACCAGGTACTGATCCTCTGTCTCTTTCTTTACATAGCTACGGCTACTGAGTGTTTGCTGTACCAAGGCAACTGCATCCTGAATGGGCAGTTCTGTGTGAGTGCAGAAACTAGTTGTTTGAGCTTAAGAAAGACGCTCATTTTTGCATCCCATATAAGTGAGGAGTGCCCAGCATGGTAGGTTGGGGCCTAGGTTAAGCATAGAATAAAGAGGAAAGTGGAGGCAGCTTTTCGATGCGTACACATGTGCAATACCGCACCATTCGCGCTGCGGTATTATGACTTGATGTTGAATATGTACCGCAATACGAAAACGTCTTAGCGGCACGACTTACTCGGTGCGTAAAATAATATATTCAGGTTTTTTTTTAAGTGGCCTCAAAGATATTGCGACTTAGAACAGCCACTTGCAGACCACAGTGGGTGATGAACAACTGGATGTTAAAAAACCCTATTAATGCTTGATATGGGCCTCTAAACAAAATAAAAGTTATAAGCAAAAAATAGGCGACCGCGCACATCTCTTCTGAAAACGATCTCCTACGTCACACTGCTAATAAACTACCGAAATAAAGCAAAAATACGATGACGGATTGGGTCCTCAGTCGTATACAATGAGCTCTCAGCGCTAGAGTTATTACAAAATCGTTGGGTAAAACGCGTTCGACAAGAGCCGCTCGCGAAGGACTCTCTACAAGCGGTACTTTATACGTCCGAAGTCGCAAACAAAAGGACGTGCGCGCAGGAAAGAGAAAGGCGGCCGTCGCCGCCTCTCGGCCAAATATGCCCTCTCCTCGATGGGCGACGACGATAGGGTCTTGAAAAATGGATGCCGATCAAAAGGAACGACGCCGCCAAACGGCGTGTGTATAGCACCGCCGTCGCTCTCGCTGCTCGAAGCACCGCTGCTGCGCCGTTCCGCCCCATTCCTAGGCGAGAAACGCTGCGAGCACACAGCGACCCACTACACTCGAGGTCCTCGAGAGTCGACTCGAAAGAGCCCCCTTAAAGTTTTTTTTTTTTTTTTTGTCGTACTGTTCCATTTCTTCGTAACACCGTTGCGGGTTGACGCGCTTCGAGATGAGAGCCGCGGTGAAACTTTCCGGAAGAATGTGCTGCGATCGGAATAAAGAGAGCGCAATCGGCAAGACATATGAAAAGGATGCTTGAGAGCCGTGGCATCAGTTAGGGGAGGGGGGAGGAGCAAGTGTGCGGTCACCTCCCCTCTCTCTCTCTCACAGATAGAGGGGAGGTGACCGCAGAGAGAGAGAGACGGTCTCTCTCTCTCACAGAGAGAGAGAGAGGGACGGCTATATTGATAACATCTGGGGTTTTACGTGCCAAAACCACGATATGAATATGAGGCACGCCGTAGTGCAGGGCTCCGTAAATTTAGACCATCTGGTGTTCTTTAACGTGCACTGGCATCCCACAATACACGGGCCTCTAGTAATTCGCCTCAATCGAAATGCCGGCCGGAATCGAACCCACGACCTTCAGGTCAGGCCGGCTAGATTTATCCTAGACAAGTAGGACACTACTTGAACGAATCTTGCCGAAATAAACTTTAAAGTTTTAATAATAAAGCGATTTGGTCTATGAGCCAATACCACAGCTATAACTGGGCCATATTTCTATGCTAAGTGTTCTTCGTTTACACTGGCTGACTCTGCCCTCCTGTGGAACCTCAAGAATAGTCACGCACGCATGCGTCGTGCATACACACGGTTCCACTATCGAGATAGAGTTGGTATAAAGAAATATTGCCGGAGAAGCCAAATGAAGCACCTTGCGTTGAAAGAAAAAGTTCATCTCACGGTTTGTTGTTGTAATTTACGGATGGAGCCGAAAGTTTCATCTAAAGGAGAACCACTCTCTGCAATTAGCGACCAACGAAAGAAAAAGCTCGCTTGAAAAGGCATCCTCACAGAACGGAGTGTTTAGTTTCGCACACGAGACGATCCCGGTATATATGTATCAATGCATGCTATACAGTGCGAGTTACGAGGCAAGTGCGACACTGCAGGACAACGTCAATTGAGAATCAGTAGACGACGGCTGCGAGTGCACATCTATGATCAGTTCTCAGAGCAAATACAACGATCTGTAACACTCTATAAAAGACATATTTGCATGGGCGTCCGCAGGGGGGGGGGGGGGGTGCAAGGGGGGGCGGCTACCCCCCCCCTTGCACCCCCCCTGCGGAATTTCAGATATTTTTTTTTATGCAGTAGCAATAAGCTACATAACTTGGTTAGCCCACTGAGGTCCTGGCCTTCAGTATTTCCATTCAATGTCCAACATTTCATGCCATCGACTAATCTTGCCTGTCATGTCACGGCAAGTGAAAGAAACCCTGCCAGAACTGGATGCCCCCCCCCCCCCCCTCCCTTGCGGATGTACCCCCCTGCAAAAAGTTCTGCGGAAGTCCTTGCATATTTGTCTATATAAAAAATGATTCCCCATTTTTTCATACCTTTATTCTTTTAAAAGGAAACAAAACAGGGTTTTGGACAGGACGAAGCGATGACAGACACGGCGATAACAACCAAAATTTATTGCAAAACAACTGCAGTATACAGAAAACCGGACTCTGCGCAGTCAACAAAACAAGAAAACAGAATACGCACATCAAACATGCTGTACAGCAATAACTTCATATCGATCACTACCTCACTAACTTTTTTTTTTTGTCTGCGCAGATGCCCGTTTCCTATATATCGAAGTTTCCTGCAGGAAAAACGTTACAAACCGGCTTCACGTAACTCGAACGTCACTGAGAGAACGCGTAGAAGGACACAGTCAAGAGGGCCCAGCCGCACAGCTGTGATACTACGAGCATAAACGTTTCATCGCGCTTTAGCGAAACACACAATACGGTGCGCTCACTCCGCCCGGCGTTGCTCATCCTCCCTACGGCACACCCACGGCGCAGAGGCACACAAGAAAAACGCACGCCGGAGGCTGAACTCACGACCGCTCGTAACTTTACGAAACTGGCCTCGAGGCGACGCCGCCGGTACGCTACACAACACGCAAGGAAGGCGGCGGCGCAGCACCGGAGAAGGCGTTGGGATGCGAAACGCATGAACGCTGCGCCGGGATGTCCCGCCGGGTTCCGCCTGCCTGTTTCGCTTCAGGTCTAGGAAGACCACGGACCTATATGCGGGCGCAAACTGGCATGTACCATACGTCGAGGCACTAGATTATCCACGGTGCGGAATGGGGCACGCCTGAAGGAACAGACCACTCGCGGCGTTTCGTGACCTACGCCTTTCGGAACGGACAGTGCCGGGAGGGTTCGCGTCTTCTTTTCTGTTTGTTTTCATTTCCGCGCGTTTCGTTATAACGTATCCGCGCTTCCGCAAAACCGGACGCCCGGGTCGGTGCGGTGCGACCCGTTGTGCCATTACTTCCGCCTTGACCCCTCGCCCGAAAAAAAAAAAAGACGCGCACGCTTCCGATTACCTGTAGAGACCGTAATATGGACACGGACAGTGCGTTTAAAAGATGTCGGAAAACGGCGAAAAAAAATTTACGTCAGAAACGAGGACCTGGAAAGACGGGCGGAGGTTACGCAAGACGAAGAAAGCGGCACCTGCTGCCCTGACTCAGAACGGCGGGTAATTTGGTTCCGCGAAAAGAGGGGATCTCGCGGTCGCCTTGCTGCTCATTGGCCGGACGTAATCATCTTTTCGCGGCGACGTATGCGGAGGCGGCGGCCCTCTGTACAAGAGTGCTTCGTAGTCGTACGCGTTTAAATGAACTTCCGACGGTACCTTTCTACCTCGTGTCTCCTTACACCTCGGTTCTCTCGAATGTGCACAACCTTGATTTCACAGGAGCGTATATAGTGGCGCACCGGGTAAAAAAGAAAAAAAAAGAAAAGAGAGAAATGTAAGACACCGCGGTGCGTATGGCACAAAGCTCCTTTCTTGGTGCAAGAATATAAGTGGAGGAAAACTAAAAGCAAGAACGGCTCTTTCGGGAAGTACACAGCGGACGTACGCCCTTTTGAAAACCTTTAATGGATGTCGTACGCGTTTGAACGTAACTACGAATGACCAACCGAGACTAGAGAGTTTAGATAACGATGGCAAGGAATGGACAAGCAAAAGTAAAATAAATACGAACGCTAAGGGTATTGCAGGGAGAACCCGCTCCGCTAACGCCCACACCATAAAAGATACTCGTTTGAATCTGGCGGGAGTGTAGTTTCAGAAAAAGAAAGAAAGAAAAAAAGAAGACCTAACGCGACTAGGTTATCGTCAGCGATACATTTCAGTCGAAGGGATAACACCGACAGGAAGAGGGTTCCACCGGGTCCAGTTAAAGTTGAAAGCGAAGGCAGTATTTGCTTTATTAGTTGCCTGCATCGCCCCGTAGGGCATTAGAGCAGGGAGCTTACATAATCAACCAGCTACAATGAAGAAATTGATTTCAAGCGCGAGGAAAAAAGCATCTTTTTAACGCGAGGAAAAAGAGTTATCATGTTCATACGTACTATGCAAGATGGCAAACTTCCAATCTCCATCAGCTAGTTCAAACAAAAAATAATATAATTGTCGGGACACTACGTCTCAAAACACCGGGATCATTATGACAGACGCCGTAGTTGAGGGCTCCGGAAAAACCGACCACTAGGGGTTCTTTAACGAACACATATATAAGCAGAAAATAAGGCGGGTAGAGAGAGAGAAAGATAAAGGAAAGACAGGGAGGTTAATCAGAGGAGAACTCCGGATTTGCTACCCTGTACTTGGGAAGATGAAAAGGGGGGTGTAAAAGAATGAAAGAGAGAAAGAAGAGTTTGTGACAGTAGGCAAAAAAAGAAAAAGTTGTGTCTGGAACACCGTCCGTGTACTAGGCAGCAACATTGTTCGCGCACAGTCACAGTTTGTCATTCAGTCCGGTAGCTTGCAGAAACCGCGTCAACGCCTTCAGAGCGGCTCGTGTTGCAGACCGGGTAGGCCACGGCCCCAGGATTTTGTTCTCTGTGAGGGGCCGGTTGTCCAGCTGGCCCAGTGCGGAAGGCGGGTAGATGAGATTAAGAAGTCTGAAGGTATAACATGGCAGTAGAAAGCACAGGACCGGGTTGACTGCCAGAACATGGGAGAGGCCTTTGCCCTGCAGTGGGCGTAGTCGGCTGATGATGATGATGATGATGATGAGGATGAAATTATAAGCACACGTGCCTCTAGTACCTCCTCTCCATCGAAATGCAACCGCCGCCGCCGCGGGGATTTGATCGCGCGACCTTCGAGCCAGCCGCTAAGCCCCATAACCACCAGACCACCGTGGCGGGTTAGTTCAAAAAAGAAATGAATCACGGAAGACAAGACTTTAGACAAACAGTTGAGCGGCAGGGACCTGGAATGTCAGCTATGGCCGATCGATAGGGCCTGCATGGCAGCTGACGCCGCAGGAGTGCTGCCACGGGATCCCACAACCGCAAGATGTGTCCATACACTGGAGTAGGTGAAACGGAGGAGGGGGTTAACCCCTCCGCCACCCCCACCCCAAAATATTTCAGTTTTGCATGTGTGTATGTACACTCACTGGCTACACTACTGTGTCTGGCTAGAGTGTACTAGAACTTTTGAGTGGCGCGAACGGAGACCGGTTCTATTGTTAGCCGCTGACCCCTCTCGCGCGGAAAATTGCGGCGGCGCTGTCATCGCCGGCACTTGAAGAGCGCCCGCTCGCTCCGCGGTTGTCATGGTTTGTGCCCGGTGAATATTTGCGTTGGAAAAATCTATACTGATCTGCGCAGCTCCTGCTATGCCTCCGAAGCAACGGCTGTATCATTACTACGTGCCAGGATGCAAGACTTATTGCGCGTGGACTGAACTAATGCGGAAAACTTCCCTTTCGTAATTGCTTTTAACGCGATAGCGTTAAAGAGCTCGTTTCGCAGAAATTCCGGCGTCGGCGTCGGTGTCGGCGTCGTTGGTTGTGAGCGAAAAATCGTCATCTTGTCCGTGACCGAAAAATCGAGAAAGATGCAAATAAAATAGATAATAAAAATTTTCGGGTCCGAGTGAGGATCGAACCCGGCTCGTCTGCGTGGCAAGCAGGTGTTCTACCACACAGCCATGCCTCTGCTTAGGAATACTGTGAAAATAACTTCCTCTGCTTGGAAATGCAGTGAAAATAACTTCCATGCTTCGCAAACGCAAGCGTCCTTTATATAGGCGTCGCAATATAACATGTAATATCCCAGAAATATTGCGTGGTACAAGCGTACATTGCCATCGGGCGTCAGAATATGTGCCTATCATAACGATTCCATAGTTTAAAGCCAGCCACCCATTACAAACGGCACACACCTTACTGTGCGTATTTTCTTAACACCACGTATTGGGTGCATAGCAAGTTCGAAAACATTTCCCACATTTGCCGCGCATAATTTCTCCTGGTTTAAAGCATACTACCCATTACAGAGTATACACTAAGTTATTGAAGTACGCAGTAGGGACGGGATATCGCTATCGCGTTCAACTCTTAAAGGCGAAGCTTAAGGGTCCCCCAATTTTTCGCCATTGCGGGACGGCATCGCAATGATATGTCGAGCAGCAAGATTGGCAAATATTCCCTTAAGAAAATTTTTATCGTAACACATTTTTATGAACGCTGGCTCGGGTTTTAAATTGGCTCTTTTCAATGACCTTGCAGATGAAGAGCCACGAATGCTTCAGTGGAGAGACCTGCGGAGGTTGAACTAGCCACTGGACGTGGACTGCGCAGTATGCTAGTTACATTTCGGGCCCCGTTTTGTCTTAAGAGATATATAGTGTACTAATCGTGAAGGCGGCCGAAGTGTGAATACCTAGAGGAACGCCGAACTTGCTTTTGTACCTGAGTGCGAATTAAGACACCAACACCGAGGTAAAAGGAAACACCCGCGGAAGGAATAGCGCCATCTTACAGCTGACTTTTTTTTCTTTTTACTTTCCTAGATGACGTTAAAAGAACTGAGGTAGAAGACTCAGAGCACGATGCAGGTGCTCACTGCGTTGGCGGACCTTCGACACTAATAATAGCACTTCTGTCCAGTTAATGACACCGCACGAGTTTCCAATTTTTTTATGTGCACTTGACTCCTGCACAAATGAAATCACCATGGAAAGAGCCGTGCTATTTTTTATTGCCAAGTCCAGGTAGCGTTGAGTGCGGGGTGTGTGCGTGTGTGCGTTAGAAAAGTTGATTGATAGGTGTCGTTGGACCATCGCATGAGAAGCGACGCTCTTGCAACGAGCTGCAATAAGCATTCCTCTGCGTTGTGGAACGGGGTATGCGTCGTTTGTGCCTGCATATGAATTCACAAATGTGCTCAAGGAAAAGAGCCCTCTTCAGCCTCAACTGCTCAGGGAGATCGCTAAATGATAATAATATCTGGGGTTTAACGTCCCAAAACCACGATATGATTATGAGAGACGCCGTAGTGGAGGGCTCCGGAAAATACGAGCCCCCCTGTCTTCTTTAATGTGCACTGACATCGCACAGTACATGGGCCTCTACCATTTCGCCTTCATCGAAATGTGACCTCCGCGGATCGAACCCGTAACCTTCGGGTCAGCAGCTTAGGACCATAACCTCTGCTCCATCGCGGCGGACAAGTCATTGGAATGTGCATCGATATTTTATTAAGTGTCGTACAGTACAGATACTTTAAATCTACATAGCAATTGTGCCTCCAGGACCAAATGTATCATTTTAAAATAAGCATAACGAAGGAGTGAGTCGCATTTTCTCAGGTATTTGAATAAATGATTGAATTCTCCTTTTTGCGGAGCAATTGCTATACAAGTTCCTCCGCAGGCCTTTCAAAACAAGAAATTCAAGCGACGAATGCTAAAAACTACATAGAGCAATGTGCACAAACTCAAAGCTTCGAACAGCTGACCAATTAAGACGCTTGTGTCAAGGGGAAAGCAATAACTCTGTCGTTGCCAGTATGAAAAATCTGCTGCAGCAAACTGTGAGAGCATTCTTCTGTACAGACTTCTTTTATCTCCCAAAAATATATTTGTAAATAAAATATGTCGCTCTGTTTCCTGCGCATTTGCATCTGTGGTGCATTACAGCTTTGAGACTGGGTAGCAGTGCACAAAGTTTACCTTTAGTGTTTGCAGCGCGTGTGAAAGGATTATTCATTACTGGATACTTGAATGGGAAGTGCACTTGGAAATACCGCTGTGGCATTACTATAAATCACTTCGGCAACTGAGCTGCGCTGACGACGCGAACGAAAGCTACGCAAGCGGTCACGGCACGCGTTGCAGAGAAAGGCAATTATAACTGCACGTAACTCGTTTTTTATGTAAAAATTGACGTGACGTCGCGCACAGGAACCTCTAACTACATGATCGCGCGTACAAATGTCGGCGGGGGGAATAAAAGTGCATTTTACTCACCCCTATGCATTCATTTAGAAATTTACGGTGTATGTTTTCGAACGGAAGCAAAGACAGAACACTACACGAGCATGAGCCATATTTCTGTGCGTGTCGACAACGCTCTGCGCGAAAGGCTTCAAGTACAGTGGCTGTACTTCAAGCAAGCGCGAGAGGCGAAGTTCAAGTGCGGTTGACTACAGCGCCACCGCCAACTTTCCGCGCGCGGCGGCCCTCTCCACGACGGCCGGTCGCGCCACTCAAAATATTCTAGTACACTCTAGTCTGGCTACACTCGACCAAAACTCAGTCCGGCAACAGAATGCGTCAAGCACGGATTTACGAGGAAAAAAGAAACCGGCTGCGCCACGTAGTCACTTGTCATTTAAAAGAGCCGCAAACGTCACTGCGTATAGACTATTTTCCGTAAGACACTTGGACACCGTCACCTTGGGCTGTTCAGCCGGTGTTTTCTTGCTTTTGTACATCGCGACGTGTATTGATAAGGCCATGAAACATCGTATGCACCAGCCCAACCGTTTTCATGCGTATGCGTCTACCGTAACACTGTTCATTTAGTTGCTAGAGATACAAAACACAAAGGTTAACAGCCCAATATGGCGGCACTCAGACCCATCCGTAAAATAGTCTATACCTATCAACCACTCACGTCACGTGAGACGCCGAAACACTCACGAGGACATACGTGGTAGAACCAAGCGGAAATTACTTCGCAAAGCAGCGTCACCGAAACCAGCGAACCGCGAACACGACGACGACGACTCGGGCTCTCATCTCCGTTCCGTTCCCCGCAAACCCTTTCCGTCAATTCGCAAAATACCAATAATAAAATAAATGCAGGCGTGAGAAAGAGAAAACATTTTCTTTCTTGGGTCGAGTGACCGAGAAACGCCGATTTATCTGGCGACGTCCTTCGGCCCGCCGTCGCGCGAGTCAGTATATAGCAGTGAGCCATCCACTTTGCTGCGAGAAGCGACCGGCAGCCACAATCACGACGCGAGTCACGTTTTTCGGACCGAAGAGAGGCAAGCGTGTGACCCTTCCGATGGGCCCCCCCTCCCCCGCCATTCTAGCAAACGGCTGCCAGAGAAATCAAGAAGCATAAAGAAAGAAAGAATGAATGAATGGATGAAAGAAAAATAAAGAAATCGTTCGCCGGCCGCCACTTTCTCCTTGATGGCTCGGCAGAACGCTTTCATCACGAGCGGCCACACCTAGATCCGGGCTTGCATCGCGAAAGCTGCGCGCATCGCTGTACTATGGCTGTGCGCTATCGGTGCGCATACAAGGAAACGACTGGCACAAATGAAAAACGAGAAGGCTGCGATAGACATTGCTGGCAGATTCGTCCCACGCTGAATTACAGAGGTGGAGACGTTTCTATTTCGGCGTTGAAGCATTCGTTAAGAGACACAGAACAGGAACCACTTTTCCTTTTTTTTTTTCCTTTCACTATAAAGTAGGCGTGATGGACTATGTCTGGCGAGGCTATCCAGAGGTTTTAGGAGAAAGATCATCTTGCGCCACGCGCAGAGGGCGTTTCAATTTGTTGAACGTGTAGGTATACGATACAACGTCGCGGACTTGTTTCGTTCACGGCAGGTGATGCCTCACCTCAACGTGCCTGGAATGCTCAGATTAGATGGTCCCACATAAAACGCAAGAATGAATTATCGCCAACATGAATAACGAAATATTGGTGACGCCGACAAGCGTAGTCATCCTAAATGGTGAACAAGTGGAGCATGTTCCGCACGCGTCAGAAGATTGAGGTGAATACGCAGTTCGTGTACCCAATAGCTTTTGAATATTCCGCAGCTTAGCCTGGCCGACGCGAGCGCGAGACATTTTGTACGTGTGACAGCATGTTTAGGAATGGCGATGCCGTGAAACGTTTGCGAAATTGTTACAAGATTGCCACTCGTCTACTTACACCTACTGATCATTTTTTTTCCTGAACAGCCACTAAGTTCTATAGACTAAGAAACTGAGAACACGAAAATAAAATGGAAAAATTGACAAACTATTGATTATAGATATGCGCACGCGCACGCGCGCGCACACACACACACACACACACACACACACACACACACACACACACACACAAACGCGCGCGCGCGCACACACGCATACACACACACACACACACACACGAGAGAGAGAGAGAGAGAGAGAGAACGTCCTGTGGGCTTTTTTTTCTCTCATATTTCCCGCCAAGCTTTGGATCTCCACGCTCCAGTATAGACAAAGGAAAAAATATATACGGACAGAACGAACACACGAAACGCATGACTGGAGAAGCTAGGTCAAAAACTTCAAAAGAAACACGCGCGCCGAGCAACGAGATCGTCAGCGGAGATAAGAGCTGAACGAGGGAAGCCCAGACAAGCCGAGAGCCGGAGGCGACAGCGCGGGAAAAAAGAAATAGAAGAGCCGGCTGCCCGCTCGGTTCGTCGAGAAGAAGCACGGCACCCCGCAATCATCCCTTCGCGTTCAAGGTTGGCCGCCGTGAGCGATGCGGCGCTATTAAGGAGCCGGGCCTCCGTGGATTCGAGGCCCGCCCGCCGTACGGGCACCCAGGGTCGACGCGATGTCTCTGCCGCAACCACTCCTCGAAGTAAGCGGTTATGCACCTCTGTGAAGGGCGCGAAACAAACACACCGAGCCAGTGCGCAAGGGCAAGCCGAGATTTAACCCGCACTTTCTAAAAACGAGCCATTGTATGGAGACAGTTAACGCTCGCGAAACAATCGCAATTCGCCTGCGTCCAACGCTAATGGCTATAGGAGCGAGGGTGGATTCGAGCAATTCAGAAAGCTGGTGGGTATTCGGCCGGGCAAACGTTGTTAGAGCAACCGTTCGCTTGCAGCAGGCTGGTGTGAAGGGTCGCAGGAATTTCCGTGGCTAGAAATATACCGGGTGTTCAAAAGTTAAGCTTTCTCGTTTTATTAAAATTCAGCACTGGGAAGAACATGAAAACCACCTTTGCAGATAACTTATACATCCAGGGGGGACACGCAATGAGACAATAATTATCGCTTTCAGGTGCCCAATTAACTCAGATTCAATAATTAACTTTTTAGTGATTGCAGCAAGAAAGCATGTTTGTATTGAAAAGTTTGAGGCAGTCGCATTTATACACAGTTCCATTTGGAAGAATTCTTCTAGCATGTCTGTGCTCCGAGATATCCCGCTGCAAAGTTTAATTGTGGTTTACCTGATTACGCATGCGAGACAGTCAGCGGCGGCGCAATCTCCTCCCCGGTGGGCCGTGGCAGTTGCTTGCGTCGTTTAATCTGATAACGGGTCGAAGGCACAGGCAAAGATTATAACGGTTACCCTTTTGCTACTGGCTGGCGATAGCAAGCAATGACTGTTCGTCACATCGGGGCGGAACATTGCGCTGATCCACAGCGCCCTGCATGCGTAATCAATTAAACTTTGCAGCGGGATATCTCGGAGCACAGACATGCTAGAAAAATTCTTCCAAATGGAACTGTGTATAAACGCGACTCCCTTCAACTTTTCAATATAAACATGCTTGCTTGCTGCAGTCACTAAAAAGTTAATTAATGAATCTGAGTTAATTGGGCTCCTGACAGTGATAATTATCTTCTCACTTTGTGTCCCCCCAAGATATATATGTTATGTGTAAAGGTGGTTTTCATGTTCTTCCCAGTGCCGAATTTTAATAAAACGAGAAAGCTTAACTTTGAACACCCGGTATACCTTCACTGTAAAGAACACATCGCACGTGTCGTCCCCTAGGCAGGCGCATGCCCTGGACCTCTGAGCCCTAAGTCGCTTCTCATATCTCCACCGCTCCATCCTTGTGCAGACAATCGCACCGCTGCATATTAACGCGACATAATACATGTCCTACAGGCATCGAGCGGAAAGATGTAATATCCAGTAGCGAGTTCCGTGAAGGCTCAAACTGTCGACGTGAATATGCACAATCGGCCGAGCTTGCATCAAACGCACATGTTCAATTTGAACAGAACGTTTCATATGAAGAAGGGACAAGAAAAAAAAAATAAACGTCTGTCAAAGGTAAACAAATGCTCCTTCAAAGGGCTGCATTGCCACCACAAGTGGACTGTTTTCGCTCAGTTTAACCCAATGTGCAACACTATCTGTGGCACACGAAGGAACTAGGAATGCTCAAGAATTACGTCCAGACACGTATGCTCTAATTTTTCACGTCCCCTGACATCTCTATCTTCTTAAATTTCGAACCAAGCCAGTGAAGCAATTTGGTGTCGGCGTAGTAGCCGTCATCTGACCTTCAAGCGATCTGAGAATCGATTTCTCCTGAAGAAAAATATCGCGCGAACATACAAAAAAATAATGTAGACAAGAAAGAGAGGGAAGAGACACACCGCAACGTTCTGTGTTTTCGTTCTCTTTCTTCTCTTCCTTTCCTTTTTTGCGCTGTTTTTCTTTCCAACTTGCCATTCGGCGTCTCCTGTTCATGGTTTTTACCCTCGCTATTCAACGTCCCTTCTAGGTGGTGCCAGCCACGCGGTGCCTGACACGAGCGTTTGGTTCTTCTAAGGTGGATCGTGTGAAAGAGTGATCGTCGAGAGAGATGAGGTAGAACTACGGTCCCTGGGAGCAAGCGCGGCTCAATGACGGAATGAGAATGAGTTAGCACGGGGGTCAGGTGTCTGTGCAGGTGTGCGCGCACGCGAAAGCTCATTCACACGGCGGCACATTTCGCGTTTTTCTTTGCTTTAAAACGACGGCTGTGGAGTGTGAACCACCTTGGAAAAGCATAGGAAACGTACAACCACCCGAATCTTTAGCGTGCGCGAGCGGCGACTTTTCTGTACGTCAGCGCCATATGACGGTGCCAAGTTGGAAACAGGGCGATGGTACGCGCAAGCCCACAAAGCGCGCTCTACTGGGCTAGTAACGTAGCCAGGGGATGGCACACCGAACCCGCCCCCCCCTCCCCCCCCCCCATCCCTCACACCCCAACTTTCTTTCGCCGCGGCATACATAGCGCAAAATGACCATATGCCTGCCCGGCCCCGACTTCAGATAAAGGAGGTGCCCCCCTCCGAAAAAAATTTGTGCCTACGCCCCAGAACTGGGCCCATCGGCTTGCCTGTTCCTGCTTAAGGACGTCGCCCGATATCAGAGCGAACAGGCAGCGTGGGCAGTCGAATGGTTTTAGTCGTATTTTATCTTCCGAAAGTGAGCGTAGCAGCAATCGATCGAGGAAGTAACATTTAAAGGTAAGCCACACACCCCTAATCACGAGATAAGCCGATAACATGATTCGTCTGAAGTGGGCTCATATGGGATGACGTCCTCACAAAGGAGAGAGAGACAGAAATATAAAGGTAAGACAAAGGAATTGCCAAAAAGACAATGAGCCCGGCTGAGCACGCGTTGTGGGCATGCGCTTCTCCTCTTGTTTGCAACTTGGCTTCGTCGTACGGCGCTGGCGCACAGAAAACTCGCCGCTCGCGCACGCTAGTTTTGAGGGGCTGTACATGTGATGGCCGAAAGAAAGTTTCTAAGGAGAGCAATGTGAAATCGTTTCCTCTGAACTTAATCAGATGCGTGTCATGGTACGCTGACAAACCGCTTCTTTCAATATCGAAGAGCGTTATCAATAGATGCGCTAGTTTCCTGCACACTCACTTTGAATATCTTCAGATATTCATTCAGACTTTGAAGAACGGTTTATTATCATTTCGACTCTTTTTTTTTTTTTTTTTGCATGGCGCTATCACTAAACATGACCCCCCTGAAACGAGGTTTGCCTTCTAGCAATTATATCTACGAACTCTCGTCCAAAGCTCCCGAAAAAAAAAATAATAAAGCTGGGGCTGAAGAATGAAAAAGGAAATGACCCATCTGTTTCTTAGAATGGAAAGACGTCTCCTTCCTTTTTGTACAACCTGGAGCGCCCCTCCTCGTTCCCCCGTCAAACAGACAAAGGTGAGTCATGGCAGTCAAATCACCGATAAACTCGTCTGTAGACAAGGCCTTGGGAAAAGAAGTCTGCGCGACCAGCCTGGTTCTACCACTTCCAGTAAGTTGCAAACATGCTTCGCAAAACCCACCGACCCTGTACTACCTCTACGCCCTGTAGCGCAGAGACCACGACCGACGAGATAAAGGCTTGCTGCTAGACATGCTGCCGTGTGCTGTCTATGCGTACAGTGGAGTCTTTCTGTCCTTTCGTTGACGCTGTGCGGCTTGACCGTGCCATACAAAAGATCTCAGCCCCTTCCCCTCCGAAAAAAAAAATATATATATATATATTTGGAAAGATAACACAGAGGCAAAGGCATCGGGACAGGTCGGCGCACCCCGAGCTTTCGCGTCCTTGTGGCTTATGACCTGTCTGATGACTCTTCGTTGGCTACGCGGTAAAAGCAAAGGCTGAGGACACGTGGGGACCCGCACAAGAGGTCAGCCCACACGACCACCAGACTCGCAGGCCACCTGCTTTCACTTTCGGGATTTAGGACGGGGCCAGTGAGAACTACAACAGTGAAACGTGTTTTTTTTTTTTTTTTTTTTTTTTTTTTTTTTTTTTTTTTTTTTTTTTACTTTCTGGAACCGCCGCGGGCTCCAACGAAAGACACATTTGGAACTATACAAAGGGTGCACTGAAACCTGCAGCGGATCCCTCGGTGAAATAATTGACATTGATTATGATGGTATGTGTGGCCAATTACGCTTTGTACCAGATGGAGTCGCTACTCCTGTCCTAGCCTAACAAAAATAAATATACACGTAGTCGGGAGGTACGAAACTCCGGTAATGTGCATGTCTCTGGTTACCTTCCACCACGTCTCGTTTCCAGAACACCCAATTTGGCATAGTTGTCGACGTCGTGCACGCAGTACCGCTGGTGGCATAAACGGCAGTCTGTGAACGCCAGGGCCGTCGAGAGGTCGGTGCCCTTTGCAAAATCGCGAGCACCCCCCAGCGCACACTTTGCAATGTCTGAAAGTTGGCTTTGCTGTAAAAATACTTCCCCACGAAACTCTGCGACTGCTTTTCAAGCGTGTTACCATCTCCACATTTCAGTGAAGGTGCGTGAGCACCACAGAGGCTTTTCAAAATTGACTGCAGGAATGTCACGCTTGTAGTCAACTCTGTGGTGTACAGGGAGGAACCAAAGAAAGAAAATGCAGGGACGAGTGCTGAACGCAAAAAAAAAAAAAAAAAATTGTCTCCTAGTTTGTGGTCCAGGCTGTTTGGGCAAGAAAAAACTTGCTCATGTATGAACAGCAACTATCTTTCAAGGTGCACTTGTCTACATCCATGCGTCTGAACAAAGCTTCAAATTTCGTTTCTTTTTATGTTACCGCGTAAGTGGTCGGTTTCAGGAAAATCTACGTCCAGAAGTTGCCATCCTTGTTAGAACAAGCGCGTGGACTGAGAAACAGGACTAAAACTACTGAATTCCTCACGGTATTGGGCGAGCATTGCTCGCTTCTTATTACTGACACGCGGAAAACAAACAGCTAGCGCCTACACTGCCGTAGTGGCAGTCGAAAAATAAATTTGCAAGCTTCACACAGGCATGCAATGCGAAACAAATCCATGAGCAAACAGTAACAGTGGCTGGAAAGAAATGAAAGCCGGTATTTGTTTAGTTTCAGACTTCATTCCGCGGCAATAGTACTGCGCACAAGTGGGCGGGCTCCACCCCCTGCTTTTCGTCACGCCCATTCTAGCCAGTCCCATTTGTGTCTTGGATTAGCAATGAGTGAGAAAAAAAGATTAGTTCACAAAACAACGCCACTTCGGTTGTAAATGAAGACTATTTTCAACTTGACCTATCCGCGAATTAATTTTCTTGAAATGCGCCTCTGTAAACTTGATTCTGGGTCAAGGTCGAGGCTGTAACCCAAGTTGTAATACTCAGCTCGTTCAAGTAAACAAACGGTAAAGCTTTCTGGTGATGCAACGTAATATGCGTAGCGGTCAAGACTTCCCTTGTAGGGAGAAGCTGTCGTTTGAGGTTTTCGAAGATAATAGGGGCCTTACAAATAAAAAAAGGTTGGGATATCCTTGATAAGTGCGGAGCGCCTACACAGAGCTCAGTAGCGAGGTACTGTTACACCATTTGAGTTCCTTGAATAGCGCTGAATAAAACTCGGGCGTTACATCATCGCGCTAGCAGAGCAGACATTTTTCTGCAAGTACCCTGATCCGAGTCGATTCAGCTGGGACTGTTGGCGGCCAGTTGTGCATTTCGTAACTATGCGATCACCATCTGATACGGAATACGCGTAAGGTCGCCCAGTTCAATCTACTATTTTTTTCTGGGTTATCAATATGCTTTCGTGTAGGTTTCAAAAACGCTCCACATGATTCTAACGACTTCACAACTCTTGTGTACAGGGGTTGCCGACGATAAAACGCGCTGAAGTTTTGTTTTCTTTCACGCAAGATACGCCCATCGAAAAGCAGTGCGCGCCGAAAAATCGAAGCGCCGCACTTCGCGCACCTCGAAAAGTTCACGCGTGTAAGAACACGGCGCTATTCACCGGACCACTCTACAGGTTACCGTCCCGGCGAGGGATGCACCGCGCACTGCCCAGCCCCCCGAACCGGCGAGCGGCCGCTATCACGGGGGCCCCGGTGAAACAACCGCCCCATTCCGGCACATCCCAATAACCATCAGCGACGCGTCTTCACACGCTTTTCAACCATTCAGGCTCGAACCAAAGTTCGATGCTCGATTGACTGACCTGTTACGACGAGCAGAAAAGCCACCAGGACGGTCTGAAGTAAATCCATAGTGCCGCAGTGGTTTGCTGTACGTGTGGTTCGGTGAGGGGTAGAGAGGAGTACGGGGCAGTCTGGCGTGGGCCCTGTCGGCGTTATTCCCCGGGGACAGTGGCGGCGAGCATACGCGGCACACTAGCAGAAGAAGCACACACCAAGCACACACGCACGATCACGCGCGCGAACGAGGCAGGAGGATGGAGCACAGGGGAGAGCGTCGATCCGCAAGCCAGCCCACACACTGCAAACAGAGAGCGCCTTGCTCGCTCGGTCCGGCACGATGCGCCTCCGTTTTCGTATGTTCCTGCGCGCGCCGCTCCGCTACTGCGCCGCTTTGCTGGCTGCCGGGACGCGCAAACCGGCCGCAGCGGCGTCCCGCCGCGGCCGGGAGCCGCATTACCTCCGCTCGCGCGGTGAGATAGAGTGCGCCATGTATTGTTCGGCTTTCAGCCTCGAATACCACCATGGAGCAAAGCGGTAGCAGTGAGGGATCAACGGTGACCCCGTAATTTCTCTGCTTGTTCGGTGCTAGTAAAGTAGCGATAGTTTTATTGCCCGTTGAAAGAGGTTTGACGGGTGCGGCAAACTTTGAATCGTCGGCGTGACAGCAGGAGAGATCAGTGTACAGTGTCTCGCGTCATCGTAAAGAAATACGGACTAGTCTGTTCCTCGCAGGTGCGAAAAATAGTGTGGAGTGTAAGCGAAACGACGTTTCAATGCGTGTTTCAATCCAAACGGCCGGGACACCGCAAGTACGAAGCAGTGGTACCCCGCCGCCACACGCTTCTCCGCAGTGCATTTTGACAGCGCGCGCCTGGTGCGCCTCCCGCTTCACTACTGCTGCGCCACCTAGGGCGTGCTAGGAGAAGCCGAACCACGCGCGAAAGCGGGGCTTTCGAAATCTACTTATACGCAGAGAGCGCCTGCGCCTCGGCTGTTGCTGTTCCGGAGAATATCAAGCCCTAAAATCCACAGTAGAAGTTTAGCACAAGAAATACGAAGGTACAATAAAAGTGAGACCATCGTACAAACATTTTACATTGGGATGTTCCACAGCTGACGGAATGAGAGCTCTCCACTGCGGTTGTCTAGTGGTGACGGTGTTCGGCTGCTGACCCGAAGGTCGCGGGTTCGATCCTGGCAGCGGCGGTCGCATTTCGATAGAGGCGAAATGCTAGAGGCCCGTGTATTGTACGATGTCAGTGCACGTTAAAGAACACCGGATGGTGAAAATTTTCAGAGCCCTCCACTACGGCATGCCTGATAATTATATCGTGGTTTTAGCGCGTAAAACCCCAGATATTATTATTGCGGAATGAGAGGCGAGATTACACGTTTTGAATGTTTACTGCACTTCCGAGACCAAATATTTCTGCCGTAGACGTGACTCGACGCAATCGGTGACGAGTAAAAAAGAAATTCATACCGTAATTTACTGTAGCTAGAACTACTTTCTGCAGAAATACACACATACAAAAACACATGCAGACAGATAACTCACCAACGTCGCCAACGTATCTGAACTCCCCCCGCGTCATAATTGAAAACGGGCTGTTTATCGATTCCTCCGGCCTAATCGTCAAAAGAATGTCTTTTTCGAAACGCCGAGCCTTTAAATCTGCTCTGTAAAGCGAGCGCCGCAAATGCGTGCGTCGTGCCTTCCAGTGCGCGCATTTGCAGCGAATCGCTTTCAGACACGCGTGTATCTATATAAGACAGTTTCGGTGCTTCGAGTGAACACTAAAGTTAGAAAGCTTGCTTGTTGGTATGGCATTTCAGAATTATATGGTTGCGCCGTGTGTGTGTATTTTCTTCGTGCGCCTTTTATGTGTCCTCGTTTATATTGTGTTACCGTATAACTCGCGTGTTTACGTCGCAGTTTAATTTATGGCCCGTGCGATTGATCAACATCACCGAAGACTTCACAGTATCACGTCTTTGCGAAGTAATTCTCACCTTCCTAGAAGCACTGAAATAAATAGACGATTTAAAGATAGATACAGAACTTGTGCAAGCAATAACTGAGTTTTTAATGTCGACACGAACAATCAAATCCTTGGCAGAATTACGTTTCCTGAAGCAAGATGTCGCATACCGGAATGCAATGGGCAACTTGTGAATTCACCGAGCGCGTTATATTGAGTGCGCATCAAATTGCAGTGAATACAGTAACAAATGCACGTCACCGCTATTTTCCTTTTTATATTGACGCTAAGTACTTGTTTGTTTCTTAATGAAAAGAGATTCAGCTAGACACTACAGCTGACTTGAAGAAAAAAACAAAAAACAGTGACTCTATTGAAATTACTGGAACGATGCGTGTCCCTTCCGAAACTTGATGCCCACTGGCCCCCCTCACAAAGCTCGAGCGCACTGTTGCAACGTCATGATCACAGGATTTTAACTAAACGGCAGTCGCTCCGAAACATGCAGTTGCAGCCCATGCTGAATGCTTTGACTGTAGAAGCAACAGCAACTGATGACGTCGTCATTCGTCATCGCTTTCAGACTATTTTATCTCAACTGCAGGACGAAGGCCTCCGCCAATAATCTCCTTTTCAGTTTATCATAGTCGAGATGGTTCCATTTTATGACTGAGAACTTCTAAATTTCGAACTTCTTGATGACGTCAACATGTTAGCAAGAAGTTGAAGCCCACTGCTGAAATTCTCATATGCCATCTCTCTTTCTCTGGCTCAACTGTATCAAGTATTACGCACTGAAGAGGAAACGACAGCCAACTGAGATTGCCGACCGAGGCATTTAATGAGCAGATGTGAGTCAGTTGGAGCTCGTCCAAATTACTGACCTTCGCCGCCGTCGTTTCAGTCTGTACGAAATGAAACATCGTGTAAAAGCATTCAGGAAAACGAGATGAGCGAATAATTATCGCAAGGAAAGCGGCTCACGGTCGTCTTCACGATACAAATCGCGTAATCTCACCAGGAAGCATTCAAAATATTTTAGATAAGGACAGCTGGAGGTCGGTTCAACTGCGGAGAGTGGACGTTTCTTGTATAGACGCAATCGAGATGGCCGGTGTCATGTACAGTTCCGCCAAGAGCGCCTGTAATCGCTGCTTGAGCATTCGGGTAGACAGGCTTCGTGCAATTTTTCTTATTAAGTGTGGAACATTTTAGGGGGTCGAGCTGTCGTATGCTGTGATCGTATGCTGTCGTCGTCGCTTGGCGTAACGCAGGCGAAACCCCATATAGCATTGCCATATGTAGCGCGCACTCGCGCCAAAGAGAAGTCGTTCTTCCTCTTGTTGTTCGAGAGCCTTGATGGTGATATTCAACGCAAGTCTACTTCCTCTTGTTCTTTGAGCGCCTGGATGATGATGTAAAGTGCGGAAATTATGGCTAGGGAAACACGGCAACACAAACCACGTGTACAAAAATTGAAACAGGAATAAGCAAGCGAAAAATAGAAAGAGAAAGAAAGGAAGGAAAAAAAGAAATAAAGAGAGAAAATAGCAGAAAAAAACTACGGAACAAGAAAGAAAGAGAGGAGGAAAGAAACAGAAAACCGAAGAGAAACAAAGAAGGCTGCCCAGCTCCGCACTTCATTCAGGCTTGGCACCACTATACACTCTTGAAAAAAAAGTTAGTAAAAAAGGTAGCAACTGCAAGCAAATAGGTAGTAACTGCAGCGCTTACTGCCTTTCTTAAGCCGTTGCTAACCTTTTGCTACCTGTTTACCACCTATGTTAGTAAACAGTTGCTAGCTGCAACCGTTACTAACTTTTTGCTACCTGTTACTACCTAGGTTAGTGCAAAGTTAGTAACTGGAATCAAATAGGTAGTAACTGCAGCCGTTACTTTCTTGCACCGTTACTACCTTTTTGCTACCCGGCCATTTACTATCTAATCTAAACTAGTAGGTAATACCTATTGTATTAATTTATAAGTGCAATCGTCTAGACATATCATCTTTAATCGGAAAATGGCGCAGGAGATGTCTATGAATAAAAAAAAAACATTTTTTTTAATTACGCAAGCGAGATTTCTAATCGTCATTCTGCTATCGTCAAAACGGAGAAGTACAAGTTAATGAACCATAAGCAAGTGCTACATGCGTTTTAGTAGACAATTACAACAAACTAACATGACAGGTGGATCACAATTAACCAGGTGATCAAAATTAATCCGGAGCCCTTAATTACGGCGTGTTCGTAATAATATCGTGGTATTGGCACGTAAAACCCCAGAAATGATAATTAACTTTTAACTGCCGATGTATTAGACTATTAGCACAGCGAACCATTCAAATGCACTGAGACTATGTTAGTGAGTTCGGTACCTCGTTTCGGCCGCTGTACATAATGCTTTTTTGTGGAACTTTTATAATAAATACATATGACATATAATTTTTTTAAATACGGCTGATTAAAAGCCTTGTGTTACGTACCCAAACACACGTAATCAGGTAGGAGAGTATACTGCTCCAGGTTCACATTTTATATAATTCATCCTGAAATACAGGTGCTCACCTGTGCCAGACATGCATCTTCAAAGTAGGGGCTATAAATACTCCAGGAGTCGCTTATTCAGTATTGTAGCGTAGTGAACTTGTTACCTCCATGTATTCTTCGCGTTCATGACACACCACGTAAGATTACCCAAAGTTCTGTAGTAATGAGACATTAATTTGACCAGTATTACCAATAGACAAATATTCTGGCAAAAAGAACACGGTACTATCGGTTACTACTTTTTTTCTTAAAACCTTTCAAGTTACTACCTATGGTTAGTAACGACTAAGGTAGTAACAGTTGCTGAGTGCTGTTAGTAACGGCAAAGGTAGTAACAGTTACCACGTTCGCGGTTACTAACTGCACTTACTATCAGGGTTGTAACATATGTGACAAACTATTACTACCCAAAGTTAGCAAGTGCTACTGCCTTTTTTTAAGAGTGTAGGGCAAAGCTGCCTTAATTTTTTTATTTTTTATTCTCTCTCTCTCCTTTTTCTTTCTTTTTTTTTCTTTTCTTTACTTTTTTTTCTTTTGTTTACTTTTTTTTTTTATTTGCACCCTTCGCTCACCAGAATCCTTCGCCCCGATAACTTGCGTCCGGGTTTCGGTCTCTCTTGCGCCACTCGGTCCGCCTAGAAAATCCTACGCAGTGGCATCCTTCGCTGAGGCGGCTCGTTTCCGTTTCCGCTACGCGCCTTTATTGTCCATATACTTCTTCTGACACACCTACTGCGCATTTTCTTGCTTTCTACGTTGTCGTTCCGGAGGATGGAAAACGCCATCACCGAAGAACCGTATACTTAGGCTGTCATGTTACGCCACGCTGAAGATTCTTTAACTGCATGTAACGCAATACAAGCAGAGTGATAGAAGGAAGACAAAAATGTATGTCTTCTTAGAAAAAAATGCTGGATCAAATGGTAGGGTAACGCAAGAGAGACAGAATCGCATCATTCGTTTTATAAAAGAAAGAAGCGATAAAAAAAGGGAGCATCCGAGTTTACAGTCGGACGAACTCGGGCGCAGTTTCGAAGGGATGACTGTTGTGCGTCGCTGAGCTTTCAGTCCGGCACTCGCGATAGGAAGCTTCTCCCGGCAACTGCAGGAGGGCTCGCACGACGGATAGCGAGCGGCGAAATTGCAGGCACGCGGCTACGCATGGTTTGATCGGCGCTGCCGTAACGGCGAACTAATACTTTAACTGATCGCCGAACCATGGAAACGAGGGGGGGAGTCGCCCGAATGTCTGTCGCTGTCGGTCGCCACCACGCGAACGCCGAAAATAGCGGGCTGGCGTGAAAGACGTGATACGGCCGGAAGTGGCGCTTTGTAATGAACGAGCGCTGATTGCGGAATGCGGACGTGTATGGACCCGTAGGCGGGGAGCGTCAGAGAACAAATCAAATGTTGTCAAAAAAGCAAAAAAAAGAAACAATGTTTGATGGATTGGACAGGACGAGTCAGAGATGGCGGAAGGTGCGCCGGTATTTACAGAGAAGCATGTGTATGCGAGCCTAAAAGAGAGAAAAAAAAATGAGCAATTGGGAAAACGTATTGCATTGTGTCAGTTATTGCGAGGAAAAACTTGGCGCTCGGCTACGCGGAGCTCTGACCGTCGACTGAGAAATAGCAAACAGGTAGAGACACCCATGACACGTGGACATTTGAACAGATGCAACAAGAAAAAAGAAGACAATAGTTTATACTCTGGGCAGGTGAAGTGAAGAGGTGATTACATGAGGGCGCAGTATTAGCCGCCGTAGCTGTCAAAAATGGCGCGCTAGGTCGTTTGTGATGCGAGTTAACGGCAGTAAGTAATCATGAGAGAGAAACAATGTGAATAAAGCTGCCAGGTTAACCAGAGGATGTTAATAGAGATGAGTTGGGTAAGGAATTACGGTTAAGACCACACTCCCTTTTCCAAAAAGGTTCCTCGTGTCCCGCCATGATCCATTCTGGGCTGTTTTGTATATACGTGTGACGAACTAAGAATGCACTACCCGTGCAGTGACGCTGGTTTTTGTACTCCTATGCAACAGTCCAGAAAGGAGATGCTATCTGAATCCGTTGAAAATGTCTATGAGGCGCTGTTTGTTTACATTTGACTTCCTGCATAGATGAGGGAGGGGGTGGGGGGGAGAGGAGGGCTACGACAGTATAGCGTTTCATGGTTTCGAGCATTCAAGTCTCGGCAGCCGACAGACGGCCGCATTCTGATTCAAAAACATATAGAAACACTTTTCCCTCGGTCTTTATATGCAAAACAAACTCGAGCAATATGAAGTGTTCCGAAACGTCCACAATGGCTTCTAGCTATAAGCACGCGAGTTGTGTTCGGATTTCATAGCATATTGGTAGGTGCTTAACTGGGACAGTTAATTGTATTCAATAAGGAATATACATTGAGGTGATATTTAACACGGTAATGAACATGGTGCTCTGTCAGTATGCAGATGTGCGTCCCTTTTGTGGAACTGGTTGCATGCAGGAGGCACAAAGCCCTGGCAGTTAACAGGTGTCTCACAACTCCGGCATGCGTCACACCTCAATGAAGCATCACTGTCGGACATACGAGTGCATTGAAATTTCAATGTTCGCGTGACCACAGCCGTACTGGAGCGCGAACAGTGTGTTAACGATCGAGTGAAGTCGTGGCTTGGCTCTCGTACCCGCACCGCCCACACCACTTCATTCAAGAAGAATCCGCTGGTGGGCTAGTTGGTGCGTCTTGATATACGTATACTAAGTATATGTGGCGCAAGGAAATAAAGACAAAGGGAAGATACATAAACAACGTACACTGGAGCTGAATTCCAACTACTGAATTCCAAATACGTTTATTGAAAAGCCCGGAAGTCATCTTTTACATATGCCCACATGCTATCAACCACTCGAGAAGCATTACGGGTGACCAAACAAAAATTGCCTTTCTTTGTAAGTTATATAAACGCGCTTCGAGCCCTTACGCAGAGTAAACCGCATTTCTAATGTGAGCAGCCTCTATCATTTTCCTTTATGTTTTTGTTGGTTGCACGCTTGAGAAAGGTCGTGTCATCAAAATGTGGTGTGCATTTACGCAGGTTGCAGTGATGTTGCATTTATGCGCGCCCATGGGCCGATTCACGATTTTCCCGATGGTTGCGGGGAGGGGGGTGAAGAAAGGGTAGAGGTGTCAGGCTTATCAGAAGGGGAGGTGGTGGTCAGTTTATGAAAGGACTGATAGGTCCTCGTCTTAGGTGTTAAGGATGAGGTCATGCCATCAAGCTGCTCCGGCGGCCTTGTAGTTCCTATAAACGTTACGACAGCACTGAATACATGAGACTAGAACAATGCAACGGGACGCCCGATCGCTCTGTTGCGCAATAATTTAATTTTACGGCACCCAGAACGGAAACACGTAATTGAAACCCATCCACCCCAGCGGCATATATTGATCCGCAATATGCCTGAGACGAGCGCGAGATTCAATTCTGCATGCGTTACGAAACACAGTGGCTTCCAACGTGTTCTCACCCTGAATGCGAGCTAGAGGAGCGATGGAGTCATGATCTGGTATTCTTGAAACTATAACTATTCTTTACGGTCACCGACATTTACAAAATCTACAGCCGGTCGCGTCTTACGTACAGAAAGAACGGAAAACAGAAAACTTATTAGACGAGAAGCGAGCTTCGGTAATTAAAAAATCTTATTACCAGCATTTTCGGTAAGCAAATCGATCACGATAACCGCAAGTAAAAACGAACAAATAACCAACCAAGGAAACAACAACAAAAAATAAGGGGGCGCCAGACATTGTGTTAAAAGCAGCAGTGGTTATTTTTTTTACGCTATCGATACAATGACAACTGGAATGGTAGCAATAAGAAAACACGAAAGAAGAAGAAGATGCAGCAAGTGATAATATGTGCACGCTCGGATATACGTGAAGGACAAAGGATGCAATAAATTTGAAAGACGTCTTCATTAATGCACAAATTAAAAAAAAGCAAATTGTCAACGCTTGCACTAAGCCGAGCAAGGCTTGACACAGCGAAACTGGACGATTCTGAACACTAATCTGGTTGCGTCTAGGTTGCTTCTAGGCCTTAGCTAGATGATGCAGGTTGTTTCTATGTTGCCTTCTAGGCCATTGCTAGGCTTTAGCTTGGTGATGCTAGGTTGTTTCTACGTTCATTCTCAGCGCAGAGTGGTTCGAGTTAAACCATAGACAGTCACAGACACGACAGGGATGTCCAAACTCAAGAGACAAAAACTTGCGCTGAAACCAAGCGTTCGCGCCGCTTATCTATGGGCAGGTGTCGTTGGGCCTTCCATCGCTTCGGGGTCTTCTTGCAGCCGCCGTAGCCTTTCCCGTTCCCTGGTGTTGGGCTAACTTGCCTTCCTTTTTAGTGGACCGGTGGTGAGTAGCGGGTTTTACCTAATTTCTGTAGCACATAGCCATTTATGATAATGATAGTTTACTTATAGACCGCACAAATTGCTGTGGCACATAACAGTTTGTTGGGGTAACTGTTGCCTTCTTCATTTTCAGTGGACCAGTGGTGAGTAGTGGCTAGTGGAATTTTCACTCGATTTCTGTGGCACATACCTAATAAGCCGCACAGAACAGGCCACTCAAATTGGGCCACACAGGACAAGCAGCATAAATAACGACTGCCGTAGACAGCCTCGCTGTTACAAAACATACATACGAACGAACAGATCGATAGAAAGCTGAAGCACTCCGTGCCACAACATATACATCGAATCGCGTGCTTTCTTCGTGTTTCTTTTTAAGGTTATCTGCCGTAAAATATGAAGGTCTTAGTCTATACGTTATAAATGAAAGAATATGGTGCAGGATTCAATCATTTTATTGATATAGATTACGAAAATCTTCTATTTTTTTCAAACGTATTTTTAAAATGTAAGCTGTCATGCCATATTGTCAATTTCTGCTGTTTTTAATGTTCTTTCTGTTTGTTTAAAATTTTCTTTCATTTTAATCTTCCTTATTTCTCGTATGTTTAGTTTGATTTTCACATTAGGTTTACGTGCTTTCGGTTATTAGAAAGTATTACAATTTATGAGGTTGGCGTTGCTTGGGTACGTACGCTATTGTCGAAATATAAAGCGCGCACCCGAGTGATTAGCATATGACGCATGCGCAGGGCGACAAGTGCTAATGCAAAGCTTTGGGTACCCTTAGTATAAGACAGCCCTATTATTGCTTATTTAAGTCAGTAACATTCATCATGCTCTGCTTACACATCACTCATGAAAAAAAAAAAACACACACACACGAAGAAGTTTTCTTCGTGGAAAAGACACCTATGTGCAAAGAATATGTCCAGACGCGATGTTTGACACATGTTACAAGCTGTTCGCATAACAAAGACTGGTTAAGCAAAGCAGTAAGAAAAAATAAAGCCAGTTCATGGGAGACTCGACAGCCTCCGTCAATCCGCCCGGTCACGTCTTCGTAAGTTTGCGAACTCCCAAGATCACAAAGTGTGCTCTAACACACACACACACACACACACACACAAAAGAAAAAAGAAAGAAAAAAAAAAGCGCGAGAGCTTCGATCGCTGGCAGTGGTTATTCCCTTACCCTCTTTTCTTGCTTAACGCAGGGACCCTCGGTTTACGTGTTCAGTCAGTTCGATGAAGTCCCAGTCGACTCACGCGTGAGGAAAATGAGGACGACAAGATAGCCTCGAACCTCATCGCTGAAACCGATACGCTCGCCTCATTTACTAAAAGGATAATTATCGCCTGCACCAATATCGATCCATAGTAGAAGGGGTAAAGGGATATTCCTTTTAGCTGCCGCGTTCGTCTCTCCCGTTCAACAGTGTTAAAAACGACAGGGAGAGAAAATAACGCGAATGCATCCAAGTTTTATTTCAACTGGAAGAGAGAGAAACGAAGGAGAAAGGCAGGGAGGTTAACCAAGCACTGAATCGGTTGGATACCCATCACGTGAGCTGAGGGAAAGGGGGAATAATAGATAAGGTAGAGAAGAAAGAACAAGGGTAAGGAGAAGAAATGAACAGTTAGTGTAAACACACAAAACACGAACTCCCGCTGGTAGTTCACAGACGCTCCTGAAATCCGGTCGCCTTGAGGTGGCTCAGCAGTGTTTTCGTGTCCTTGTGTTTGCACGAAACTGCGGGCCAAAGTCCCAGGATCTTCTTTTCTGATGGCGGTCTTGCATCAAGACGATCGAGTTTGGCTCCTAGAACTCTGGCGACTACGCCAGCCTTATCTGGTTAGGAAAAGCCCAGCATTTAGGCAAAATTTTTTTAAAGGGCCCGTCAACAACCCCGAGGTCCAAAAATTGTTATAGAGAGAAATATGCGCACTTTTGCTATGTGAACCTGCTGCCGCAAGAATTTTGCGAATACGCGCAATAATAAGGAAGTTACAGGGGTTAGAACATCTGTTTCAGCTGGTTTCAAATTTTCGCGCGGCCTCGCCACACATCTCCGCTGTAGAAATGGGGAGGCGTAGCCCGTCGTCGTGACTCCGCCCACTTTGGCAACGTGACACGACGTCAGTGATACGTCATCGGCGCGCAGCCAACGACCGAGCAGGGTTTCCCCATGAGCACGTGTCAGCGGCGCAGGGAGGAAGCGCGATGCGAAGAGACGACCCTTTCCCCTAGCGGTAAAGTAGCTTGAGACGCCTCTTTATCTCGGAGGCTTTCGTTCTGGCAATACCGCTTCTCCCGGTAGTGTCGGGCTCACAAAACGGCAGAGGGCAGCACAGGAAAATGAAAATGCGTACTGCGCGGCCGAAACTGCATCACCGTAGGGCCAAGGCGCTGTTTCGTAGGGCAAAAGACCAATTGACGAGCTCAGTGCCACGTCAGGTCGGCGATCGCCGACTTGACGTCACTGCGCGTACAAGGAGGATGGGTCAGGTGTAGGAAAGCAGCGCGGGAATTGTTTTTCGAAATGGAGGGTCTGCGCGGCGCGCAGCGCTGTAATATTCGGGAAACGTGGTCGCCGAGGTCTACTGTACGAATTGGCGAGCTTGTTTGGGGGGTGTTAAAAAAAAGTAGGAGCCTGTTGACGGGCCCTTTAATGGAAATAATTATGAATGATGAGGTATTGTTGCCCGTTTGCTGGCGACGACTATCACTTTTCACCAGCATGGTTACTTAGCATAAACTTTAAAAAAAAAAACCTTGCGTTTGGTAAGCAAGACAGACAACGAACTTTAGTCGTTATTTTATTCGAGGCCACCAAAAATGGCTATCGTAAGACCAAATGTGACTCTAATTAAATATCACGGGATACTCCGTTACTTCAGGAAACTCGGTTAATGCTCATGCTTGACTAAAGAGGAAAATTTGGTTAATGCTCATATATATTCTTCAACTGAGCGCTAAGACAGACGAAGGAGCTACGCTATTATACCTCATTACAACTTAATCCGCGTACACCCAGACTTGGCTGTTTAAGACTTCGCGATGCGCTTCGCCGCTTTGTGCCTTGTGTGGTGATATCGGTTACGTTGAACATTTCCATCTGGCCATGGCTGTAGTTTGACTCGGAAAGAAAAGCTATGGTCTACGGCCTGCGAAAAACAAGGTTTAGGCACTCCGAGCTTCGAACAAGTCGTGTTCCCTGAGTTGCTCACGGCAATGAAGAAGAGAGTGCAACGACTATTGGCCGCGTTTAAGCGACTTATGAAGCTTATATCAAATATTGGCGACACGTCTTTTTGCTATCAACGAACGAGAGGCTGAGGCGGAAAGGCTGGCAGCTGTGTATGTACCAGGCTAAGCGGCGCCTGTTGCAACAAAATCACCACCACCACCACCCCCGCTCAAACAGACGGAGACATATATAGTTAAATAAGCATATAGGCATAAAGCGCTGTTTTATCTACTCTTTGAGCAGTCTTAAGTATGCATGTGCTCTAACCCTTCTTGGAGACGTAGTCAACTTCTTTTGATGATATTACGTTCCGTTCTACATCTATCTGGACTGAGCGGCCGCGTTCTCGTCAACCGGGGCGCAAAGCCTTCGGTTCGCACTGCCAAGGATCGACCCCTCAGTTACCCCATCGTCACAATGTTTTACAGAAGTTCCCGCCTAAGCGTATCCCCGCCGCATAAATCTATTTCCAGAAGTGACCAGGTTTTCAAACCTGGTCTTCAAACGGCCATAGTCACGACTTCAAAGACTTCAAACGGCCATAGTCATGACTCCTTTCCTTTTCTCCCTTATAACGAATGGCGAAACCTCTCCTCGCTTCAACTTGTGTCCTAGCACTAGAGTCGACTTTAATCAGGTCTTTCTGAATTGCCTTAACAAGCCCAAGCACCCGTGGCAAGGGTCAGAACACTAGGAGCGATGGGAGGCGGCTCTGCGCAACTCGCAACCAAAGCTACAGCTCCGGACAATGGGCTGGGCCAGAGGGGTCGCCGAAAGCACAGAAGCGTCTGGCCATCTAGAGCAGCCCGAGGGCCCGTCGTCGTCCGGCTTCCTCCTGCACCCCCCCTCCCTCATATAATAATAATTGCTGGAGTTTAACGTCCCAAAAACCACGATATGTTTATGAGAGACGCCTGTAGTGGAGGGCTCCGGAGATTTTGACCACCTTGTGTTCTGTAACGTGCACCTAAATCTAAGTACGCGGGCTTCGAGCATTCTCGCCTCCATCGAAAACTGCTGCCGCCGCGGCCGCGATTCAATCCCGCGATCCCTCCCTCCACCCCCCCCTCACATGATTCTTTCATGAATCAATAAAGTTGTTTACCTACCTACCTATCTATCCGGGATTGGAACCAAGCCATGCAGCTGCGCAGTACACAAAGCCCACTATGCATCGACACAGATTAGATAGATAGATAGATAGATAGATAGATAGATAGATAGATAGATAGATAGATAGATAGATAGATAGATAGATAGATAGATAGATAGATAGATAGATAGATAGATAGATAGATAGATAGATAGATAGATAGATAGATAGATAGATAGATAGATAGATAGATAGATAGATAGATAGATAGATAGATAGATAGATAGATAGATAGATAGATAGATAGATAGATAGATAGAGTGCAGCAAGGCAAGCGCAACCAGAACCGAGACAACCACCATAGGAATCAGTACTCTAGTTTTTATTGTGTTTTTCGGCCACCAAAGTAGGCAAGTCGTGCAGCTACGAATTTTCTATAGCGTGGAGGGTAGCAATCACAAGAACACAGAAAGACAAACCGAGTTCCAGAACTATGGTCTACAGCCTTTTGCCGCCTGTTTTATTTTATAGCATATACTCTGCGTCTTCGTCTCTCGGTGCTGTCACTTCAGAGCGAGACAATAATCAATATGAAACTCGCGTGCACTGCGAGACAAGATAATTGTATTTGAGACTGTATATACAAGGGAAGGAGGGCGAGGGCGAGATAAAGAACGTTATAGGCTCGTATTTCTTAAAACCCCTTCAGCCTTTTACTTTTCCTAACGCGCTCCACCACGAGGCAGCCATTGTCTGATCGAAGACGGGTAAGGGAGATTCTGCCGCGCGTATAGGGGAGGAGGGGGGAGGAGGAATGAGGAGCATCAACGTGCGCTTCCCTCCACGCTCCCCAAATCAGTGCTCCGCACACATTTCCGACGCAGTGGCCTCCAGTTTCTCGGAGCAACGACGCCGCGGGGATGCATTTAGACGACGGGCCGTAGCAGTACAGTCGCCGAGCTTCCGCTTATGCCACTACTGCTATGAAGCAGGAAATGGGCAAATGAAAAAAAAAAAAAAAGGAAGAGAGTACCCTCGCAGTTATAAAACAGCAGTGGTACTATAGTACACTGAAAGGGAGGCGGCGTTGCTCGCAATATGAACACTCTGACTCTTCGAGATTGCTCGGCGGAGTGCGGCTAACCCCTCGGCTGCCTCTCTCATCCCATCGCCGCATCGTCTCAGCCTTGCTCTTGCACTGACCCCCATGCCAACGGGGCATCAGTTCACTCCCGAATCGGCGAAGAAAAAAAAAGAGACCCTCGCAGCTACATAAGCTCGTTTCGCGCCACACGCGTTTCTTCGTTATATTGGCTTAATGCCCTGAAAGCCGTTATACTGTTGCTCTATTCTTGCCTGTGGCGTCGCTCGATGGAAGCTCGCTCCCACAGTGGCCAACAGAGACGGTCGAGTCTGTGGGGGACCTATTAGAGATCCGCATTCCATGATAAAAAAAAAACGAATAAAATGAAAGAGCACCGATCGCAATTGCTTTATCGAGAAACAGAAACTGTGCATTTGGGTTATTCTGCTGGGAACTTCAGAGGGTGCGTTTGTTATTCAACTGTGTTTGTTCACCCTTAAATGTGTTCGTTAAAAGGGAAGCCGTGACTTTCATTCGTGATAGCCAAGTGTTTTCGTATCATGTTTATAAAAGCAATTACATTGATTCCGTCCCCCATCAGGCTAAAGGAGAACTAAAGGGAACCATGAATTCGCCTCTTTCATTTTGCTGTGCGGCCCTCTGCTGTTTCAGTAGGGCTTTGGTAAGGACCTGGACAACAGGTATAGCCAAAAGTGAAGCCTCCAAGATGAAGAGACATTTCGAGACTTTTCCGCTAGGGGACGGGTGCATGCGTGGGCACATCGTTAAAAAGGCGGATTAGGACACTGAATTTTCGTAAAGAAGTTTGGATGGAGAAGTTTGATAGAGATATCGCTGTACAAGGAGCGAAGTTCCTATGTTACTCGACAGTGCTGGATGAGACGAACATATTACAACGTGATTTATTTACAAATGCGACTACCGACATTGTCTATATTTACCCTTCCATTCAGGCATCGGGTGGCACACTCTATGAGGAATTGAAGTGGCCCCCGAAACGAGGTAATTGCGAAACGCCCGCATAAACATTCGATCGTGTATCGCAGTTCTATAGTTAATATTAACCGTTATGCATGAGCCGAGGTACAACTATAACACTGCAAGATAACGGGGACGCCAGGAAAAGCAAATATCACTCCATAAGCACTCCGTACATGGGGGGTGGTGGGCTGTC